>CAUJNA010000816.1:0-148524 GCA_963377175.1 Effrenium voratum | reverse complement strand
TCGGGCCGATTTAAAATTTTAAATAATTTAAATATTTGAAATAATTTTAATATTTGAAATATTTAATTTTTTTCAATCCCCGGGCCCCCGATTTAAATATTTAAAATATTTCAGCTGATTTGGGGCCTAAATATTTTAAATATTTTAAATATTTTAAATCCCCGTGCCCCGATTTAAAATATTTAGAATATTTAAAATATTTAAAACAATTAAAATATTTAAAATTTTAAATCGGGCTCAGATCCTGGGTTCCCGGGATTTGAAATATTTAAAATATTTAAGCTGATTTGGGGCCTAAATATTCTAAATATTTTAAATATTTTAAATCCCCGGGCCCCGATTTAAAATATTTAAAATATTTAAGCTGATTTGGGGCCTAAATATTTTAAATATTTTAAATATTTTAAATCCCCGGGTCCTGATTTCTGGAGCTGGGGCCGATTTAAAATTTTAAATAATTTACATATTTTAGATATTTTAAATATTGTAAATCCCCGGGCCCCCGATTTAAAATATTTACAATATTTAAGCTGATTTGGGGCCTAAATATTATAAATATTTTAAATATGTTAAATCCCCGGGCCCCGATGTAAAATATTTCAATTATTTAAGCTGATTTGGGGCCTAAATATTTTAAATATTTTAAATATTTTAAATCCCCTGGCCCCGATTTAAAATATTTAAAATATTTAAAATATTTAGAATATTTAAAATATTTAAAATTTTAAATCGGGCTCAGATCCTGGGTTCCCGGGATTTAAAATATTTAAAATATTTAAGCTGATTTGGGGCCTAAATATTTTAAATATTTTAAATATTTTAAAATCCCCGGGCCCCCGATATAAAATATTTTAAATATTTAAGCTGATTTGGGGCCTAAATATTTTCAATATTCTAAATATTTTAAATCCCCGGGTTCTGATTTCTGGAGCTGGGGCCGATTTAACATTTTAAATAATCTAAATAGTTTAAATATTTTAAATATGTTAAATCCCCGGGCCCCGATTTAAAATATTTAAAATATTTAAGCTGATTTGGGGCCTAAATATTCTAAATATTTTAAATATGTTAAATCCCCGGGCCGCGATTTAAAATATTTAAAATATTTAAAATATTTAAAACATTTAAAATATTTAACATTTTAAATCGGGCTCAGATCCTGGGTTCCCGGGATTTGAAATATTTAAAATATTTAAGCTGATTTGGGGCCTAAATATTCTAAATATTGTAAATATTTTAAATCCCCGGGTCCTGATTTCTGGAGCTGGGGCCGATTTAAAAATTTGAATAATTTAAATATTTTAAATATTTTAAATATGTTAAATCCCCGGGCCCCCGATTTAAAATATTTAAAGTATTTAAATTGATTTGGGGCCTAAATATTTTAAATATTTCAATTATTTCAAATCCCCTGGCCCCGATATAAAATATTTAAAATATTTAAAATATTTAAAATATTTAAGATTTTAAATCGGGCTCAGATGCTGGGTTCCCGGGATTTGAAATATTTACAATATTTAAGCTGATTTGGGGCCTAAATATTCTAAATATTTTAAATAGTTTAAATCCCCGGGCCCCGATTTAAAATATTTAAAATATTTAAGCTGATTTGGGGCCTAAATATTTTAAATATTGTAAATATTTTAAATCCCCGGGTCCTGATTTCTGGAGCTGGGGCCGATTTAAAAAATTGAATAATTTAAATATTTTAAATATTTTAAATATGTTAAATCCCCGGGCCCCCGATTTAAAATATTTAAAGTATTTAAATTGATTTGGGGCCTAAATATTTTAAATATTTTAAATATTTTAAATCCCCGGGCCCCGATTTAAAATATTTAAAATATTGAAGCTGATTTGGGGCCTAAATATTTTAAATATTTTAAATCCCCTGGCCCCGATTTAAAATATTTAAAATATTTAAACTATTTTCAAACAATTAAAATATTTAAAATCTTAAATCGGGCTCAGATCCTGGGTTCTCGGGATTTGAAATATTTAAAATATTTAAGCTGATTTGGGGCCTAAATATTCTAAATATTTTAAATATTTTAAATCCCCGGGCCCCGATTTAAAATATTTAGAATATTTAAGCTGATTTGGGTCCTAAATATTTTAAATATTTTACATATTTTAAATCCCCGGGTCCTGATTTCTGAAGCTGGGGCCGATTGAAAATTTTAAATTATTTAAATATTTTAAATATTTTGAATAATTTAAATCCCCGGGCCCCCGATTTAAAATATTTGAAATATGTAAATTGATTTGGGGCCTAAATATTGTAAATAGTTTAAATAATTTAAATCCCCGGGCCCCCGATTTAAAATATTTAAAATATTTAAGCTGATTTGGGGCCTAAGTATTTTAAATATTTTACATATTTTAAATCCCCGGGTCCTGATTTCTGGAGCTGGGGCCGATTTAAAATTTTGAATAATTTAAATATTTTAAATATGTTTAATCCCCGGGCCCCCAATGTAAATAATTTAGAATATTTAAGCTGATTTGGGGCCTAAATATTATAAATATTTTAAATATTTTAAATCCCCGGGCCCCGATTTAAAATATTTAAAATATTCAAAACGTTTAAAATATTAAGTCGGCCTCAGATCCTGGGTTTCCGATATTTAAAAGATTTAAAATATTTAAACTGACTTGGGGCCCACATATTTCAAGTATTTAAAATATTTTAAATCCCCGGGTCCCCGAATTAAACTATTTAAAATATTTAAGCTGATTTGGGGCCTAAATATTGTAAATATTTTACATATTTTAAATCACCGGGCCCCGATTCAAAATATTTAAGATATTTAAACTGATTTGGGGCCTAACTATTTTAAATATTTTAAATAATTTAAATCCCCGGGACCCGATTTAAAATATTTAAATTATTTAAGATATATAAAATATTTAGAATTTTAAATCGGGCTCAGATCCTGGATTCCCGGGATTTAAAATATTGAAAATATTTAAGCTGATTTGAGGCCTAAATATGTTAAATATTCTAAATATTTTAAATCCCCGGGTCCCCGATTTAAAATATTTAAAATATTTAAGCTGATTTGGAAGACAATTAGAAAACTCGAGGGCCTTGTTTTTCTTTTTTTTTTCTATTTAATTTTGAAAAATATGAAACATAGGAAAATAGAAGAACTAGAAAAACAATTGGGGCCCAGGATTGCGGGAAGTGGGCCCGGAACTACAGGAAATAGAAAAAACAAATTAAAAAATAAGTCCCTCGAATTTATATTTTGTCGATTTGCTAATTTTACTAATTAATTAGAAAACATAGAAAATAGAAAAAAAGAAAGGCCCTCGAATTTTCTAATTGTTCTAAGTTTCAAAATTAGTTAGACAAAATAGAACAAATAGAAAAACAAAAGGGGTCCAGGATTTCGGGAAGTGGGCCCGGGACTACAGGAATTAGAAAAGTTAGAACAAATGCCCTGGAATTTTCTATTTTTTAGAAAAAACATAAAAAGAAATGGACAACAAGGCCCTCGATGTTTTTTTCCTAATTAATTAGAAACAATTAGAAAAATAAAAACAAGGCCCTCGAATTTTCCAGTTTTTCTAATTTTCCTATTTAATTAGAACAATAAGCATGCATCCAGTGAAAACGCCTTGCGCCCAAAGCAGCGTGTCAGCTCCACAGGAACCAAAGCAGCCTTGTCAGTCACCTTTGCTCCACAGGTAGAAGTGTTGCCTTTCAACCCTGAAGTGCCGCTGCCGCCTTATCGGCCCAAGCGCCAAGTCGTTTTGCGCCAGACTAAGCCAGTGAAACTGCGTGTGTGGAGCGTTGCCAAACCCGAATTGCCTCCCGTGAGTGTTCTCGTGCAAAACACACAGGATGCGTGCCTCTCCCTGGCCATCGGGGCCGAGGAACATACGCGATGGGCCCGGGTGAAGGCCAAGCCAGTGATACTGTGTGGCAAAGAAGCGCAAGTTGTGGAAAACCCTGCGCTAGCTTGGACAGCCGACAACGCGCAAGAAATGAAAGTCACACGCACTTTACCCGCGCTAACGCAATGGGTGTGCAAAGATAAGCTCGGGGCAATTGAGCGTGTCTCTCATTTTCCCATGATGCTGCCACAGCAAGCCACCAGACACCAAGTGCTGCAGGACATGTCGCGCGTGGGGGTTGCAGTGCTGGACCAACAGGTGCTGTCCTTGCAGCTGGATGGTTTGTATTGGAACGAGGATGATGGTGGGGAGCGATGCTTCTCGCCAGGAACTTTCCTTGAAATCACAACAGAGCTTTGGCCACGTGATGGCAGTGGCATAGCTGCTGCACCTGAAGCAACGCATGTCCGGCTCCCGCAGTGGCCAGTGTCAGTGGGCCCCGACACGCCTGTAGGGCAAATAGACTTCACACGAGTTATGCAAGCCCACCAAGTCTTGACCCAACCGTGGCCTCCGTGTGCTTCGTTTGGTGAGCTCCCCCCTCTGCCATGGCATCCAAGCACGCTTTCTACTCTCAACGCAGTGGCCCATGGCTTCGCGCCCGACCCTGTTTCTGTTACTTTCTACACTGATGGCTCCTTTAAGACAGAGCTTTGCCAGGAAAACCCTGCAGGAGCTTGGAGTGTAGTCATGGTCCAGACCAACAGGGACAGTCGGATATACTTAGCGGGTTTTCTAACCGGGGTATTGTGGTGTGCCAGTTCTGTATGGCCCGCAGAGCAAAAAGCGCTCGAGGTGGCATCGTTGTGGGCCGTGCAGCACCAGAAGCATATTAGGGAGGTGCCATGCGCTTTTGCCTTCGATTCCAGTAGCTCGGGGGCAGCTGCAGCAGGGCAGGCTGTAGTCCAAAACCGCGCATATGAGGGGCACATGACACGGTACGTCATGCAGGTGTTGGAAGCCGGGCAGCCCATTGCATTCCGACACGTGCCGGCTCATACTGGAAACCCATTTAATGAAATGTGTGACACCCTGGCAAATTTTGCCCGAGCGCAGGTTCTGCCAAGCGCGCAGCACCCAGACATTCTCTTGCGCAGCCTTCACGAATTCCAGCCTGAAATGCCTTGGGTCTGGATGTATGAAGCCATCGTGCACCAGGGAACTATCCAATACCCACCTATTAATCCCGACACCCACTGCATGGACGTGCATCGGCTGTGCAACGTGCCGAGTATGCCCGCTTATGTCAAACACGCAGGGTGGAATGAGGGCGGTTGCCCGACAGGCAATGTCGAGACAAGCGCATGTGTCCTGCACGTGGCCTCCGCAAATGTCAAATCCTTAGCAGGTGGCAATTTCCGCTCTGAGGGTGACGGCTTCAGGGAAGGGAGCCGCTTAGAGTCCCTGCTGGCCCAGTTCAGAAAGCAGGAGTGTCACTTGGTTGGTGTGCAGGAAACCCGCACACGCCACACCCAAACCAGGCTCTTTGATGGATGGTTTCTCATCAGAGCCAAGGCTGAGGACGGCCTGGGAGCCCCAGGAGGCATAGACTTATGGGTGGACACTCGGCGGCCTTTCTTTCTTGGACCAGACATGACGCCAGCGTATTTCATCCCTGACCACTTCTGTGTGCTTGTTTCAGAGCCACGCAAAATGATCGTTAAGGTTGACGTGGGGGCATTCCAGGTGTTGATAATTGTTGCGCATTGCCCGCACCAATTGGCTGGCTCGGCCAAGTACCGACGGTTTTGGGCTGAGGTATGTCAGGTGTGCAACAAACACGATGCCTGGCCCAAGCTGCTTCTTGTGGATGCCAATGCCACTCTGGGGCAGCAGGAGTCCGATTTCATTGGGCCGCATCAGTCAGAGCCGGATAACCCTCTATCAAGCATTTTTCATGATAGCCTGAAAGCCTTGCAAGTTGCACTGCCCAGCACTTTTGCGCAGCATCAGGACGGCCCGGGTTTCACATACACCTCCCCTTTTCGCACCCACAAGCGAATCGACTTTGTCGGTGTTTCTGTTGGGACCCTTGGACACCCCCAGCTCCGCACAAGGGTCCTGTACGAAGTAGATCTCACAATCTCGGCCCCGGACCACGAAGCAGTTTTCGCAGCAGTGCCGCTTGCTGCCAGTACTAGACAGCGTGCCAGTGCCAGACCAGTGTTTGACTTCGCACGCCCGGTTCTGCAGCAAGAAAGGGGTAACGACCAATGGGCTGAGTTTTTGGGCCAGCAGATAGAGCAACAGCGCGAAGAGCTAAGCACTTGCTGGGTTTCGGATCCTAGCACTCACTTCCAACAGCTTACGTTCAACATGCATGAGGCTGCCAAGAAGTGTTTTCCCAAACGAGCGCCAAGGCCCAGGAAGCCTTTCTTGGATCATGCCTCATGGCACGCGCTGCAACGCAAGCAGACCGCCAAACGTGTGTTGCTGACGGCCACAAGGGAATGGCGGCGGCTGCAGGTCCGCACGTGTTTCTCGGCATGGCGCAGTGGCCACGCCAGCCCAGACACGCACGAAAGCCGTGCCAGGCAGTGTCGTAGAGCAGTTGCACGCGCAGCTCAGACCTACCGCAGCGCAGTTCATGATTTCGGGGCTAAACTTAGGGCTGCTAAGGTTGCCTTCCTTGAGCAGATTGCAACGCAGGCCTCCCAACACGCCAAGTCGCACGAGTTGTGGGCCCAATTGAAGCCTATGTTGCCCAAGCAAAAGAAGCGTGCCCAATCTTCTTTTCTGCCCACTGAAGCCTTGCTGGAGCAGGTGCTGCCGCATTTTGCGGGGGTTGAGGCCGGTGAAGAAGTAACCGTTCAACAGGTGTGGGACAATTACCAAAGCGCAACCCCCACTGCTGAACAAGCCCTGTGCACTAACTTGGCCCTGCTGCCCTCCCTGGCGCAGCTTGAAGAGCAAATTGGAGCGCTCAAAAACCACAAAGCGCCAGGATCGGACGGTCTTTTTCACGAACTTTTCAAAGTCGACCAAGCCAAGGCTGCCAAGCTTTGGTTCGGACTTCTTTTTAAAGCCTCGGTGCATGGCACCCAGCCAGTGCAAGCAATTGCAGGGGATTTGTGCCCATTATGGAAGGGCAAGGGGACCAGAGATGACATAAAGTCTTTCCGTTCAGTGCTGTTAGCCAACGCATACACCAAAGTCAGCCAGGCGTGCCTTCGCTGCAATTTGATGGCGCGGCTAGATGCTTCCTTCTGTCAGCAACAGATTGGGGGGCGTAAGGGTAGGCAGACAGTGCACGCAACGCAAATTGTGCGGACATTTTTGGCCATTGGCAAGGCAAAAAGTTGCTCTGTGGGTTTGTTGTACCTGGACTTGGAGCAAGCCTTTTACACTCTTGTCCGGCAAGCTGCAACGGGAGTGTTCGACGGCATCCCTTCTTTCGAGTCTTTGCTCGAGAAGTTGCCCATTGCCGACAGCACCCGTGTTTTTCTGCTAGAGTACGCACAGAGCCCTACTGCCGCTCACGGCGCGATTCCTGAGGGTTTGCGTCAGCAGTTGCAGGCATGGCAACGAGCCACATGGTTCCGAATTCCTGCCACGCACCAGGTCGCGTCCTCTGCCTTGGGCTCCCGACCAGGCTTACCCTTAGCAGACCTAGTTTTCAATGTCTTGATGATTGACATACTGCGCCTGCTTGAAAGTGCACTCAGCTCCAAGGGTATTGGGTCTTGTTTTGAGCCGGGCGTCCCATCTCTCGGCCCAATAGCCTGGATCGATGACGTAGTAATTTGCATGGCGCACCGCTCCCCGCAAGTGTTGCAGACACATGTCTGTCATGCCGCCACCGAGAGCGCCCTTCTTTTCCGGCAGTTTGGTTTCAAGCTTAACTTTTGCCCGGGGAAGAGTGAAGCCACCATTACCTTTGCTGGCCCCGCGGCAGGGCCGGCCAGGGTAGAGTTGCATGTGCACGAGCGTTCCACCGTGAGGTTCCACGACGGGCGGCAGGAAGCGCAATTGCACATTGCGGCTTCTTACAAGCATCTTGGCAGTAAAATTGCGGCCGCTGGGGATATGGCAGATGAGGTAGCGCACCGTGTTGGCGCAACGGCTGAAGCTGCCCGCTTAGCGCAAAAGGGGGTTTTCAAGCACCCCGGATTGTCGACCCGGTCACGAGGCATTCTCCTGCAATCCCTTGTTTTGTCAAGGGCTAGTTTTGGTGTCGGCGCCTGGCCCAAACTCGCAAAGGGAGAGTTCAACCGTTTCCGTAAGTGCTACAATCGGGCATGTAGAACTGCAGCAGGCATGCTAGACAAGGGAGGGACGTGCCACATTTCGGACCTCAAGGCGCTTGCGTATCTTAAGCAGCCCGTGTGTGAGACCTGGCTCCGTGTCCAGCGATTGCATCGATTTGGGCAGGCTTGCAGAAACCCAGACCCGGTTTTGTGGCAATTGCTCCGCCTCGAACAACAGTGCAAAAACAATAGTTGGCTTGGCGCAGTCAATGAAGACTTGCTGTGGTTCCAGCAGCATGGGCCCCCGAAGCTGTTCCAGGAATGTCAAGGCCTGACTCCTGTGTGGCAGGCTGTTGCACGGGCTGCCACAGAGCGTGACTGGCATGCTGGCTTAAAAAAGGCAGCGCAAGCAGAGGTGCTACAGAATGTGGTCGTGCAAGAGCTCAGAGCATGGCGTGCGGAGTCTCGGCAGGGCCTGGAAGCGGCTGGGTGGCGTTTCAAAGCCGGCCCTCCGCCTCTGGTTCCAGCGGCGCCGCCCAACCCTACAGGGCAATGCCACTTGTGCGAGAGCAATTTCCCATCAGCTCAGCAGCTTTCCGCACACCTTTTCAAGCAACATGGCATTTCGGCTGTGCACAGGCAGTTCTGCTTTGGCACTAGTTGCATAGTTTGCCTTAAGGAATTCTACCACACCAGAAGGTTGCAAGACCATCTTCGC
Source organism: Effrenium voratum (assembly GCA_963377175.1). NCBI lineage: Eukaryota > Dinophyceae > Suessiales > Symbiodiniaceae > Effrenium > Effrenium voratum. Next base: position 139,716 of record CAUJNA010000816.1, on the reverse strand, counting down.
CAGCCCAAACTGCCTTGTTTAGGGTTCCTGCTTGCAAACGTGCCCCCTTTGAATCCCTCTGAGGTGAAAGCAACCGCAGTGCCGGAGTGGTTAAAGGGGCACAAGCGCGTCCCAGCGCTCCAGTTGCAGGGGTGCAGACTGCCTACGCTTGAGGAACGGAAGGCTTCCGATTGCCTCACACCTAGGTTTGCTCAGCTTCGGCCTCTGCGGCCAACATATGACTTGCCCCAGGGCGAGCTTGATAGCGAACAAATTTCGGTTGTGTACCCATTGCAACCGGGTCCCAAGTACCGCGCAAAGGTTGCAGATTCGGTTTCCTTTCACCAACAGGTCAAGGCCATGCAAGAAGCTGACCGAGCCCAGTGTTTCGCATGCCTTGAGGAGCCTGCCCCAGCCCAGTGTGTTCCTTGGCCATTTGACAAGCCCACTTTTTACATCCTGCATTTACTTGCAGACGGTTGCAAGGACGGAGACTTGAGATTTTGGGCGGACCGGTTGAGCCCCCTTCTCGATTTCGATCTTGTTGTGGTAGCTTGCGATATTTTCCCACAGGGACACACCGCCCATGTGAAAGAGACCAGCAATATTGAGGGTGTAAAGGAACACTTGTTGCAGAGACGTTTCCTAGGTCTACTAGCCAACCCGCCGCAGGAAACTTGGACCCAAATCTTGTGTCGTGGTCTGCGACTGACCCAAAAAGGTTTGGAGCAATTTCTTGTTGGCAACAAGCATTTCTTCAACACTTTTGCACTGCTGGCAGCATGCGTGGCTTCTGGAATTTCCGCTGTACTCGAGCACCCGCATTCGGTCAATGCGAGGCAAATTCCCCAATTGAGTTGGCTTTTGGCCAGTAAGAATGTGCAGCAGTGGCATGCGGGGAGTCATCATGCCCCACCAACTTGCTTGCTGTCCATCCAAATGCCAGATCTCAGACATGCCTTTGACCAATTTGAAGTGCCAACGCAGTTTAGGCAGTTTCCGAATGCCACGGCCTCCCTTTCGATGGCTCTTGCACTCGCCTTTATCAGGCAGGTGCGCAGCAGGTGGGTTGCGCATTGTTATTACAACGATGGCAATGCAGAGTTTTAGTTTCACGGGGTTTTCGCTGCGAGCATTGACTCTCAGAGCGCGAGCAAGAAAGAGAGAACAATAAGACACAATTACAGAAAATCTAGAAAAACAATAGGGGCCCAGGATTCCGGGAAGTGGGCCCGGGACTACAGGAATTAGAATATAAGGCCCTCGAATTGTCTTATTTCTCTTATTTTCCTAGTTAATTAAAAATTAGAAAAGTTAGAAAAACAAAGGGGGCCCAGGATTCCGAAAAGTGGGCCCTGGATTACATATATTTGTTATTTTCCTAAAAAATGGAAAAACAATGGCCTCGATTTTTCCCAATTAATTAGAAGAAATAAAAATAGAAGAACAAGGCCCTCGAATTTTCTAATTTTCCTAATTAATTAAAAAATGAGACAAATGAGAAATATTAGAACAACAATAGGGGCACAGGATTCCGGGAAGTGGGCCCGGGACTACAGGAAATAGACAACTTAACCTACAGCAACAAAAAATGGAACCCCTGCCCCTCAGGGATGAACTAGAATAGTGAGAACAGTTCTGATAAGTCGAATTTTAGCAAAATTAACATTGAACTTCCCAAAAGGCACCCATCCCTTGTGAGTACGCAGCGGAATTAGAACAATGAGAAGAAGTGGAACAATTAGGACAAAGAGGAATCTGAATTCCTCAACAGGCACCCGCTCTTTCGGAATAAGTAGAGAAAGTCGAATAGTAGAGAAAGTCGAATAGGAATGATCCGTTGGGGAAATGATTATAACAAATTAAATTAGAACAAAGATGAATCTGGAATTCTCCAAAAAGCACCCGAATCATTGCAATTTGAAGAACTGGCAGAATTGTGATAAGTTAGAATTATTTGCAAGATGAATTTTGAACTCCTGAAAAGGCACCCGCCCCTTTGGGAATAATCAGAATATTTAGAGAGTTAGAATAATTGGCACACACATGAATCAGGAGTTCGCCCCAAAGGCACCCGTCCCTCTGGGAATGGATAGAACAATGAAATTATTCAGGATAGTTGGAGCAAACCTTAATCTGGAATTCCCAAAGGCACCTGTCCCGCGGGGAACAAATTTACTATTTAGAACAGTTAGCAAAACATAGCCCTGTTTGTTCTTTTATTATCATAGTTATTCGATTCAATGGTCAAAAGTAGCTAATTATGAATCTATGATTCGGGAATTCCCCACAGGCACCTGACCCTTTCGGAATACATGAGTAGAATAATTTGAAACATGGATCTGGAGTTCCCCAAAGGGCATCCTTCCCGTGAGGAATAACTAGAACAGCTTGAACAATTACAGGAACTTGCGCAACACATGATGTGGATTTCCTGAGAAGGCACGCGTCGCTGTGGGAACAATTGGAAAAATCCGAATGGCTGGAAAAAAAGGCGTTATTTGGTCTATTTTGTTAATGTGTCTAATTTGTCAGAATGAGTTTAATGGCTTGAATAGTTAGACGCAATGTTTGCGTACTTCCCCCAAAGGCACCTGCCCCCGTGGCACAAACAAGAAACAACAAATAGGGCTACGTGTCTTCGTCTTATTCTATTTATTCTAACTAATTAGAACCACTCCAATACTCACAATGATTTAAACACATCTGCCATTTCCCAAAGGGCCCCTTCCCCATTCGGGAAAAATAGACTAACACGAATGATTTTACACTTGCCTATGGCAAACATGAATCTTGAATTCCCTAAAAAGGCACCCCGCCCCTTTGGGACTAATTAGTGCAATTGGACAAATCAAAGAAGTAGAATGATTAGAACAGACACTGAATCTGGATTCCCCAAAGGGCGCCCGTCCCTTTGGAATACTTAGCATGATAATATAAAGAATCATTGGACGAGTTAAAACAGATGCATCTGGAATTCCCCAAAAGGCACCTACCTGTCTCTTGCAGAAAGACGAGTAATAGGGAACAATGCTCTAATTATACCACTTATCCAAATTCTTAGACTAAGTAGATCAACTAGCAACAATGAATTTGGATTTTCCCAAAAGGCACGCGTCCCTTTATGAGGAACACTCATTTAATAAATCGAAGATAAAACACGCATTGTAATTAGACAGTAAGTCAGGATTTCCCCAGAAGGCACCCGCCCCTTTAAACATAAACAAATGTTAGGATAATCATGAGAAGTAGAATAATTAGCACAAACTGAGTCTGGACTTCCCCACAAGGCTCCCGGCCCATTGAAAATAAGTAGAACAGTTAGACTTGTGAATGCTTAGACTAGTTAGAACAAACATTAATATTGAATTCCCCAAAGGTACCCCTCCATTTGGAAAGCAAATAAGATAATGACAATAGTTTAAATCGAAGAATTACGCTGGATTAAATTGAAGAATTATTGTAATTAGACAGTGAGCCTGGATGTTCAGAAGGCACCCGCCCCGTTGGAAATAAATGTTGGAAGAATCATGAGAAGTAGACTAATTAGCACAAACTGAATCTGGACTGTCGCAGAAGGCTCCCGGCCGATTGAAAATAAGTAGAACGGTTGGAGTTGTGAACGCTTAGACTAGTTAGAACAAGCAAGAATATTGAATTCTCCAAAAGGTACCTCTCCATTTGGGACGCACATAAGATAATGATAGTACTTATAAGAAGTAGAAGAATTAGAACAAGCATAGATCTGGAATTGGCCAAACGGCTCCTGTTTGCTGGTGAAATTGAACCTGAAAATTCCCAAGCACACCGGGAATAATGGGAATAATGGGAGGAATTAGAGACTTAGAAGACATGGATTTGGAATTCCCAACTGTCACCCTCTCTACTCACCAAAAGAAGGCTGCTCATCTGGAAATTATTCAAATGATTGGAACAGTGTGGGAAACTATGGAACTCACCAAAAGGCCCCATCTCTTTTGATAAAAGTATCATACCTAGAGCAAAAACGAGTCTGGAATTCTGTAAAAGGCACCCCCGCCCCCTAGGGACTAACTAGAAGAATGGGAACAGTTACGATAAGTAGAAAGAAAACATAAAATCATATTGTATTTTCCAAAAGGCACCCGTCCCTTTGTGAGTACTTAGCAGAATTAGAACAACCAGAAGAAGTAGACAAATCAGGGCAAAAAGGAATCTGAAAATCCTCAACAGGCGCCCGCCCCTTTCGGAATAAGCAGAGAACGTCGAATAGCAATGATTCCTTGCGAAAAATGATTAGAACAGATCAAATTAGAACAAAGATGAATCTGGAATTCTCCGAAAAGCACCCGAATCATTGCAATTTGAAGAACTGGCAGAATTGTGATAAGTTAGAATTATTTGCGAGATGAATTTTGAACTCCTGAAAAGGCACCCGCCCCTTTGGGAATAATCAGAATATTTAGAGAGTTAGAATAATTGGCACACACATGAATCAGGAGTTCGCCCCAAAGGCACCCGTCCCTCTGGGAATGGATAGAACAATGAAATTATTCAGGATAGTTGGAGCAAACCTTAATCTGGAATTCCCAAAGGCACCTGTCCCGCGGGGAACAAATTTACTATTTAGAACAGTTAGCAAAACATAGCCCTGTTTGTTCTTTTATTATCATAGTTATTCGATTCAATGGTCAAAAGTAGCTAATTATGAATCTATGATTCGGGAATTCCCCACAGGCACCTGACCCTTTCGGAATACATGAGTAGAATAATTTGAAACATGGATCTGGAGTTCCCCAAAGGGCATCCTTCCCGTGAGGAATAACTAGAACAGCTTGAACAATTACAGGAACTTGCGCAACACATGATGTGGATTTCCTGAGAAGGCACGCGTCGCTGTGGGAACAATTGGAAAAGTCCGAATGGCTGGAAAAAAAGGCGTTATTTGGTCTATTTTGTTAATGTGTCTAATTTGTCAGAATGAGTTTAATGGCTTGAATAGTTAGACGCAATGTTTGCGTACTTCCCCCAAAGGCACCTGCCCCCGTGGCACAAACAAGAAACAACAAATAGGGCTACGTGTCTTCGTCTTATTCTATTTATTCTAACTAATTAGAACCACTCCAATACTCACAATGATTTAAACACATCTGCCATTTCCCAAAGGGCCCCTTCCCCATTCGGGAAAAATAGACTAACACGAATGATTTTACACTTGCCTATGGCAAACATGAATCTTGAATTCCCTAAAAAGGCACCCCGCCCCTTTGAGACTAACTAGTGCAATTGGACAAATCAAAGAAGTAGAATGATTAGAACAGACACTGAATCTGGATTCCCCAAAGGGTGCCCGTCCTTTTGGAATACTTAGAATGATAATATTACAAAGAATCATTGGACGAGTTAAAACAGATGCATCTGGAATTCCCCAAAAGGCACCTACCTGTCTCTTGCAGAAAGACGAGTAATAGGGAACAATGTTCTAATTATACTACTTATCCAAATTCTTAGACTAAGTAGATCAACTAGCAACAATGAATTTGGATTTTCCCAAAAGGCACGCGTCCCTTTATGAGGAACACTCATTTAATAAATCGAAGATAAAACACGCATTGTAATTAGACAGTAAGTCAGGATTTCCCCAGAAGGCACCCGCCCCTTTAAACATAAACAAATGTTAGGATAATCATGAGAAGTAGAATAATTAGCACAAACTGAGTCTGGACTTCCCCACAAGGCTCCCGGCCCATTGAAAATAAGTAGAACAGTTAGAGTTGTGAATGCTTAGACTAGTTAGGACAAACATGAACATTGAATTCCCCAAGGGGTACCCCTCCATTTGGAAAGCAAATAAGACAATGACAATAGTTTAAATCGAAGAATTACGCTGGATTAAATTGAAGAATTATTGTAATTAGACAGTGAGCCTGGATGTTCAGAAGGCACCCGCCCCGTTGGAAATAAATGTTGGAAGAATCATGAGAAGTAGAATAATTAGCACAAACTGAATCTGGACTTCCCCACAAGGCTCCCGGCCCATTGAAAATAAGTAGAACAGTTAGACTTGTGAATGCTTAGACGAGTTAGAACAAACATTAATATTGAATTCCCCAAAGGTACCCCTCCATTTGGAAAGCAAATAAGATAATGACAATAGTTTAAATCGAAGAATTACGCTGGATTAAATTGAAGAATTATTGTAATTAGACAGTGAGCCTGGATGTTCAGAAGGCACCCGCCCCGTTGGAAACAAATGTTGGAAGAATCATGAGAAGTAGACTAATTAGCACAAACTCCCGGCCGATGAAAATAAGTAGAAGAGTTGGAGTTGTGAACGCTTAGACTAGTTGGAACAAACATGAATATTGAATTCTCCAAAAGGTACCCCTCCATTTGGGACGCACATAAGATAATGATAGTACTTATAAGAAGTAGAAGAATTAGAACAAGCTTAGATCTGGAATTGGCCAAACGGCTCCTGTTTGCTGGTGAAATTGAACCTGAAAATTCCCAAGCACGCCGGGAATAATGGGAATAATGGGAGGAATTAGAGACTTAGAAGACATGGATTTGGAATTCCCAACTGTCACCCTCTCTACTCACCAAAAGAAGGCTGCTCAGCTGGAAATTTTTCAAATGATTGGAACAGTGTGGGAAAACTATGGAATTCACCAAAAGGCCCCATCTCTTTTGATAAAAGTATCATACCTAGAGCAAACACGAGTCTGAAACTCTGTAAAAGGCACCCCCACCCCCTAGAGATTACAATTAGAAAAACTAGAAGAATTGTGTTAAATAAAGTAATTTGCAAGATGAATCTTGAATTCCTCAAAAGGCACCGGAATAATCAGAATAATTAGAGAGTTAGAATAATTGGCACAAACACTAATCTGGAATTCGCCCAAAAGGCACCCGTCCCTTGGGCAATGGATAGAATATGAAACTACTCAGGATAGCTGGAGCAAACATGAGTCTGGAATTCCCAAACAGGCACCTGTCCAGTTGGGAACAAGTAGAATATTTAGAACAGTTAGCAAAACATATATTCTCTTATCGTCCTGGATATTCGGATCAATGGGAACAGTAGTTAAGTAGAAGTCAATGAATCGGGAATTCCGCCCAACAGGGCACCTGTCCCTTTCGGAATACATGAGTAGAACAATTTGAAACATGGATCTGAGGTTTCCCAAAGGGCATCCTTCCCGTGAGGAATAACTAGAACAGCTTGAACAATTACAGGAACTTGCAAATAAAGTGATGTTGATTTCCTGAGAAGGCACGCGCCCCTGTTTGAACAGTTAGAATAAGCCGAGTGGCTAGAAAAACAAAGAGCGTTATCTGGTCTGTGTTGTTTAATCTTGTAATTCGGTAGACTCATTTTAATAACTAGAACAGACACACACGATTTACGCGTACAAATACGGCTACGCGTCTTCGTCTTATTCTATTTATTTCACCGAGTTGGAACCACTCCAAGATTTGAAATGATCTAAACACATCTGCCATTTCCCCAAGGGCCCCTCGGGAAAAAATAGAGTAACGAGAATGGTTCTGACACTTGCGTATTGCAAACATGAATCTTGAATTCCACAATAATTGGTGTAATTGGACAAATCAATCGTAGAATGATTAGAACAGACACTGAATCTGGATTTCCCCAAAGGGTGCCCGTCCCTTTGGAATACTTAGAATGATAATATCAAGAATCATTAGACGAATTAAATCAATTGCATCTGGAATTCCCCAAAAGGCACCTGTCCCTTTCAGAAACATGAGTAATAGGGAACTGTGTTCTAATTATACTACTTATCCAAGTTCTTAGCATAAGTAGATCAACTAGCAACAATGAATTGGTTAGTTTCTCAAAAGGCACGCGTCCCTTTGGGAATAACTAGCATAACCCGACTAATCAGAAGAGTATAGCCAGGAAATCCACGAAAGCACCCAACCCATTTTGAATAAATCGAAGAATTAGGCTAGTTAGACCATCATTGTAATTAGACAGTGAGTCTGGATTTCCCCGGAAAGCACCCGTCCCTTTGGGAACACATGTTAGGATAAATAATGATTAGCTCAAAGTGAATCTGGACATTCCCAACAAGGCGCCCGGCCACTGAAAAACAGAATGTTAGAATTGTGAGAATGCTTAGAATGATTAGAACAAGCATGAGTGTTGCATTTCCCGAAAGGAAGCCCTCGCTTTGGAAATAAAATAAGATAAGATAGTAGGTTTAGAAGCAGAATAGTTAGAGCAAGCATGGATCTGAAATTCGCCAAAGGGCTCCAGTCCCTTGCGGGAACAAAACAATTAGAATAGCTGCACAAAAATGGAAATTGCGTTGAAGATCCAAAGCACGCCCGTCCATTCGGGAATATTTGGAAGAATTAGACACTTAGAAGAATTGGATTTGGCATTCCTCAACAGTCACCTGCCCCTGTAAAAGTATATGGAGTGATTCGAATAATGAAAACAACAAGGGGCGTGCGGGTCATGTGAGCCACGCGCGCGCGCGCGCGCCACATTATACATGGTCTACCCTTCCTCGGGGGGGGGATAGAGTAATTTCAACATGGCAGTGGCTTCACCTGAACTTCCACTAATTCGACCCGAGTATGATTGGCTGCATGCTGCTTGTTGTCAAGTGGCTTTGCCTGCGTGTCTCTTTCTTGGTTCGAGGTCCCTCCTGCCTCTTCATGGCTTGGGGTTGTGGTAGATCTCCCTTTTAGGGTATCCCTGCAGCAACCAAATGTTTCCATAGCGGCAACACCGCGCTACACGTTGCGCATCAGGCAAAGCAGCGCTGCATCGGGGAGAGTGAGGCCAGCAAGAAGCTGAGAAGAGACCTGGTCGAGAAAAACGGCGAGCGTCGTCATTTGATGAGTTGGTGTTCTTTGCCCTTGATTATTTGTCTCTGGTTTCGCCTCAGTATCTTCTGTTTGCTTAAAATGGGTTGGAGTTTCTGTGCGTCACAGGGAAGAGCCATGGTGCTGAATTGGTCTCCGCAAATCAATTCGAGACCAACCACAGTTTGCGACTGAATGTTCATGTTCTCTCTCTCTCTCTCTCTCTCTCTCTCTCGCTTCGGGCCAAGTGCGTCACGAGCGCTGCCTGATGTTCATGGTCGTTTCATTCCAGAAACGTCTTGTGGTCGAGAGTGAGTTGTCGGGAGATGGCCCTGCGCACCTGAAGCTTCCCTAAGCGCCGGAAGGGCCGGAAGGGCCCAAGAGCATCCTCAGCAAGTCGCTACTTTCTTTGGACCAACTTCGTGTCATTCGAAAGTTGGCCATTGAGGTTCTCCTGCAGGGAATTCCCAAGTCTTGGACCAAGAAACCAAAGGGGAAACATGGGGAATCCATGCCCGATAGAGTCAAAAAGGGAGGCTGTTGTTGTTTTGCAAAGCTAAAAAGGAAGGCTTCAATGCCAAAGAAAGGTGAGACTCGAAGCAGAAGCGGAAACAAAGATCCACTGTCACTCGGCTCCGTCTCCCAACCAAACACGTGCTTTCCAAAAATCCGCACACCGAAAGAAGGAACACCTTGTTTTTGTTGTCCGGTCCCCCCCCCCTCGAGCCAACGAGTTTCCAAGGAGAGCTCATGGACGCTTCGGCGAACCTGTCGCGGGACCTGCGATCCCTGGAGTCGATGCTGCGCCAGGTGAAGCTGCGCAGGGAGAAGGCGACGGGAGCGGTGTCGTTTTGTTTGGAGTTGAGGTGCCGGTTGGGCAGGGGTCCCTATAATATGTCTTAGTTTTTTGGCCATGAAAGGTGAGTGTCCCTTGGTGGGGGTGATGTTTTAAGGGTAAATATAGGGAGCCCTGTTGGGTGGGCGAAGAGTACCTGTGCCAAGAGCGCTGAAGCAAGGCTTGTTTTGATACTATGATCGAATGCAGCGAGGCAAATCTCATGGGGCCTGGGGGGAGGGAGGGGAGGAGGGAGGGAGGGAGGGAGGGAGGGGAGGGAGGGAGGGGAGGGGGGAGGGAGCCCAAATTGGCTCTGAAGGCCTTATATAACCCCGCCTCCTACCCCTCCTCCCCCCAGGCCCTGTGAACATTTTTCTTTTTGATTTGTTGTGGAGGGAGTGGCGCCTTTAAAATCAACTACAGCAAAAAGGTGCCCATGTTTTCCCATGGCCACCCTCTTCTGGGTCCAACCTACTCGGATGTTCGGCAAAGTTAAGTTATGAGCCACTTGGGTTAGAACCCAGTGACGGAGCTGACTCCAGGGGGTTGTTCCCTATTGCTATGTTCTGGTGTTTGATTTTAAAGGCAACCCGGTTAACCCTCTTTGCTTAGTTTGGACGGGAACCCGTGATGTAAACCCCGGATGAGTCAACCAGTCAACCCCGGCTTACTGGGGTGTCCCGGCTTGCGGGAAACACCCACCTAGTAAACTGGGGTGGATCCATCCAGCGTTTGGAGTGCTTCCGGGGTGTATCAAAGGCTTCCTTGTGGCTAACGCAAACCAACTTGAGGCTTTCCGACCGGTTTGGATTCTCATAGGTAACGGGTTGAAATTCAGCGGTTTCTCCCTGGCTTCCATCAACCGAAAGGGTCGCCTTCTTGCTGGGCTTCCCATGTGGCGCCTGGGAAATTCCGGTGTCACCATGGGCAATCTGAAGATGTTCTGCCTGGCTGAATCCCAGTTTTCCAGCGTGGCTTTGCATCAAAAGGGCCAAGAGGTTCCTGCTGCTGGAGCCAGCTTCTTCAGGGTGGTCACATTTTTTTAGGGGTGGGGGGGATGCTTTAAATTTGGGTCCGCCCGTACTTGTGGGCTCTCCAAATTATGTTTTATTGTATTGGTAGAGTAAATTTGTTTCAGAATCGGAAAGCATTATTTTTGGAGCACGAGTTCGGCTTGGGCCAAGCCTTCCGTCTCGCTTGAAATTTGTTGTTTCTCAATTTGCTTTAGAAGTGCACAAGCGAACCATTTGACGCTTTAAACGAACAAAACAACATTTGATGGTCTCTCTTGAGCCGTTCCCGAATATATTTGGGATAGCTGGGCGCCCGGGCAGGTTGGGATTAGGGGTGCTTTCCGCCAAACAAGTTGTGATCCCCAAAATGTCCATTCGTGCCATGCTCAAGTTCAATCAGACCCTTCTCCAGAAGGGACCCTTTAAGGCTTGCTTTCCATTCGGTTTCGTCTAAAACCATTAAACCTTTTGCCGAGTTCCGTTTCCTAAAGTTGACCCCGAGATTCCCACACCCGTCCGACTTTTTGCGATCTTTCCTTTTAGTCTCCTTCAAACCAAAATGAACACCCTCAAGCGCACAGGCACACACACACACACATCCAAGAGGAACCCGGGCCCGGAATTCGAAGACCTCGTCAGGAAGCGGGTAAGGCTGTGGCAGTGAAGAAGCTGGACGAAAAGACCCTTGGCGCGGCAAACGGGGTCAAGACGTGGAGTGGTTCTGCACACCCGACTCCCAGTTGTGTAGGTTTGTGTCTTTTCCCCTTCAACCTTCAAAGAGGGTAGCCACGTATACATATACATATATATATATACATGTATATATATATATATATGTATTCTACACATATTTTTTGACGTCGCTTATATACCTGCTTTGTATCTGAACAAAGCAACTGTCAGGCCTGAGGCTCTTACTCTGGGTGTAAGTCTTTGATCACCCACGCCGAGAGCCCCCGCCTGCTTAGCTCCCGGTAGAGAGAGGCAAAGGTTGGCCCCCCACAAGCTCCAAGCAGAACAGTGCAGCCGACTCCTGCCCGCCAACATGGAACCAATGAGAGGGGCCTTTTTTCGGGAAAATCGTCTTCCAGGAGTGTATTACGCTTCAAGATTCCAAGATTGTCTTGATCCCGTTGGAGACTTGTTTAGACTCGTTGTTCTATCCAATCGTGCGCCAATCTTGGGGGGGGGGGCTCATAAATCCCCCAATCCCCAATCAGAATTGGGAGATGTCCAGCATACCGGGTCCCCCCACTTTGCATGTACAACCAGAACTACCTTTGAAAAGCTTTTCCAGCACCGTGGTTCTGATTAACTACTATAGCGGCTTTCCTGGGATCTGGGCCAAGTAAGTCGTTCTGTTTTAGGTGCATTTTGCTTGGATGGACTTTGACTCTTTGCCAATTCATGGATTTTCCATTGAACCACTGAAAGTTAAACTTTTAGGGGGAGCAGAAAGCTACCGAGTTTTCCTCGCTCCCAGGAGATCCGTTTTCGCCCAGTTCGACAAGGACAAGGACGGCCAGCTGAGCCGCAACGAGGCTCGTGGGCTGGGGTTCAATGCCCCCCGACAGCCGAGCGGTGAAGTGTGGAACCCTGCTGGGTTCATAACTTTCCCATCAAAGTCACACCCGTGAAATTGTGGTGGGTCAAAAAAAAAGCCAGCCCCAGTTTTTTCACTTTGTCCAAGTGCTGTTGAATGCAACAAACACTGTACTTGTTGCAACCTCCTTTGGTACTGTTGAGACCCCTTTTCGGTTTCACAGGCTCCCAGTTTGGTCGCCCCATTTTTAGAATCCATGCTTTCCCTGTTTCCAGATTCATGTTTCTTTAAGGTCTTCTTCGTATCAAGTAACCCTTGGTGGTTTCAACTGGGATTTGAACCCCGTGGTTGAACCAACTTGGTTGTAGAGGGAAAGTGGGGAGTTCGCCCCTGGAACATCTCCAAACCACCCAACCAAACCACACCCAACCAAATCACACCAAGCCAAACCACACCAAACCAAACCACACCAAACCAAACCACACCAAACCACACCAAACCAAACCACACCACACCAAACCACACCAAACCAAACCACACCCAACCAAATCACACCAAACCAAACCACACCAAACCAAACCACACCAAACCAAACCACACCAAACCAAACCACACCAAACCAAACCACACCAAACCAAACCACACCAAACCAAACCACACCAAACCAAACCACACCACACCAAACCACACCAAACCAAACCACACCAAACCAAACCACACCAAACCAAACCACACCAAACCAAACCACACAACCCAACCAAACCACACCAAACCAAACCACACCCAATCAAACCACACCAAACCAAACCACACCAAACCAAACCACACCAAACCAAACCACACCCAACCAAATCACGCCAAACCAAACCACCAAACCAAACACACCAAACCAAACCACACCAAACCAAACCACACCAAACCAAACCACACCAAACCAAACCACACCAAACCAAACCACACCAAACCAAACCACACCACACCAAACCACACCCAACCAAACCACACCAAACCAAACCACACCAAACCAAACCACACCAAACCAAACCACACCCAACCAAATCACACCAAACCACACCAAACCAAACCACACCCAACCAAACCACACCCAACCAAACCACACCAAACCAAAACCACACCAAACCAAACCACACCCAACCAAACCACACCCAACCAAACCACACCCAACCAAACCACACCAAACCAAACCACACCAAACCAAACCACACCAAACCAAACCACACCAAACCAAACCACACCAAACCAAACCACACCCAACCAAACCCACCCAACCAAACCACACCAAACCAAACCACACCAAACCAAACCACACCCAACCAAACCACACCAACCAAACCACACCAAACCAAACCACACCAAACCAAACCACACCAAACCAAACCACACCAAACCAAACCACACCAAACCAAACCACACCCAACCAAACCACACCCAACCAAACCAAACCACACCAAACCACACCCAACCCACACCAAACCAAACCACACCAAACCAAACCACACCAAACCAAACCACACCCAACCAAACCACACCAAACCAAACCACACCCAACCAAATCACACCAAACCAAACCACACCAAACCAAACCACACCAAACCAAACCACACCAAACCAAACCACACCAAACCAAACCACACCAAACCAAACCACACCACACCAAACCACACCCAACCAAATCACACCAAACCAAACAACACCAAACCAAACCACACCAAACCAAACCACACCAAACCAAAACCACACCAAACCAAACCACACCAAACCAAACCACACCCAACCAAACCACACCAAACCAAACCACACCAAACCAAACCACACCAAACCAAACCACACCAAACCACACCACACCAAACCAAACCACACCAAACCAAACCACACCCAACCAAACCACACCAAACCAAACCACACCCAACCAAATCACACCAAACCAAACCACACCAAACCAAACCACACCAAACCAAACCACACCAAACCAAACCACACCAAACCAAACCACACCAAACCAAACCACACCAAACCAAACCACCCAACCAAACCACACCAAACCAAACCACACCCAACCAAATCACACCAAACCAAACCACACCAAACCAAACCACACCAAACCAAACCACACCAAACCAAACCACACCAAACCAAACCACACCAAACCAAACCACACCCAACCAACTCACACCAACCCAAACCACACCAAACCAAACCACACCAAACCAAACCACACCCAACCAAACCACACCAAACCAAACCAAACCAAACCACACCAAACCAAACCACACCAAACCAAACCACACCAAACCAAACCACACCAAACCAAACCACACCAAACCAAACCACACCCAACCAAACCACACCCAACCAAACCACACCAAACCAAACCACACCCAACCAAATCACACCAAACCAAACCACACCCAACCAAACCACACCCAACCAAATCACACCAAACCACACCAAACCAAACCACACCAAACCAAACCACACCCAACCAAACCACACCAAACCAAAACCACACCAAACCAAACCACACCCAACCAAACCACACCCAACCAAACCACACCCAACCAAACCACACCAAACCACACCACACCAAACCACACCACACCAAACCACACCAAACCAAACCACACCAAACCAAACCACACCAAACCAAACCACACCCAACCAAACCACACCCAACCAAACCACACCAAACCAAACCACACCCAACCAAACCACACCCAACCAAACCACACCAAACCAAACCACACCCAACCAAATCACACCAAACCAAACCACACCAAACCAAACCACACCACACCAAACCACACCACACCAAACCACACCCAACCAAACCACACCCAACCAAACCACACCAAACCAAACCACACCCAACCAAATCACACCAAACCAAACCACACCAAACCAAACCACACCACACCAAATCACACCACACCAAACCACACCCAACCAAACCACACCCAACCAAACCAAACCAAACCACACCCAACCAAATCACACCAAACCAAACCACACCAAACCAAGCCACACCAAACCAAACCACACCAAACCAGAGAAAACCACCAAGAAAGCAGCTGACTTCGTTTCCTGTGGGTCCCTGACGCCTCACCGCGCGACAGCGCGCGACCAAAGCCGCAGCCAGGTGGGCGCCTACGCGAAGGCCATCGGCTCCGAGCTGCCGCAGCAGGTGCTCGACGCCATCGCCCGGAGCTCGGAAGAGCCGAAGCGACGGAAGAGCCGAAGTCGGGTTTGGTCGAGAGGAAGGCGAGAGGGACGAGCCGCCCAGGGGATTTTCGGTAGATATGTTGGTTTTTTTAGTGGGGTGTGCTGTTGTCTCAAAAGAAGAAGCCGCCCCCCACCCCTTTTGGGCAGGGTTTGAATTGGGAAGCCAAAAAGAAACCAAACATATCATTGTTGTTCTCCTTTTTCTTGTGCTTTCAAGCAAAGAAACCAACCATATTCTAGTTGTTCTCTTTTTTCTTGTTTTTCAAAACAAACAATGAGAACACTGAGGTGTTGGCTGTAAGTGGACAGGGGGCCGGAAACCGGCAAGTGGTCTTCCTCCACCCTCAGGCTTCCATGATTGGAGAAGGAGCAGCAGGGATAAAATTCGCTGGTTCCGGGCTCAAAATGAGGGACCCTTTTCTAGCTGTGGCAAGCTGGCTTAAACAACCAAAACCCGGGTGGATGAAGGTTAGTCAGGGATACTCCCAACCAGAAAAGGGTTCAGGCGCCGTTTTAAGTACTTACACGGTTCTGGGTCCCGACCAGTTTAATACCGCTCGGTTTTGATTCTGACTCCAGTCTGCTTAAATGGCAAGTCAAACACGGAGGTTGGTTGCACAATGGTTCAGAATGGTAGGCCCCACTCTCTGGTCCAGTTCCGCGTGGGAAAACAGAGGACTCCGATGTGTGTTGTGAAAAAAGCCCGGCTCCGAGTCGAAAGCCGCCATAGTTGCTTGCCAGTTGGAGTTGTCAACTTGCCATGGTTGGTGGTTCAGGTTGACTCATGGTCCTATTAGCAGCGATGTGTTCTCCCTGTGTAGGGTTGCTCCGAAAGGATGGCCACCACAAGGGTAGAGGGTTGGCGAATGGTTTTCCCTTTGGTTTCTCCTCACCAGACACCTTTTGTCCACATCATAGCGAGCTCACCTGGTAAAAAGCGGGCTAACACAAGGTGCCTAGTTTGGGTAGTCCTTGTTCCAGTTGACAGTTTTTGGGTGGCCCATTTTAGTACATGAACAGCTTATATATATATGCATGTATATTATCCTCGTGGCAAACTAAAATCAACTATAGAATTATGCATATGTTTAGCCGTAAAAAAATGTATATATATATATATATATATTCATAAATTTGTTTATACATACTCAATAGCTTTCCAGACTCGGCAAATGTGTTTGAAAGGTCCCTGCCACATATATACATATATATATATATATACACATATATGTATATATATATATATATCAGTTTTGGTCACGCTTGGCACATTTTTGCCGGGGGGAAAAGGGGTGCGTTTCAGCTCGGCGCGCTTGCAAGCGCTTGACCGCTCGCTGGAGGCCGCGAAGCTGGCGCCGGTGACCTTCACCCAGTTCCGCGCGCTGCACCGCCGGCTCTTCGTGGCCAAGTGGGAGCTGCTGGCGCGCGAGGCGCGAGCAGCGGATCGATCCGATCCGGGGGGTGGCTGGGGGTGGTGGAGACGCCTGGAGAAGTTCGGGGGTTGGTTCGGTGGTTCAGGGGAAAACACGGTTCTCTAACAAAAAGAGGGAAATTTCGAGGAAAGCACCACGTTTTTTTTGGGGATGGAAGGGGATTATTCTCCCGGTTGCACCAGTTCTAAGCATGGTTATAAGCTGCTAAGTTACTTGCGGATAAGCAGGGAAGGAGAAATGGAATGAGACCCCAAGACAAACCATCCCCGATTTGGTTTCTAGGGAATCCCCCGGTTCATTCAACCAACACCCGAAAAATCATTCCCTACCTATCGCACCAGCAAGTCGTTTGGCATTGGCTTGTTGTCCCACTTATCCATGGGTGTCCTTCTTGGGTGAGTTTGTTGGAAAGTAGATGGCTTCCACTGGTTTGCCTTTGGTTCTAATCATATACCAGTGCCATCGACTTTTACAAACGGGCACCTATCGAGGGTTTGACCTAAGAAGCGGAACCCCGAAAAGTGGCTGGCTTCCTGTTGCTTTCCGCTATATTTCCAGGGTTCCACTTCGAGTCGCCAAGTCGAGAAAAGGAAAGCTTCGGCAAGAAGTGAGAGTTTGTTTCACTTGGGTTGGTCTAAAAGTAAAGGACACAAGACACACGCGTCACTTGAGTGGCACGACCGAAAGGATACTGATCCCTATCGTTGGCTGTAATCCATCGACAGGGCGAAGGGTCGGGGCATGAAGCTTTATGGCCATGAACCACAAGTTGATTCGTTTCTAGGTCCTCCAGTAGAGAGGTTAGAATCAGGGCACCAACTTGTTGTTTTTTCTTTTTTTTCTGTTTTACTAGGGGGGGGTACCCTCCCCCAAAAAAGGGTAAAAGGGCACTACTGGAAAAAATCTAGGTTTCGTGCCTTCCAGCGGATTTCACCCGGTAAGCGGCTAGCATGAGATTTGAACACCCCGGTACCCTCAAAAAGCGAAAAAGGGCAAACACCTCCGGGTGGGTGTGCCTTTTTTTAGGGGACCTACCATTTTTTGGTGGGCCTCCTTGTGGTTTCCCTAGTCCATCCAATTGGTTTGGTTTCGATTCCTAGACAGCGAGGCCAATGGGAGCCAATGCCCGAGATGGAGAAACCCCTCGAATATGAACTTCCTTTCAGTTTCATCTAGGCATACATCTACATTACTCCTGCGCTTTGGGTTTACGATAGAGGGAAACCACCATTGCTGTTAGACCGCCCTTCTCCAAGATGTCCGCTGGACGGAAACAGTGGCTGCTCCTTTTCCTACTTTTGACCTCGAGCAGTTGTGTTGGAGCCCACCAGTAGATTGCAATGGGGAATCTGTCCAACCAACGTCAGGGAAGTAGGATACAACCATGGTTATAGCTTGCGCAACTGGGGATACCCTTATACTCAGTTGTTCAAAGCCGACCTTTTGACCTTTTGGTTTTCCCTTTTTTGGCAACCATTTTAGTAGAGGTCCCAAAAGGTGATCAGCTTTTACTTCCTGGTCCGAACGCAAGTGACTACAAGCATGCTTATTTGTAAAGCTCTAAGCTTGCCAGTTGACTTTGGGGTTGAAGCTCCATGGTCTTGAAGAGCTTGGTCCCCTTATAAACCCATGGGCGAATGAGGTTGGCTGAAGATCCAAGCGGCCAGTGGCATCCCCCCGTTCCGAGATCAAGCCAGGCGCGGGCTGCGGAGGAGGCGAAGAGGAAGGTCTTGGAGGAGAAGCGGGAGGCGATGAAGGAGGTGGGACCAGAGAGCATCCGGTCACCAACAGCTTGGTGTATGTGTATATATATATATATTGCAATTACTAGTGGCAAGGTTGAATGCATTTTTACTTTGGTGCATGTTGCCAAAGGATGTCAGGACTTTAACTTTTTGCCAACTAATGGGTTTTCCATTACACCACTAAAAACTTGTGGCAGGGGAGCAGAAAGCAACCGAGTTCCGATTCCGTGGGCGGGAACCGTTTTTCCAACCAACAGCTGGATTGCTTAGGGGTCGATAGGCCCAGAATAGGCGCTTTGCCGGAGATACCACTTGGGCTTGCTTCTTTCCCTGCACTCGCTTCCGGAGTTTCTGGGACTTACCTTTTAGAATGATTGTTTTTGCCCAAGTCTTTCCAACCAGTCACTTCGCGGGTGGTCACTTCCATGAGCTTCTGGACTATCTGCTTTTTGGACCAGGCATTTTTTAGCGCTTGGCCACTCAGGGAGTGAGTGGAGCTGGGTGGGTGGGCGTCAGGTCTCCCTTTCAAATAATCAACTACCAATTGTTTTTTCCCCTGCGGTCAGTTGTTTGTGGCGCTTCCGGCCTGGGGGTGAGACCTATGAGACTTGTGAGAGTGGATTGATGAGTTTTTTGGTAGGAAGCCCGGGTAAGACAAGAGCGAGGACTTGAGGTGGTTCTCAAGGGAATGGGTTCCAATGTCAAAAATCTCCCAAGTTCGTCTGGGGATGTACTGACCTACCGACCTTTCAATGGATTTGTTTTTCCCAGTTGAGAATAAAGAAGGTGCCGCAAATACAGGATCATGGCTTGACTTAATGCGCATGGATGGAATTCTTCAAAATGAAAATGTCAGACTGTCAGATTGGTCGCCCTGTTGGGTTCATCTCAGGAGCCATGGGAGGCTTCCATTGAGGTTGTTCGGTGTCCGGGGATGAACAATATCGTTCGGCGAAGGGGAAGCCCCAACACCCACACAGCAAATCATTTCACAACTACAAAAATTGCAAACACCGGAAACCTCAGAAACCAAAAATGACAAACACCGGAACCTCAGAAACCAACCGAAAAGACATCAACAGATGGAGCCTGGTAGATAGATCGGTTGCACAGTTGTCCATGGCGTTTGGCCCGAGACCCGGACACAAACCGCAAAGGAGTGGGAAACCCGGGGCGAACCAACCAGAAAACCCAACCAAAAGCGGAGGGAAGGACACCCATTGGCAAACCCAAGTGCAGCAAAGACAGGTCCGCAACTCCCCTCGGAAAGCCAAGAAACCATCGACCCGGGGGAAGCCCTCGACCCCCCCCGCCCCAATCCGACGACGAACGCGCGGGGCACTGCGCGAGGTCCTCGCGGGCGTGGAGGAGGCGCTTGTCCGCGGCGAGAAGTTGGGCGCCGAGGCGGAGGCCAAGCTGCGGCTGAGGCGACGGAGTTCCGAATGGCCGAGCGGGCGGTGAGTCCGAGCGGGCGGTGACGTGCGCTGAAACACTTCCCGAAGATTCCCGAAAAGAGGACACCAAATCGGGGATGGATGGTTTTCCTTGGGGTCATTCCAATTCTCATTTCCTGCCCATGGCGCCAGCAAATTCAGCGCCCGTGAGATTCAAAGATCAACGTCCTCAGAACCGAAGCCCGGGTAGATGAAAGTTTGAGGCCCAACCCGTAAATGGGTGCCGCCACTTTTTTTTAAACTCCTTACATGGTTCTGAGTAGACCATTTTAATGCCAGGTTTTGACTCTGACTCATGAGCCCAAGATCTGCAGCCCCGAAGCGACATTCAGATAGTGGGATTGGAGTCCCACTTTCGTCGCAGAAAGCAGCCTGTTTCCACAAGTCTACAAGAGAAGAACTGCCACTGGTTCACCGAATGAATGGGGCTTAGCCTGAAAAAGACAAATACCTGCCTAGAGTCTCCATAACCCCTAGGAAAAGGGGGTCATGTTAATCCTTAATTTTTCATCACCAACCATTTTTAAAGGGTCACAAGGAGACTCCACGTCTCCATGCTTGAAGCCCAGGCTAGGAGGCTGCCACTTGCCACCAGGCTTCCCGTTCCGCGGTTCTTCGGGGTTGCTCCGAACCTAATTGCCAGAGGCGAACACAAGTGGGTGTGTCTTTTTTAGGCTACCCTCCCTAAAATGGGTGGTTGAAATTGGTTTCCCCAACCAACCCAAAAAGGGACCCTCAAGAGAAGACACGCCCAAAGGGTTTGGGGTCCAAAGTGGACATCCAAAAAGAAATGAACCCCAACAAAATCTGGAGAACCGTCAAATGAAGCTATGAGTTTTCATAAGGAACCTTCTCAACAGCGAGACAAAAGTCTCCCACCTGAATGCTGCCGGTGGCTTGTTCTTGGTAGGTGGGTGCCCTTTCTTTTGGAGGTGTTGAGAGGAAAACCACAAGGAGCACCACCTGTGTGGGGGTCCAGCCTTACTGACCCATCCTTGCAGTTCGCTGCCGTCCAATTCCTTCAGTTTTTAAGTTTTGCCTTGGTTTTGTGCGGGTTTTTTCCGTCTTTCATCCACTACCTGGATCCCCAAGTAGCCACATTTTTCCAGCCACTTTACTCGCTAGTAGCCCATCATTTGGCAAGGGTAGCTGGAAAATAAGGGCCTCGCTGGGGATCCAGGTAAGAGTTGTGATTTTTTTGCCGGGGATCAGACCAACGGACACCCCAGCCGCCGGCTCCATAGGCAGGAGGCGAGCCTCGAGGCGCTCGAGCAGGGCGCAACGGAGGTGGAGCCTCAGGTTGCAAAGGCCATGTGGGGTGTGGGGATTGGATCTTTAGGCGGTTTTCAGAAACACTACCTACTGCTTCTTTTGGCGTGGATTCCCCCTTTATTTTCAACCATCCTGCTTTTCAAACAACCACCGTTTTCAACCTGGAGGGGTTGATTCAGGGCTTTTCGATGAGCTCCTGCTTCTCCTGGCTAAGTCAAAGCGGTGTGGCTTGGAGTGGTTTGGAGGGGTTTGGTTCTGGGGGTTGATTCCTTTTCCATTCTTGTCAACCATCCTGCTTTTCAATCAACCACCGTTTTGAACCTTGGTTTCCAGAGGTTAGAAAGAAGGATCCCTGGAATGGGGATACCCGTAGAGGTGTGTCGTTTTTAGGTTGGGTCCCCCCCCAAAATGGGTGGTTTTCTTGTTGGTGTCCCCTTAAAACCACCGGTAATTGCCCTCGAATAATTTGAACGACATGATTCATATCCCTTTCCACATCCCCATCGTGTTTGCTGGGGATGTGATTTAGACAAGGTTACGGAGATCACATCACCTGTTGGGGATGTAAACGGGATGTGAAGTAGTTCGTTAAACAAATGGTTGGTCCTTTTGGTGTTTGATCTTTAAAACCACAAGACATACTCTCCGAAGAAAGACACACAATCCGTATGGGCTCGGTCTTTTGGCAAAGCTATCCTTAAGCTGAACCATCTACCCCCCAAGCACTGCTTTGTGGCCAGTGCTTGGGACTATGTAAGTCCCCCAGTAGTGCCCTTTTACCTATTTTGTTTTTCCCCGGAGGGTTCCCCTACTAAAATAGACTACAGAAAAAAGGGTACCCTTATTCTAACCTCTCTACTGGAGGACCTAGGGGAGTTTGGACCTGGGAAAAAGCCGTTGATGGTGTTACTTGGAGACTGGGCTAAGGAGAGCCTCATCCGGAACATCCAGGAGGCGGGAGCCGTCCGCCCAGCGAGGGGAGTTTTCTTTGTCATGTGAGCAAGACCATGGTGTAAGGCGAAGACTGGGATCCACTTTTTGGCTACCCCAAGATGGACTCGAAGGGGTGGCTGATTTTCCTAAGGAAACGCCTGAGTTTAAGTCCAAGTTGAGATTGCCAAAAAGTGGAACCCTGAATGGGGATGGTGTCCCAATCTTAATTGCTTCTGGAACGAACAGGCATAGTGGGTGGCTCTTTTTGGGATAGCAACCCAACATGATTTGGCTGTGGGTCAAAACCAATGGTACATGTTTGGTAGGTGCACCACCCATTTTAGTCTATTTTAGTGGGGATTGGGATGTTCGCTGGGGGTGCGTGATTTTGACCCATGGCCATTCCAGCCACTTTGGGCACAAAAGGGGCAACCAATTGCCACCAACCCATTCTACACGTGTCTCCCCTACTGTTGACCCCGGATGAATAAGCGCCTGCTTATTAATATGGGGGTGTTCCCCTCCAAAAGTGATGAATCACCACTAAAACCAGGGACACCCCCATATTAATAAACAGGGGTTTCTCAATCTGGGTGTCAACATTCTCCAAAACAGTTGCGCTGATGAGGTGGACATGACGTAGATGTTGACCGCAGAAACTGACGCATCGGTCGGATGATTTAGCAGGCGCCAGCGCCAGCGTTGAGCTTCCCTCTAGTTGGTGGTTTTGGATTGGTGGTTTGGTGGTTGGGAGTGGTTTCCCATTTATCCTCTAAAGATCAAGGGGTTCAAATTTCCAAACCAATCCAAGCCCCCAACCAAGGGTTACCTGAAACCTTCAGAGCGGGATGAATGAAATTGCACGTTTCTTCGGGGAAAGCCGTCAATGTGGAGGTTTAACTCTCATTTCGTTCCTGCTGCGGGAACAAATGTGAGTACCCAAAGGGAGTATGCATGTGTATTTTACGATATATTCATGTTTGGTACAACATGCTCATGCACAATGTTGTTTGCTTTATTGTCTTTTTTTGTCTCTCTCTCTCTCTCTTTCGCTCTCTCTCTCTCTCTCTCTCTTTTCTCTCTCTCTCTCTCTCGTTGTTACACATCACAAGGACATTGTATATCATAATGTATACAGACACTAGTCGCGTTTGGTCAATAAAAAGCGTGTACAATAGTGTGTACGTGCGTGCGTGCGTGCGTGCGTGCGTGCGTGCGTGCGTGCGTGCGTGCGCGCGTGCGTGCGTGCGTGCGTGCGTGCGTGCGTGCGTGCGTGCGTGCGTGGGTGGGTGTGTGTGCGTATAAGCATGTTGTTTCCGTTTGGTGGCTACGATCCGATTCGGGGCTCGTCAGGTGCTATCAGAGGCCCAAATTGAGGAGGCTCAGCTCAACGAGTTGCAGGCGAGAGTTCTGGGCGGAGGCGGTGTTGCTTTCCCTCGTCTTGTGTCCTTTGAGTGTGACCAAGTCGCCCCTCATACCTTTTTTGAAACAGGTGGCTTTTCATCATACCTACAAAAGGTTAGCCCTTTTGCTTAGTGGGGAATAGCAACCCAGTTTTGTTTGGTGTAATGAGAAGCCCGGATTTCAGCTACCAAGGGGGGGTGTAACAAAGGTGATCCCAATAGGGGACACCTTCCAGAGTTTTATTTATCCAGGCTTCAGATTACGTGCCAGTGTTGTGCTTGTTGTTGTAGACCAGCTTTGGAAGTGCTAGTGTCCCTTTGTTGTGGTTTGTATGTTTGATTCTATGCTTGTTGTAAGTGGAAGTGGTGTTTTGTGTGTGTGTGTTCTTTGGCGCAAGTTGTACTTGGAGTTGCTGGCTGCAGCATTGGTGTTGGTTTTTGTTGCATTTGGGTGAGCCAACATGCAATTTCTAGCATATGTGTACAACTCTGAAGCCTTGCTGCAACTTTCCCACCTTGCCGTGGATTGCATCTGCCAAAGTAGCGAGTTTACCTGAACGTAAAGTGGAGCAAGGGTTGCTCCTCAATTTCAGGTTTGACAGCATGATGCATCTTGCAGATTGTATTCGCTCCATTGTTTGGTTGCGTAATGGGTTGGGGTCAAGCAAAGCCCTCAAACGGACATTCGCCAAAACGGGAGTTGCATATTTGGTGCAAAGCCGAGTTGTCCAGAGGTACTTCGTTGTTCGGGTCCCTTACAAACAGTTCACATTGACCCACTTGTTGAGTTCCACTGGTTCGCCGTTTTGCTTTGTTGGAGTTGAATCGTGCGTTCGCTCTTGTTTTCTTTGTTGGAAGACCAACCCAAAATGGAATCAACACCAAAACAACATTTTTTCCCTTTGCTGCTGGGATTGCTGAACAAGTCTTTTTTCCAACAGCCAGGCAAACCCACCGAAGAGAAAAAACGATTAGCTAAATGGACAAAATTTGGGGATTTACCAAATTTATTGGCCCACAAATGAACATGGGTAGCTTTAAAAATTTAGTGGGACATATAATATTTGTTGTGGTTCCCCGGATCGTCATACCATGTAGAGGACCTTGTGCTCAACCCCCATTTAAACAATCTGAACAAACACAAATATAGTTCAATCGAATCGAGTGCACGAAAAATAAGTAAAAAGGGGGAATGAATGATAAAATAGATAAACATAAATCATTAAATAAATCAATAAACAAGCGAAACAATCAACATGGAAATCGAAAAAGGAAAGCTAAAAAACAACAACGTCATAAAACAATCAAAGACAAAACAAACACAATAAAGAAAGACAACAACAAAGAAAGCAACCGAGAAACAAACACACAAACAAAATACAAAAAGAAAGAACAGCCCACTGGGAACCAGCTGACGTGTGAACAAAAGGGGCCCCTCTGGTTATTGGTTTCATGTTGGTCTCCGTGGGCCAAGGAACCCGAATGGAGGGTTCTTCCAATTTGTTGGGGTCCCCTCAAACCCCTTTGCCCATTGTCTTCAAGGATCCTTCTCTTGGCTTCTGAACTGCGCCATTGTTTGATCAATGGGGATTGCCCCGATCCACTCCGCTCGCCATGAACCCACAAGGTGTTCAGTGGGTTCCCCCATCCGTTTTGCTTGGTTCCCCACAAATGGCATATTGACAGATAGGAGATCTAGTGCGGGGAATCCAATGGTGCTATTGGATTTGACCTGGGATCACCTTGAACAGATTCTTGCCGTATCTACTATTGAAACTGTATACTGGTACAGGAAATCAGATATGACCTGTGATCTTGTCCACGCGTGAACATTCTGGGTGTGCCTTTTGTGGGGTCCCCCTTTTTTGGTTTCAAAGGGACACCTAAAAGGAAGCGCCATTTTTCGGGGTTCCCCCGCTTTAAGACACACCCAACACTGAACGTTGGTCCAGAGCCCGAGAGGCCCCAACTCCTTAGGCCCTTGCTTAGGCCCACTGGCCACTGGAAAGGTCCCTTGCTTTGTTCAATCAGCCAACCAAAAAGACATTGGCCCCAATCTCATGCCAGAAACAAACCCTCCAAGACTTGTCCACCTGCATTCCACTTCTGTACCAGGTTCTGTCCTCAGGTTCATTTCGTCACTCCTTTTCTTGTTGCATTTGAGGGATGCGCTTCAACCCGAATCTTCGCATGCAACGCGTGCTTCGTCGCAATGGCTTGCTCTTTTCCTTCAGATTCTTCCTGGCTCCGATCGCTCCGAGTGTATCTTTGCAGCTTCCT
This sequence comes from Effrenium voratum, assembly GCA_963377175.1. Classification (NCBI taxonomy): domain Eukaryota; class Dinophyceae; order Suessiales; family Symbiodiniaceae; genus Effrenium; species Effrenium voratum. The sequence continues at coordinate 113,763 of CAUJNA010000816.1, read as the reverse complement.
GGCCGCCCCTTTTTCCGCGTCGGTTGACTTGCGATGCGAGAGATCGGCAGGGGCCCGGAGAAATGGTGTCCGACCCCAAGAAAAACCCATCCCGATTTGGTCGCTTCAGGCTTCACCGAAGGGGTTCATTCCATGTCTCATTCCCCGATTTCGCGATCGCAAGTTGTCAGGGAACCCTAGTTGGTGCTTGGGATGAATTCGAGTTTGGAATTGAACTTCGACTCCCTGGTGCTTGTAAACGGGTAAAATGGGAAGCCACCTAAGCTCTGAAAAAAAGGTGAAAAAATGAAAAACGAGGGAAGCCACCCCCTAAGCTTTGAAACCCTCCAAAGCAAACCACGAGCGAAGCAGAAGTTGGGTATGAGTCAAAATAAACCCACCAGCAAACGGTTTTGGTTCCATTTTTCAGGGTTCCAGTTTTGGTACCTGGAGTCTCCATGACCCTTTAAAAATGGGGTCGTGACCCCTTTTATTTTGGGGAATGACCCACCATTTTAATAAAGGGTCAGAAGGAGACTGCCGCGTCCGCGGATGTCGCCAGTTGGAGCAGCGGGCGCGGCAGCTGCGGGTCCGCGCGCAGCGGCTGCGGATCTGGGTGCAGCACCTGGAGCAGCAGAGCTCCGACCTCCGGGCCCAGGCGCGGAGGGGGGCGTTCCACGCCCCCAAGCCCCTTGAAGGCCCCCAACCCCCCAACCCCCCCCCCCCCCCAACCCAATAAAAAACAACACGGATTTCTTTGCGGGACGCATTTGCCAGTTTAATCAAACACATGTTCGTAGCATCTGCGGAAATTTGCCCGGCATGGGATTCACTGGGATTCTTTCTGGTTTGTGCTTTCTGTCCGGGACTCGAGTCCTTGTGGAGCAAGGTGAGTAGCTACGGGCCTCCGCACGGCCGTGGACCTTGAGCGAGTCATGGTGAAATAGGAACTTTTGGGTCTTCAAAGTTGGAAACATGGGAAAAGGCACATGAAATCAGGACAGTCCATCCAAATCATTCAGAAGCCCAACATGATCCAAACCTGGAACCGTCGCCCCCACAAAAGTGAGGTATCAGAAACAAAGGAATGGGCCTTTGGGGTCTTTGGGTGCTTTGGCTCTTTTTTACTTTTTTTTGCGGTGAAGAGCTTTCTGCTCCCTGGAACCAAATGGGTGTGTCTGTTTTGGGGGACCCCAAAAAGGTGGCTGTCCTTTTGGTTTCCATTCAACCAACCCAACAAATTGGGACCTTCAAAAAAACGGCGTGCCCAAATATCGACCCTGCCGGGGGCTCTGCAGTGCGACTTCCAAGTTATGTTTGGATCAACATGTGGTAGCTGAGCCATCTTCGCCCTCTGAAACGTTGCTGGCAGAAAAGGTGGCAGTCCCTAAGGATTGCCCGCTGGCCGAATGATTTTTCATGGCCACCTTTATTATTGACCAGTTATAAGAGTTGCTCAAGACCATTTGTTAATTTTCCCCTGTTGGTTGTAACGGGAATCTATCACATGTTTATATTTTCCCCCAGGGGCAAACTCGCAAGTGGAAGATTATCACATCAATATGCGGACAGGCAACTATTGATCGTCGCTACTTCCCGCGAGCTGGATGCCCACGCTTTGCACCCCTTGCTTTTCTGGGGCTGGTTGACGTACCTCTAGTTCATGCTGCTTGGTTCCCTGGACATATTCATACAGATTATATACCTTTCTGGGGGATTTCATTCGAATTTGCTGGTAGCAACAGCCAGCCTTTCTTTTGAAGTCCCGAAAGGTTCGGGTCGCATTATTGCAGGATAATCTCTAGAAACTCTGTTTTTTTAACGAACCCAACCTTGCCGGAGGTTCTCCTTTTTGACCTCCTCTAGGCTCATTTGGCCGTGGGTCAACACCAATGGGATGCATTTTGGGGTAGGTGCCCCCCCCTTTTTTGGACCTATTTTAGTGGGGATTGGGATGTTCACTGGGGGGTAACCGGGGTTTTGACCCATGGCCCCACAGCTGACGAGTGCTGCTCACAGTGCTTCATTGAAATCGCGGACCCCTGCAGGCCAGTTTGAACAAGGGACGCCCATTTGAGACGAACCCGTTGGCACAACCTGGTGGTTTAATTTTGACCCACCCCCCATTTGGAGACAAGCGCGCGAATCGCCGCGCGTCGATCGGCGCGCGCGGCCTTCGCTAGGCCGAGCGGAAGGGCCAAGCGCAGCTGGACCAGTTGCGCTCCGAGGCGGCGCTCGCCCTGCGCCGGCGCATGGCGGAGGAGCGTTGAGCCAAATGGGGCGCTCAAAAATTGGCGCTGTCCCCCAAGCTCTCTCCCTGAGTTCATGAGCTTTAAACTTTTTGGAAAGACCGTTTTAGTGGTATTTGAAGCCTTTTTTTTGGGCCATCCACTCAGCAAGTGAGCAAATGGGTTGCCGTGGTAATGCAAACAAGGACGAAAACCTGCGGTCCAATTCCTGGTGGCTTAAGTTTGACGCAATACCCAACATGTATCAGGTAACCCCAATTGGTGGTTTGGATTGGTGGTTTGGGATTTGGAATCTTGGTGTTGGTGGGAAAATGGGAAACTACCCAACCACCAAACCACCGATTCGGCTCCAAACCATCAACGCTGAATTTAGGGGGACGCTGCGTTGTAATTGTATGGCTATTTGGTAACGGATCGTTGGACTTTAACAGGCACTTGGTTGAAACAGTGGGATTTTTCATTTGACCCACAAAAAGTTGAAAACCTGTTGCAGAGGGGTCAACAGTGAGTCAACAGCAGCCAAGATTGGGAAGGTAAGCAAGGGAAACCACTGCCAAAACTTGGTTGAAAGCATAGGGAAACCGATGGAGCCCAAGAACAAATCTTTGGGAAGTCTTCCTTTCAGGCATGTGGTGGTATATCTTGCTGGTTCTCAGTGAGTCAATGACTCCTGGTGAAAGAATTCCACAAGAGTGCCTAGCAAAATGATAGAGCAGCCAACCAAAGGTCCCTTACTTTGGACACCCCCATGTATTCTACCATAAACCACGCGGTGTATAATAGGGTCTTCTCCATTTAGGCAAGTGCTTCTAGTTGGGTAGCCACGGGAGATCACATATCTGCAAAGAGGAAGAAGCCCTAGTAACTATCATTTGGAGCAAGTGAGAAAATGGAAACTGGTTAGGTCCCCACCGGCCCTTCTGCATGTCACCTCTGTTTCTTGCAAGTCGTCAGCTGAACACTCGCTGGTGCAAATGCTTGCCAGGTTGGTCTGAAGTGGGACCATCCACTTCAGAGGAACCCTTTTTGCACAATGACCCCTGAAACCGGTGTAAGGCACACCCCTCCTTCCCTCCTCCCAACAAAACTTGAAGTTCAATCCCTGAACCCGTGGAATTCTCTGGATCGCCAACCTACCAGAGTTAAGGGTTGTTGCTATTTGTCTCAAGATGTTCCTGGAGATTCACCAACAGTAAAGAGTATGGTTGATTACCTGAACAGATTTACCTGGAATATTGTTTGTTAGATTCAAAGTTGCCGAGCCCTTCATAGAATTCATGTGTCAGTTCAGCAGAACATCCCGTCTCAAGACATCTTTCACACAAAACCGTTGAAGCCGGATGCCCAGAAAGGACACATGTAAGAAGCCGGGCAGAACGGGAATCCTTCAAAGGGAATAGGTGAAACTTCTTTCAACCCCACTTGGATGTTCAACTAACTGATCAGGACGTTACCATGGTAAGTGGTGTAACTGGGGTCGTCCGCTTGCCACCTACTTACTAGATGTTCCCAGTGACTCCATTTGCCCATATAGTAGGTATCCCCAGGGAATCAACCTTTAATAACCAAAAGGAAAAACGGTTGGTTACCTACTCACTACCTGAGCTTATGACTTTAAACTTTTTCGGAAGACCATCTTGGTGGCCAACAAAAAGCGTGGTTACTTTTTGTTGCCCGATCCACTCGATCGGGTGAGCCGAGTTTCTTGTGTTGCCTGGGGTTTATGGGGGGTTGAGGTTGTTCAAAGCCGTCCTTTTGACCTTTGGGTTTTCCCATGTTGGTCCATATTTAGTCATGGCCCCAAAAGGTGAACCTTTTAGTTCCAGGTCCTTTGGGCAACTGAGTTCTTTGAACTCAGGAGAAGAAGTCTGCGGCAGAGCTCTTCGAGAGCCTCAACGGCGGGGAATTTTGGGATCGATCGTACCGGGTTTCACCGGACGCTCAATGGGTGGGATCTGAAGGGATGTCTTTAAGCGGCACTCCCGAAATTGAAACCAACACAACGCCCACTCGTTTTTGGATGCCATGGGGAAAGGATCTTTGTTCGACCTCTTGGATTAGATCCTGATTTGCGATCTAGTTTACCTTTTGTCGGGACGCTGGAAGTTGTGGGTCGGAGCATTCTGGGCAAAGCGGTTGGAACCCTCATTGGCAGCAAAACGAGCTAGTTAAACAGTCAGAAGAGATGTTCACCCGAGCAGCAAATTGCAACAGCCCACCAACACAAAATGCCAGCGTTTGCGCGCGAACGGACATCATTCTATCCGTACCTTCCCCGTTATGTTGATGGATGCTTCTCCTCAAAAACTGGCAACCGAAGCTCCGGGCGGTTTTTGGACAGACTGCTGGGGAAAGAGAATGCATTTGTGCGTTGGGGGGGGGGGGCTGTTTTTTTTTGAGAGTATCTTTGGGGGGGTTGTTTAAAGTGAAATAAAATGGGAAACCACCCATTGGTTGGGATCCCCTGTTTTGACATGCATTTGATGTAGTTCATCCGGGGGTGGACCAGGGCGGCCCGTGCTCGTTGCTCTCAAGAAAAAGCCCTGAGCGGCACGCGGGGCAAATGTGTTCCCGGAAGTCCCCGTGATTCAACTTTGAGCAGATAATATTCAATTAAAGAGAAATTATGTTCATGCATTTTAGGGGAATCGCCTCCCCTTGCAGGACCAATCATTTTTATTTATATATATATATATAGTTTTATCAGAGAGCTCCTTTGTCAATTGGAAGGGCAGCCCATCTTTTTCGCCAGGCGGCGGCTCCGTAACCAAAGCCTCTCTGCGGAATTTGGGGGAGGGCAGCGGGGGGTTCAGAGGGTTCAGAGCGAAGCGCGTTCAGAGCAGGTGGGCGTGTTTAGGTTCAACAACGTTACAACTGAAATGCAAGTAAAACGTCATGGGATCCAGGACCCACTTGACACGAGGTTCTTTGAGTGAGAAACAGCCCGGTTTGACTCGCACGAACAGAGTGTATGCGTTGATATACTCTCGGGTTGAACATAGCGAGACAACCTATAAGTGTGGCACGCTTCAATACAGGAGGGACGGGGGCTCCCGTTTTTTTTTTTTTTTTTCACAACATGGCAAGCCCTGTTTTGACGATCCTGTGTGGGGTCTTTATCGCACAAACCGACTCCACCTGAATTGTGGTCTTTGGTGTCTTTCTTTGAACAATTATCCACCCTTCCATGTTTGGAGGGCTGGGAGGGCTGGGTTGAGTAACAAATGCAATGAACCCTGGAGGAGGCTCTGAGGCCTTAAGAAGCTAAGGAACACACTTGGGGGGGGGAGGGGAATCCCCAACTCGCTCAGCGCAGGTTTTTTAGGGAAGGGTCCAGCCCCAAAAGCAGCAGATGCAGATCTGTGTACAACTGCCACGAGCAACCTGGCTGACCAGATGCACATTCTCAATATGGGTCATGCACACACACAATGGGCGAGTACGGGATATCTTGCAAGTTCGTATGTGAAGGCCCAAGTGGGCATGAGGCTTGTGTCAGTCAACTCTATGTGCAGTGACGCTTCTTCCTGAACGGCAAATTGTTATAAACTTGGGGCCTTGGTGTGTTCCTCTTCTCTGGTTAGATGCTCGTAGACTGGTATCTCTACCAACCACAGCGATTCGCGACTCCCGGCTGAAAGATGCCCATTTGCTTCCCAGTTTAACATTGAGCCCGAAAAAAGCACCTGATCCATTTGTTGAATCAGGCAAAAACAAATGCTGGTTGAAGCTGGCCCACGATTTTTGGTTTTGGGGGCCTTTGGTTCTTCCTTGTTCTTAGCTTTCCGATTTCCCGAGTGCCATGGTTGGTCTGAACATGCGGATGTACGGTTCGGGCTCTTGTGCCTTTCATGGACCCAGGTGTAAAGGGTCATGGAGAGTCTAGGCAGCTCTTTTGGGGCGAAAGTTTAATCTACGACAGAAAGATAAATTCGCAGGTCAAGGGATACAAAAAACAAGATCAAACACACAAAATAAAAATAAAAACAAATAAAGCAACATGTGACAGATAAACAATCATGTTTAGAGGTTTATTGTTCAGGAGTTCATTTAGGCTATAATATTTTTAGGGCCCGGATCCGGCGCCGTCGATTTCAGGACCAGTTCCTGGAGCTCCTGGCGGGGCTGGACCTGGACGCGTCGAAGCTCGCCCGGCTCTACGACTCCTCCGCGGGCGCCGGCGGCCTGGAGCGCGAGGCCTTTTTGGCGCCTCGGAGTTTCACCGGGGGAAGGGGGGGGGGAGCCTTGCTGGGAACTGATCTGCGTAAGGAAAAGAACGGAAAAGGGTCCATTTCAAGCAAAAGGAGTTGGCTTTTTTGTGCAAAATGGTGGCTTTTTGGGTTCCATGTGAGTCTGGGGAGTATTCTTGCGGGTTCCTCTACCTCTCGTGATGGTTTAAGGTGTCTGACCTGGTTGTGGCTTAGCCGTTGGTGGTATCCTGGTGGTACTGGACGAAATCCATTTTGCACCACCTTCGAAACCCGTGACGATTCTCCCTACAAATAACAACAAACAATGGTTACAAACCATGGTTTCATTTCGTGCTGCGAACTGATTTCGCCCATCCACTGCATTTTGTTCAGTGCCCCGAATCTAGTGGTCTAGAAGGCATCATCCACTGGAGGTCCAAGGTTAACTCACGGAGAGTGAGTTCGAATTTGGTCACTTTGGGCGGGCTTCGTTGGCCAATCCACGGAAGAGTGTTCTGTGATTTGTCGTTTTCCTGTTTGCTTCGCTTTTCTTCAGGTTTTGCAAGGAGTGCGGTTTCAGTTTTGGTAAGAGATGCTGAGGCGCAAGCTGGGCAAAGTGAGGAGAGTGTGACCTTTGGGCTGGTGTTTTTGTTTCCTTTCACGAGGGTTGTTTTGGGTTTGATGAATTGGTAGAAGTCACCCGAAAAAGCACGGCCTTTTGCCATAACAAAATACGAGGAAGGCGAATTCACCTCACGGCATCAAATGATGATGTAGGAAAATGGTTTGTAAGCGATGTATTTTGGCAAGTGAGCGCTTTCAGCATTTCTTTTGTTTTGGGCTCGATTTCGTTGAACTCCCTAAGCCCCTCAGTCTGCGAAAGAGAGCAGAGGAACGAGCAACGTCCGAAGAACAGGCTCCATGGTTCCTTGCACGTAGAAGCGGTCCAGCGAAACGTTTTCAACAGCGCCCCAAGCTCCAACTTTGGTGCTTGGGATACAATCCAACTTGTGTTATAGGGCAACCCGAAACCTTGTGGTTTCAAGGTCAACTAAAAGGAAAACGAAGGAAATCCATTTGGGGGGGTCTACACAAACTGAAAGTACTCGGTCGGTCGATGGGCCCAAAGCCCCAAGCCCAGGCCACAAGGCATGGCTGTGGCGTGGATCTAAAGGGAAACCAAAAGGACAGCCACCAGCAGCGGGGTCACAACCACTGCTTTTTGGGACTCTGGGCATGGAAAAAGCAGTTGTTGGGGGGTGCTTTCTTTCTTTCTTGGTGTTTCTTGCTTTTCTTTGGGGTCCCCTGTTTTAAAAACACATCCATATGTCCTACGAACTGTGGTGCTTAATATTGCTTTGTCCATTTTGGAAGTGAGTTCATTCGAAGACTGAACTGTGCGTGATCACGGGGGCAAGCAAGACGCAAGGACCCCCCCAGTTGTCCAATTGGGGAAGTGGCACTGGTGGATGAAAATCCGACCAAACTGAAGCAGCGGATTCCACCAACGTATTATCAGCCAAGGACACCCAAAACCTTCCTCAGCTTTTGCCCTCTCCCAACAATAAGAAGCTTGATTCTCGTCCATATGCGAACATTGCGAACCTTCAAATGTTCAACAAGCTCACAAGAGATGCCAGTGACGCTCCCCTGGTAAGGACGACCAGGTTTTGGCCAAGCCCTTGTTCAAGCATCACTCGTTGAAAGGACCTCATTTGTTCAGGGAATGTTTCGCATGCCAAAACGCACGCGGGGACGGTGAAGCTCGTTCCGGGATCGGTGGCTAAAGAAAGTGCCCATCGAGGAGTTGAAACACGACACTCTACCTACGTATCAAGGAGTTGAAAGACAAGACTCTATCTACTAATTCTAAAACAGAAATTCAAAAGAGATGGTGACTATGTCCTAATCCCCCAGCCCTCCCAAGTCCACAGCCACAAAATACCCCTACTCTCTCGCCGCTAGAATCTGGATTTCACTCATTAAGTCAGTATTTTACTCCCTCCCTGAGTTGGACGTGACAAACTTTTTGCGAAGACTTAGCTTTTGATCCGCGGCAGTGACAGCCATTATTCAGCCATGGGCAGCACTGGCTTGTCTTTTTGTTCCATTTCGTGCCATCGATTTTCGCGAAAGGGCACATGTATGCCTTTTCCGTCCTCAAAAGTTGGTCAATGTACGGGTTGGTTCTAATTTCATAGTGCCATCGATCTTTTCGAAAGAAAAAAGTCGAAGCCCACGTCTTCCCCTGGCTTAGCCTATGTTTTTCTGTTCCATTTGGCGCCGTCTATTTTCCCAAAAGGACATGCATGTCTTCAATTTACGGGTTAGTTCTAATTTCATTTTGCGCCATCGATTCCCCCCCCCCCAAAAAAAAAGAAAAAATAAAGGGACACCCACTCGTCCTCTGGCTTAGCCTTCCCCGCCCATTTGGGTGTCAAGGACTTGGTGAAGGTCTACTACGTCTGCGTCAAGCAGACCTTGATGAACGAGGAGCTGGGCATCAAGTCCAAGAGCCTCCGGCGCCTGGAGCTCCCTGGAGAAATCACCCGAGTTCCCCGCGTGCCCCGCGTGCCGGGCCCGACGGCTGGCGACAGACATATCCATTGTGTTGGTCAATATGGCTGTGGTCAAAAGAAATATGAGCCACGTCCTCAAGACCTAGAAGGTTAAGGGACAATCCCAAGCATAAATAGCTGCAGGCTGCGGATATCCGCCTTCTTAGTTCTTGAAGCATGGTTCTGGGTAGACTATTTAATACCGAGTTTTGATTATGACTCATATCATGTTAGAGTCAATATGGCTGTGGTTGTCAAAACCGTTTTGGGATCCCATTTTGGTTGGTAGGTGAATTCACCCCCCATTTTAGAACCTATTTTAGTGGGGATTGGGATGTTAACTGGGGGTACGGGCTTTTGACCCATAGCCATATATATAAAGAAATAAATATACATATATATATATATATATATTATACTGTTGACGGACAAAATCCTGCACCGCTTTCGCCACGGTATACCAAAGCCCTTGCGCTCCCCATTTAACCTTGGAAGCCAAAGGGCCCGAAAGGTTGCAAACATGCGCAAGCGAAATCCTGCACCACCGCTTGCGCATGCCAACAACATTGAAAAGGGGGAGAGGGGTTTGCAGCCTGTTCAGTGGCAAAGTGGTTCCGTCCGTCAACGGACTGCACTGCTGTTTTCAAACAACCCTTGCGTGCAACGCGTTTGCGCTAAGCGCGGCAGTAAGCGCTTTTTGAACACTGCAATGCGCACTATGGTAACACCACATTGTTCAATGTAGTGTTCAATGTAGTGTTGACTGTAGCGTCTGACCCATCGCTGAATGCAACGTTCTGCCACTATGCGCAGGAACCCGTGTTGACTTGACAAGTTGTGCGACTTTCCTGAGTCGTGTTTGAGTTGTTCGCTGGTCATCGCATAGCCGCTGAAGAATGAAGCAATCCGGAAAACTGTTTTCCGACAGAGCTAACGTGACAAATCATTACTGTTGGCGGACGACATCCTGCACCGCTTTCGCACGGTTTGCAAAAACCTCGCGCTCGGAAGCACAAGGATTCGAACGGCCTCAACGGAGCACTGGGTTTTGCCACGTTTTGCCCTTGGTAGGTTGCGGAGAGCAGGTAGGTACTGGGCCATCAAAGGGACACTCTCACCATGACCCTTGAAATTTCCGACCTTGCCCCTCCAACAACAAAACTGTTGACTTTCAGGAACTCGATAGATTGGGTGCCTCAGGCCTACGTGATGGACAAACTCCACCAGAAACGATACGTCGTATGAATGCTACAGGGGTCTCACATGGACGGTTCGGTCAAAGTCCGACACTGGCTTCGTTCAACGCCTGGACCTACCAACTAGGGCAGGAATTTGTCCAGCGTGTGGATCTGATCTTGGGGTTCCCTTGAAGCCCAAGCAGTCTGAAAACAAGGCGCCAAACGAACCCACCACGTCATTGCTTTAAATTGGCGCGTGCTTTCCTGATGCACATCACGTACATGGAGCTGAACCAACGCACACAAAACGCGTCACCCACCATACGAAATCCTGCACCACCTAAGAAACCCCAGAATGTTGATTCCGCTCTAAATGGTTTCTCATGGTTTCAAAGTGGTGCAATTTCGTCCATCCACAGTAGGGCATCTCTTCACATCTCTTGGGTCGCTCGCTTTACAGCTGAGAGGCTTAGAGAGGTGCTGGAAGCCCTGGAGGGCCCTGAGAACGAGGAGGGGGGGGTGTAGGGAGGGGGGAGAGGATGTGGTGAAGAGTTCATGGAACACATCTAGGTCCGAAAAGCATGTTGCGGATTCCCTTTTGGTTTCCCTCACATCAGAAAAGGAAGCTTCTAGGTCCCCCAGTAGTGCCCTTTTACCAACTTTTTTGGGGGAGGGTTCCCCTACTAAAATCGACTACAGAAAGAAAGGGGTCTTTGGATCTGAAACGGTAGATGCTCATTTCTATGGTGTTGACGGATTCATCCAGGGGTTGCCCAAAAACTGAAGGATGGGGAGAGGAAAGGGACCCCTTTGTGGGATGATGCTGATCAAGACCTTGTTTCACTCCGACTCCACGGAAGTGAGAGCAGGGGCGCATTCTCCCCGGTGTCGAAAGACCCATACAAAAATGCTCCAAGTCTACCAACAACAAACTCATCATCAGGTTCGGTACAGGTTGTAGGCAAATATAGCCTAGGTTGATAGCCATTTGCCATAACCTAGTCCCGGGTTTCAAACCACCATGAGAGCAAAGGTTATTTTTTCAACCACCATTACCTACGAAAAGGGAGTTCCGTCCTCCAAGTTGGGTCCTTGCCATTCTTTTCATGGGGGCAAGACTGGAAGACCCCAGCCACGTTGCTAACTCCTTGACCCAAAGCAGGGGTCACAGGAGGCAACTGGAGAGAAGCGGAGCGAAGCCCGACAAAGGTTGTTGGCATTGGAGTCGTTTCCCGAATACCAACGACCCCAAGATAAGAAGCGAGTGAAGTCCAACGAAGGCCTACGAAGGCCTTCCCAGCGACCCCTAGATACACCTGCGGATGTGCAGTTACTTGGAATCTGCTCTTGAGCCTCACCGTACCCCGAAGTCTGGCTTAGAGGCCGGGTTTCGCCAGGGATAGATCCATTTCCTCTTTTTGGACCTGCAAAACTGGGAATTTCAATGGACGCCGCCAGTCAATTGATCAGCCCGAGCTTTGGCAGTTTGAGCCATCATGGGGGCTGGGGGGGAAGGGGAGGGGGTATTAAGCTAAGGGCTCCCTCCCCCTTCCCTCCCCCCCCAGCCTCTTTTGAAGCCACACACACCCCGATCGGCTGCTTCACGGCTGCTTCCCGCTTTGGAGGACACGGCCAAGGTGGTGCGCCTGCGGTGCCGTGCTGTGCTCGACGGCCTTGAGGGATGGGTCACCTTCAAAGGCGCGCCGAAACGCAAAAAGCTCGACGTGCGCCCGCCGGAGTGATTCGTCAAGGGTCAAAATGGAAACTCGGGTATCATGGGGGCTGGGGGAGGGGGGCACAAGGGGCTTAATAAGAGCTTATTTGGGCTCCCTCCCCCTCTGCCTCCCTCCCCCCCAGCCCCCATGAGGGCAAAATCAAAGCAGTTGGTTACCGAATTCTGGCCCAGGGTTTCATCCATGTGAACTGAGCCACAATCACTGGGCACGCGAAGGTTAGCAAGGCACAGGCCCCTTGCCAGAAATGGGTGCGGATATCTGCCTTGGTACCTCTTGAAGCATTGTTTTTCGTACGATTCGGTTTTGAATTTGACTCGAGTAAGCCCGCAAAGACCTCTGCCGAACATGAAACCTACTGTGGATGGTTGCGAAATCCGTTTGCACCACGAAATCAAACCATTTTTGAAACCACCATAACGTTGGTTGGTTGGCATGTACAGGGGAATCGTATCATTCCAGGGCTTCTTGGTGGTGCAGGTTTCGTCCATCCACAGTAGGAGCATTCTGGATTTCGCAATTGTCCGTCCAAATGTGACCCTTTGAGGTGGGTTTCATTTCGGAGGGTTTACTTTTGTATGTATGGGGCGTAGTTCCCAGGCTGCGAATTGACTCCGCTTGTTCCAACTCTGGGTGTTTGCCTCTCTTGGTGAGTCATGAGAATGTTTTTTCCAGAGTGCTATATCCCGTATTTTCCAGCCCCTCGCCAACTTGCCTGAACATCCCAGCTCCCCACATGGGCAGAGGGTTTGTTGGGCGATGTATTCCTTCAGTATTCTGAAGCTTGTCTTCCGCGCAAGCAAACCTGGTGGCGCGGGGGGTGGGATCGGATCCTGTAGGCATTCCGCGTCCATTCCAAAGAGATCCATTCGGGAGGCGTGCTTTGCCAGTCCTGAGAGTAACTGGCGAATGGCTGCGCGGCACGCGAGGCGCACGAACTGAATAGGTCCGCGTAGCCATGCCTCCAGCGGCTTCCAGCGTATTGTTTTATCTACCAAAACTACCCGGGGAAGGCAAAGGTGCCCCGGAAATTTGCCTTCCCTTTCCCCCTAATTTCAGGTGCCAGGTTGTCCACGTCCCCTGACTGTTGGAAGTAAGCCATGTAAACCAGCGACCGCCAAAAGAAACGCCAGAAGAAGTGATAGTTTCCTGGCTACCCTACCCTTTTGCTGTTGGTTTGAACTTCTCACCGCGGTTAGAACAAGATTGCGCCCGCGTAATAAATGCTCCTTAGTTTCTACTGAATCATCAGCAGATGTGTTCACTTGCCCCGAAAGCAGAAAATCCCATGTTTTTTAGAATCAAGCTGTTGTTGTCCTGGTGCTAGGCCTAAAGGAAGATAATGCCTGATGACTTGTCAATGTTTATCATTTTGTGGCCCATATTCGCAAGCATTGTCTCGAAATGGGGACCGCCCCGAAAAGCATGTCGCGGATTCAGTTGGGTTTCCCTCACTCAGGTCCGAACAGGAGCCCTCCGAAAAAGCCCTTCTAGGTCCCCCAGTAGTGCCCTTCTACCAACTTTTTTTGGGGGAGGGTTCCCCTACTAAAATAGCCTACAGGAAAAAAGAGAGAACATCGGGTACCCCCTTATTCTATCCTCTCAAAGCGGGAGGACCTGGCCTTACTTCGTCTCTGCCAGAACCAAGAGGTACCCTCAGACCAACGAAAGGCGTCGCGGCTCGTGCGGCTCTCGACCGGCTCGGGCCAGGCAACCAGGGCACTACCTTCCTGGAGCCAGGCCGGCGGGACCCGTGGTGCAGGAGCAGGAGGGTGGGTTACCCTGAAAGAATCCAAAAGAGTGGTTGGCACGGGAAAGAAAACAAGCTGGTGCCGGCACCACACGAAAAAGATGGCACCTAAAGAAAGAACGGTTGGCACCTGAAGAAACAATGGTTGGCACCCAAAGAAAAATATGTTGGCACCTAAAGAAAATATGTTGGCACCTCACGAAAAATTACCTAAAGAAAGACCCGTTGACGCCTAAAGCATAAGAACAATGCCTGAAACCTAAAGAAACAATGCTTGGCACCTAAAGGAAGAACGCGTGGCACCTAAAGCTTGAAACCTCAAGCGAAAATGGTTGGCACCTAAAGAAATTGTTGGTTGGCACCCAGCAAAAGAATGGTTGGCACCTAAAGAAACAGTGGTTGGCACCTAAAAATATCATTAGCTGGCACCTGAAGAGAAAGTGGTTGGCACCCAAAGAAAGTATGGTTGGCACCCGAAGAAAAAATGGCTTGCACCATGACACAGCGCGCCTCAATTGATTGCGATTTTCAGCGGGAAAGCGGACGTCCACTCGGGAAGCGAGAAGTAGAACCCCAGCTATAGGTCCCCCAGTAGTGCCCTTTTTCCCTTTTCTGGGGGGAGGGTTCCCCTACTAAAATAGAGTACAGAAAAAGCTTTATTCTAACCCCTCTACTGGAGGACCTAGCCAGGGTTTCTTTCTTCAATCCCAATCCGCATGTTGGAAAGGGACTTTGAGGGATACAAAGGAGGCCGATCTCGTGCTTTGAAAGCGCCTTTGACACGATGGGCAACGAGGACATCAAGCACATAAACACCAAATCACAATTTCCTACATGGGAATTCACCCAAAATTCCGTGTCATCAGGACACGCAAGGAATATTGCATGTGTCTCATCTGGCTCCAAATTGGCACCCTGGTGAATGGAGACAATGACTAAAACCTGTGGTCCCCCGGTGGTTTAATTTTCACCCATACCCATCTGAGAACACATCTACTTGAAGTAAATGAGCAATTGCGGGGCCTAGTCACATGCGCCACAAAAAAGACAGCTGGGCAAGAGAAGGTGCATGAGGGGCAGTCCCAGCTGTTGATACCTGGATCCCCAGTTGCCCTTATTTTCCAGCTACTTTTGCCAATGGGCTACTAGTGGGTAAAGTGAGCGAGGTGCAACAGTTTGAGAGCACCTTTGCTCTCCTCGGGACGGGTGCTTCTTTCATTCTCCTTCATGTTTCAACATTGCGCGTTTGGCATGAGAAGAGTTGGTCCAGTCAAATGAGGGGATGTGCAACAGGGTTGAAAGCATGAGCCACTTTTCTGTTCTTTTTGCCTGGGAATCAGTCTTTGGGGGATCGCCCGCCTACAGGAATTGTTTGGCTTGGTGAGTTCAACGCCTGGAGGTTCGGCCAAGTTAGATGGGTAAAGTTATATGGCGGGTCAGGGATCCCCATTTTGGTTGGTAGGTGAATTCACCACCCATTTTAGAACCTAGTTTAGTGGGGATTGGGATGGTCACTGGGGCTACGATTTGGATTTTGACCCATGGCCATATGTTGAATCCACTTGTACGGTACGCTTACAAGGCACCCGTCTAGTGGAGTTAACCTGGGATAGAACCCCAGCCGATTTTTCCGAACATAGCGGTTGTCCAGGTGGGCGGTGCTACCAGGCCCTGAAGGACACGGAGATGACGGAGGACATGGGTCCGCTGGTTTTGGAATTTTCGGGGTTGGAGCAAGCACCAAACTCAGTGTCGGGAACCTTCACTCTCCTAGGTCCCCCAGCTAGGTGCCTTTTTTACCCCCTTTTTGGGGGGAGGGTTCCGCTCCTAAAATAGACTACAGAAAGAAGGGTACCCTTATTCTAACCTCTCTACTGGAGGACCTAGTCTCACAACACAAATACAACGCACAACAAAGAACTCAAACCAGTTGAAGCCTTCCCTAGTGGCGAAGCCAAATCCTTTGCGAAGGGCTTCCAGTGGCACAGAGGTTCGGGATATCGACCCCTTGAAGATGCCGGACACCGAAGCCATCTATCTCAAGTCAGTCAGGGAGGCTGATGACTTCAACTGGGGCTCCTCTTAGGCATTTAGTCTCAGGGTTGATTCCGATTCCATTCTCTTCACCCGTTCTCAGCCAACTGTGGCTTTCCAAAACCCTTTGTTGAGAAAGATCCTTCACGGGGAAGTGCAGCTGGATTTTGCGTCGGTTGCCCGGGGACGGCAGGTTGTTTGGGAGAAAAAAAGACATGGTATCAACTGCAAGTAGCCTTGAAGGCACGCTTTTTGTTGAAACCCCCAGCACAAATGCATTTGTTTAGTTGGAAGGTTGAGGCAAAACCCCTTTTCAATTCGGAACTTGAAGGCAAGCATCTGTTTTTGCTTGCAAAATCAAATCGATGTACAAACCTTTTTGTTTGCATCCAGGCACCATTAAACAAAGACAGCAAATAGAAGTTTGACATCTTGAAAGCTTGGCTCCGGACAAGTCAGTTCGAAAGAAGAAAGGATCCCTCTTTTGGGCCCATCCCCCTCCCCACCATTCCGCTACTTTGATGGATCTGTGTGTTGGGTTTGGTATTCCTTTTCCCAGTTGCCCAGTGGGTTGCTTCCCTTTTGCTCCTCTTTTTTTGGGAAGGGTTCCCTTCAAGCTCCACCGGCCGAAAAACCAGATGCCCTTCTTTCTGGAAATCCGCTGGGCATCTGAGTTTTTGGTCCGTGAAGTCTTCCTCTTGTTTTCCCGAGAGCATCTCCCGGGGATGGAAAAGCTGTCTTCAGTCCTTGCCCTAAGAAACAGGAACGTGTACTACAGTGTACACACAGGGTTACATGGGAATTGAGGAACTCACTTGGCCGTGGCTCAAAAGCATGTGCCAAAATCGCACCTTGGTATACCTTGGTAAGTGGAACCAAAGACTAAAACCTGCGTAAGCCTTTGAGCCACACCCATTTCAACATTGCCAAGGAAGCGTAGACACACATGAGACATACCTCTTTGGAACTCGACATTCCAATTGAGAAAAAGAAGCAAGTCCCAACTGGACGGACAGTAGTCTAGGGGTTGATTCCCTGTTCTTTTCACCCATCGTTCTTTTCAAAAACCGGATCCGTTTTCCCCGGGTTTTTAAGATGGTTTCCTGAGAAGAAGCCGCGGAAAAGCAAGTCCGAGGCTCCAGGAGGCCAGTGGTGGTTTTCCCGTTACAAGTAAAGGGCAGTGAAATACCATGGGACCAAAGGAGTCAAACCGAGTTCCAGCCAAGCTGCTGCTCCCTAGCTGAAAATGGCGACTTTTTAAAAGGGGCGACTTTTCCTGCATCCAACTAACGACGTGTTTTTCCTGCAGGGTTGCAACTAGACAAGTTCCCTTCACAGTTCCAGATAGCAGTGCGTTTCCGATTCCAAAAAAGAGGTGTCTTCCATCGACGCGGGTTTCTTTTGGCTCCTGCTCGAGAATGGCATCGCCAGGTTGCTTCCTTCAAACCTCTTGGCCCCCGGAACGGCCAAACCTCCCCTCAGGTTTGGTCTCGCTTTCCCGGAGACCGAAAACCAAATAGGTCGCCCTTCAGGCCCAAACCCAATCCCTGCGCCCAAGAGGACACCAAGCCTCCTTTTTCTTAAGAATATATTTGTTTGCTTCCCCTTGTTGGTTTTAGAGGGGAACCTATCCCTGCTGGATATGTTTTCCCCATTTTGTCCAGCGCACGTATATTCGCAAACAAATAAGCAAACCCGTGTTTTTTTTACATGGGGTTTGACTGCTTGGGCGCCCGCTAGGAGCTGGATGCCGGCAGCGCGGTCACGCGCAAAGTCTCCAGCGGGGAGGTCATCGAAGTGCCGCTCGGATCGGCGCAAAGATAGCGAAGGGACTTGGGGAAGGAACCCTGTGGATGGACCAAATCCGGTCGAATCATTTTAGGGTTTCTTAGGTGGATGGATTTCGTCCATCAGTATTCCCTAGGAAAAGCCAGAGGGGAGGTGGTTTTTTTCCTTCTTTCTTTGTCTTGTTGGTTTTTCTCTTCCTTTTTTCCTTCTTTTCTTTTCGGGGTCATTCCATGTCTCATTCCCTGAACACCAGCAAGTGTTTGGCCTCTTTCCAATCATGGAAGTGGACGATCAGGGCTTCCGGAAAGGAAAAGTAGTCTTCCAGAAGCCTCCTGGCAGCTTCCATGATTGTTGGACGGTAACCTCTCTTCTTGGTGTCCCTTTTAGTTGAAATCAAGTACCCTCCCACCAATAAATATGGAACCTGAGATCCGGGGAGTGCTAGTTTGGCCCACTTTCCTCTTGAAGGGACCCCCAAACGTCGGGTTCCTAATTGGTGGGAGGGTGCCAAAAACAGCTGCTTTTTATTCCCATGGTCACACCACTTGGGATGCATGAACCCTACAAATCTTGGGATAGATTGGAATAAACCACCTATGCGTACCAACTGATGTAGGATTTTGTCCATCTGCAGTATGATTCAGGTCCGTTACTCGGAGAAATTCAATGAATTTCAAGTTTGGAACTATTGAATGCTGCTCAGAATGATGCCAATCCCGGAATCAACCTCGCAGCTTGGTCCCCAAAACGTGGTTTCCGGATTACCTGTCAAACGAAGCACACCCGTGTGAATCAAACACGCGGGTATGAATCTTGGATGCCCATTAGACACTTCCTGACAAAACCCGTGGAACAAGTAATGTTGACCCCGGATTAATATACCCCTCTTTATTAACATGGGGGTGTTCCCCTCCAAAAGTGATAAATCCCCACTAAAACCAGGACACCCCCATGTTAATAAACAGGGGTTTATCAATCCAGGGTCAACAGTACAATCTCTCCAAGACTTCAAGTGGGCATGGGTGTGGAAGACCAAGAATCGCCATCTCAAAAAGGCTGCTGCTTGCATCCACGATGGGAGAAGGTAGAGTTGAATGGAATTAGAAGGATCGCAAGCCTGAGGGTGCTGAAGCGGATTCGTAGCCTCGATTGGGCAGATGCAAAGCTCAGTGACAGGGGTGAACAAGAAACAGGTGGTGCTTGCTTTCTGGAGTCACGCGAAAATCTGTGGCTTCCATTTGGAGGTTGAAGCAACAAGCATTGGTCCCGGAGCACCCCTTCTGACAACGCCATTTGAGCGCCCAAACCCCCCCATTGGCCATGTTGGTAGGTTCTACTACCTGGTTTCATAAGGGCTATAGTAAGTCTCATATAAACCTTTATAACTATCTTAGTCGAACCAAAAGTCAATGGATTTGCCGCTGCTCAACTTGAGGAGCCTTCTCATGTGCAGATTTCTTGAGAATGGTCCCAACGGGCATCTTCCATGGCAGGTTAACGGGGCCTCATTTGCTTGACTTGTTTGGGGCTCGAGAAGCTGACAAGATCTAGTCCTTCCATGCAACACTGCCTGGAAGAAACCAAACAAATATCAAAGCTTACCTATGTGCATGACGACCAGCCAATAGGGAACATAGAGGTTTTTATATTTGTTAGATGTGATTCTCACTCTGACTGTTTGGTCATTGATTTTGGTCATGCGTCATTTTCAGCCGAAAGCTGAAGCTATCATGACAGGAGGTAACAAAACATCTCACTTCCGGAGGAGTTCCGGGACTGTCGACTTGTTGGGAAGACCATTTTAGTGTTACACACAAAGTTCAGACTGTTTCTGGCTAACTCACTCCAGTCCCAGACTCAATGACCAATCAAAGTGGTTACATTGCCAGCCACAATCAGGAAATGTTATGTGAATGAAAGGAACAGATGAAGCCCTGAGTTGGTTTTGAGCGCCTTGATTTTGCCCTCAGAGATCGCTGCGGCGCAATATGCCTTTTCGGCGAAGATGGTAGCTTTGTCATTGAACAGCTGAATGTGTCCTAATGGGTGGTTTGCATTTGTGTGTATGTGTCAAAGTTTAAAAATGGGAGACCCCCAAAATGCTGGCGTTCCTTGTGCCCCTTTAAACCCATCAAAGCAAAGACAGGCGGACGGACGGACGGACGGACACACAGACACAAACACACACACACACACACCCACCCACCCACCCACCCACCCACCCACCCACCCACCCACCCACCCACCCACGCACGCGCAGGCGCACGCGCACGCGCACGAGCACGCGCACTCCCACGCACACGCACACGCACACGCACACGCACACGCACACGCACACGCACACGCACACGCACACGCACACGCACACGCACCCACACCCACACCCACACGCACACACGCACACACACACACACACACACACACACACACACACACACACACACGCACACGCACGCCCACACACCACACGCACACGCACACGCACACGCACACGCACACGCACACGCACACGCACACGCACACGCACACGCACACGCACACGCACACGCACACGCACACGCACACGCACACGCACACGCACACGCACACGCACACGCACACGCACACGCACACGCACACGCACACGCACACGCACACGCACACACACACACACACGCACACACTCACAACACACACACACACAACACACACACACACACACACGTGCGCGCTCGCGCGCGCCCGCCGCCGACCCGCCCGCCCCGCCCGCCCGCCCGCCCGCCCGCCCGCCCGCCCGCCCGCCCGCCCCGCCGCCCGCCCGCCCGCCCGCTCCGCCGCCCGCCCGCCGCCCCGCCGCCCCGCCCGCCCGCCCGCCCGCCCGCTTGGCCCGCCCGCTCCGCCCGCCCCGCCGCCGCCCCGCCCGGCCCCGCCGGCCCCGCACCCCGCCCGCCGCCGCCCGCGCCGCCCGCCCGCCAGCCCGCCCGCCCGCCGCCCGCGCCGCTCCGCCCGCCCGCCCGCGCCGCCGCGCCGCCCGCCCGCCCGCCCGCCCGCCCGCCCGCCCCGCCGCTCCCGCCCGCCCGCCGCCCGCCCGCCCCCGCCCGCCCGCCCGCCCGCCCGCCCGCCCGCCCGCCCGCCGCCCGCCCGCCCGCCCGCCCGCACCCGCCCTCCCGCCCCCGCCCGCCCGCCCGCCCGCCCCGCTCCGCCCGCCCGCCCCGCCCGCCCGCCCGCCCGCCCGCGCGCGCCCGCCCCGCCCGCCCGCCCGCCCGCCCGCCCGCCCGCCCGCCCGCCGCGCCCGCCCCGCCCGCCGCGCCGGCCCGCCCGCCCCCCCGCCCCCCCGCCCCCCCCCGCCCCGCCCGCCCCCGCCGCCCCCCGCCCGCCCCCCCGCCGCCCCCCCGCCCCCCCGCCCCCCTCCCGCCCCCCCGCCCGCTCCCCCAGCCCGCCCGCCCCCCGCCCCCCCGCCGCCCCCCCCCGCCCCCCCCCCCCGCCCGCCCCCCCCCCCCCCGCCCATGCCCCCCGCCCGCCCGCCCTCCCGCCCCGGCCCCGCCCGCCGCCCGCCCCGCCCGCACGCCCGCCCGCCCGCCCGCCCGCCCGCGCACGCACGCACGCACGCACGCACGCACGCACGCACGCACGCACGCACGCACGCACGCACGCAGGCACGCAGGCACGCAGGCACGCAGGCACGCACGCACGCACGCACGCACGCACGCGCGCGCGCGCGCACACGCGCACACGCGCACACGCGCACACGCGCACATACACACGCACACATACACACGCACACATACAAATTGGTGTCCCTGTTCAGGAACCCCGGTGGGTTTGTCCATTCAGAATTTGTCCCTTTGTTAACTCGCGGCTTTCTTGGCCTGCACTGTATAAATGCCTGCCTCAGGATCGAGTTTGAGAAGCTTCTTGGCAGCAGGCCATTTGCCTTTACCATAGCAAAGCCTTTTGGAAAGGGGTGAGGGCACCCAGTTTGGGGGTGGTGCAGATGATTTTCCGCGTGTTGGCCGGTATATATCGTCTACATGGCGGGTGTGCACAAAGCGCTGATTCTCAAGATCCGTCCAGATTTTCAATTGGGAAACCAAAGTAACACCCACCCATGTTAATTGTTTTCTCAAACATATCGACCCCCCAAGAGGCTTTGATCGAGCTTTTCCTCCGGGAAAACAAGCAACTAAACCATTCCGGACTTCCACCAACGGGACTCGGGGAAGCCCCGCAAGTTTCCCCAACGATTCCCACGCCCAGTTAAAACCCCCCCTAAGAAAGCTGAGTCTCCCTAGGATTCCAACCACAAAGGGACCTTACTTGGGGGTTTAAGGGCACAGTACTGAGAACCAGTAAGCTTGGGGGTCACTTTCTCCGGCGTTCATTTGGTGCTATCACGTGTCTCTTGGGTACTGGAAAGGATGGCATGACAAGACCGAGTCGTTCACTTCAGGGTGGTAGCATTTGGTAGCAGTTCTTCACACACGGCCATGGCCCGTTGCGGGTATCTCTTCGCACACCTTTTCAAGCGGTGTGACACCCACCATTTCAGGGTTCCCTGTTTGAAGACACAGCCATGTGAGACACGGATAGTACTCCGCCAATGATAGCAAGCTCACCTTATCGCGGCAACAGATACGAGTTCAGGCTGTATGAAGATCGCTTTCGTAGGGATGTCTTAACTCAGACAGGTGAGTCTGCTCACTCTTCTGGAATTTCTATGCGGAGAAAAGCCCTCAGATCTTTTGGAGACTAGGCAATTGTCGATTTGAGAGATTCTGACTTTTTGCTCAGCGGGAAAACACTCACTCAGCACTCACTCAGCACTCACTCACACTGATTCAGGGACGACGAGAAGGCCGCTAACAGGGATAACGGGGTTGTATCCCTTCAAGCAGCCACTAAAAGGCTAACCTCCAGCCTCAGACCCTCCGACCAAAAGAGACCCAAGTTCCTTTTGAGGGTAAGTTGGCATTAGCTGGTCAAACGACAGCCTTTGTCCCAGGTTCGACAGGTCGGGATTTGCAAAGATTGAAAAGGACCCCATTTTTCCACTGCCGGCTAGGAAAGTCGCCAATGGTTTCCTTCAAGGGAATCAATTCATGCCCAACAGCCTGGGTCATTTGCTGCTTTGACTCGTTGGTAAAACCAGCCCTCCCTTGTTGTGGCACCCTGGGATTTTGTCTTGCCGAGGAAGGCGGGGGACGCGCGGCGGATCAAGGGCAAGGCGCGCGAGGACGGCGCCTGCGGTTGGCTCACGGTGTCCAACCTCGCCGACACCTTCCTGGAGCCCTGCTGAGCCTTCGAAGCCGGGCCGGTCGGCCGGAAGGTGAGCGCGACCTTCGGCATGCCAGACTTCGCCCTGGCCGAATGTGATGGTAGAGGAACAGAACTTACGTCTTATGATTATATGCATATATCATATATATCATAATACTTATTATTATTTGCATATATATATAATACATCATGTCCTGGGTGGAACATCGACGAGTAGCGGACAGACCCAACCAAGACTTGCCTCAGGAAAAGATCAACACCTTCTTGACAGGGTGGGCTCCTTTTCCGATCGGCGACGAGCGATCCGGCCGGGCTCGAGCAGGGCCGAAGGAACAAGACTCAAGGTCTCAAGAAGTTGCCGAAATGGCAACCGGAGAATCAATCTGACAGAACCCATGGGAATTATTTTTTTAGAGTGGGTGTGGAACCTCATTATTTTGCAGGGGACCCAAACAAAAAAAGGGTGGTTTCCCATTTCCCTCATGATGTCCCCCGTTAAACCACCTGAATGGTACAGTTCAAAGACGCACGCCTAGGTGGTTTTGCCAGTCGAGGACCTTGGCAAAGGGCAAGCCCTGCGAGCGGTGCGAGGTTCAAAGAAAGCCACTAGTTGGCTCGGTGGGGCCTTCGTCATTCTGGACATGTTTGAGCGGTGCCCACCTCTGTTTGCCATATTACTGGGGTCATTAGTTTGACCATGTCTGTGGTTATCAAAGTCAGACCCTGGCTGGTGGTTTCCCTTTAACCTAAACTTGTTTATGAGGCCCATGGTATGATTTTGCAACGATCGGCACGTGATGGGTGGCAAGGCTCTCTGCAAAGGGCCTACCAAGCCCGGCTTTTTGTCTTCGAAGATCGGTCCCACCGTGCCAGACCCATTGGTCCAAGCCGCATCCGAATTGTCGCCACTATGAGAAGAGATTTCGATCCGTGTCCGCGCCTCGAAGCCGAAAGAACGATAAAAACAGGAACTGGCGCGTCCCGGTTTTGGGGTTGTCGAGACGTCCAAAGAGATGGGCCCAAGTTTTGTTGGTGAGCAAACCTAAGACTTTTGCTAGACCAAGAAGCAACATGATTTTTTTGGTTGGTGAGCAAACCTGAGACTTTTGATAGAATCAGAAGTGGGCCCAAATTTTGTTGGTGAGCAAGCCAGACTGCAACAAAGCTGTCAAGAAGGGTCCCTCGAGTGCCGAGCACGCAAAAAAGCCAACATGTCCGCAATAAATAAAGAAAGAAAAAAACACATCGCCAGTGGTGGGTCGACCCGAGAGCGGTGCGGCCGGCAGGTAGCGAGGTAACCAAGGGAACCCTTTGAGGGATGATTTGGATCCACTGGGTTTGGTGAAGTCTCAAGATAAAGTTCACATTCCCAGAGCCATGAAAAGCCCCCGGCAGATTGCGGGACAGAACACGAAAAACCATCCATCTTCAAAAGAGATCTTCCTTTTGGGGTTCGGTGGGATTCCAGAATGCAGGGGAGTACCACTGTGAAGATTTCTCCTGGCTACAGAAACTACCTTTGCTTTTTTTGGATCCCATGGGTTTCCACACTTATATAGAGGTCCCTTCACATATGTCAAGTGGGGTTAAGAGGGCTACACCTCGGGTCTTTTGCGAGCTTTCTATACTTTTCAGATCAGGTCCCGGACCATTGTCCGGAGGTGCTCGAGGTCACCCACAAAAGGGTTGCCATTTTAGGTATACCAGAGGCATGGGGCTTTCACCCGGTCTACAGGGGCGTGGGTCAGGTGGTGACTAATCTTGACCCATACCCACGATATGACCCCCCTGAAAACAAAATTGCAGTTGTCCTGTTGTTTTCCCCGTAAAGACTCAAAAAAGGGCACCCTGAAAAGAGACACATCCATATGACAGTCGACATGCTGGAGGTTTGGTGAACGCCGAAGGCACCTTGAGCTGGTCTAGCCAACTTAGTCAATCGCGCGTGAAGCTCAAGCCGACCTGGCGAGTCGAGTGGGCCCTTCGCTTTGACGTGTGTCCTTAAATCGAGGGCAGCTTTCGGACAGTGTTGCCTCCAAAAAGAAGCAGAAATGGAAGCCGCTTATTTGGTTTGATCCCTAAGTCCGAAAAGCATCCAGATGCTTGGCGCAAAGATTTCCCAGAAAGCCGCGCCATGGCATTGACACCTTGCCAGCGGGGAGAGTAGGCTGGGTATGGACAACCCCTTCCAATGCAAAGAGTGTTGCCTCGGTGCGCGTTATGTTTTTTCTTCTCGTTTTGGAGATGGCTATTTTTCCCTGAAACCTTCTTGGAGCAAGCTGATCTGCGGGACTCGCGGACTTGCCTTTGGCGCCATGTCCGGCGAGGCTTTGCCGCCAGAGGCAGGGTGACCCCTTGAACTCACTTGTCCTGGATCCGGCCCTTGTTGTCCCTTTGATCTACGTAATCAAAACTAGTCAAGGTCGCAAAACTAGTCAAGGTCGCAAAGGCTTAACCGTGGCTAACCATGGTTAACCTTTTGTTTCCAGCCCTTTTGGATGTGTGAACGGGAAGGACACTCAGACCTCCAAGCGAGCTCTAAAGGGCTACCGAAGAGCAACATATCAAGGAAGGGTTTGCAAAGCCATTCAAGGGATTCTGCATTTTGAGACAGACGCAATTGGCCAGCATCATGAGAGATCCGAACAAACCAATAATTCACGCCACTTTTCGTAGCTGTGTCCTTATAGCTTGTGGCTTTGCAATTTGGGTGAATGTCCTGGTTTTGACAGGGTTCAAACCGAAAGTATACCGAACGTGTTCCCTAAGTCCTAAAGGTTTGGACGGTCGTGCTGGGGCCCTGGGGGTAAGTGCCTGTAGAAGCAAGGCAGGTAGAAGCAAGGTACAGGGGCCCATAACTGCTTGAATAGCAGGTCAAGGAAATGGGCTTCTTCGGCTCTAAGTAACTAGGGAGAAAAGGCGAGGGTTTGTTCAACCTAGGTTTGTGGAACCAAACGTGTACGGATGTTGACCCATGGCAGGTCGCGAATAGGAGCGGTGGTTTCGGTTTAAGCCCATCTTTTGCTTGAGAGCTGAAGACTTGCTCTCTTTTCCTGGCAGCGTGGCTTCGCAACCTGTCGATAGAGCGGGGAAGAGTCCCTCAAGGCTTCCAGTTAGCTCATGGTTCCCCTTGCCGGCATTGAAACATCAACCAAACACATGGCAGCATCACCTTCCATTTGCGTTTCAAGTGTCATAACGTTTCCCTGTTGGTTTTAAAGGGAGTCTATCCTTACTGGAACCAGCATGCGGGTCCCAAGACCGGTTTTTTCAATGACCGCAATCCCAAGTGCTGTCCAAACAGCAGTTAGTGGTGAGGGGGGGTGTTATTGGACATCTTCCAATCTTCTCCAGGGGGGCTAAAGCAAATGCCACCCTCGCGCGACCAATCCGCGTGGTTTTCTTTCAGATCGGCTCAGGGCCGGATCTCCGCCGCAGGCTGGGTCCAATTCGGAGTTTCGCAAAATGGAAAATCATGTTTTTCCTTATGGATGGTATTTGATGGATCTACAGGACAGGAAACCCTTAACTAGGTCCCCCGTAGTGCTTTCTCAAATTGGAAATTTGATTTCCCTTTTGGACAGTATTTAGCGGACGGGAAACCCTTAAGTAGATCCCCTTTTACCCTTTTTTGGGGGAGGGTTCCCCTACTAAAATAGACTACAGAAAGAAAGGGTACCCTCATTCTAACCTCCCTACTGGAGGACCTAGTTGAGATCCAAATGTGGCGCATGTTGACTGCTTGCGCACGCTTTGAAGAGAGCCCGGATCGAAGTGTTGCTTCCAGGAACCTTCTCTGAAGGAACCATGCGGAGAGAGCTTTGACACATGCTGGCCTTTTCAGGCAATCCATCCAACCCATGGGTAACGAAAAGGAGTTCCCATAGAAATTGCCAAAGGACCGTGGAGTAGGCTTGCCACCCCTCTATTTTGACACGCCCAGCAGGAATGAGCATACTTCGACTCGACTGGCACCCTCATGAGGGGTGCCAAGAGCAAGAGAGCCACGACCATGATGTCCCCAATAGGAACCACTCAGGTGAATGCAGAATATGTGGCTTTGTGTATGCTTTGATAGGTTTTGCAAGGAGTGCAGTGGCCCGTTTGTTCATTTGGTGTCCCACCCCCTGTTGGGGTTTCGTACCAGAGTCACGGAGCAGCTGACAGCTGGGTTGTGTGGATCCTTTGCCCTTCAGGTGCGTGGGCACCCAACAGCATGCTGTAAGCAGCAAGCCAGTTTCAATTAATTCATGGAAGCGGCAATCGGTCATGTTGCATACCCGACTCAACGGGGGAGGAAGTGGATTCAATCAATCTTTCTTCCCCTGTGGAGCCTTCAAAAAATGCGGTGAGTAGGGATGGTCATGACGCCTGTAGTAAATCTAAACAAGCATCATGGAGGTTCCTGCTAGTGGAGCCACGATGACCCATGCATTTGTTTGCCGGAGAGTGGCGCATGCGCCTGGGAAACACTCATGAGCTCAGACCTTCGCTCATGAAGGCCTGAAGCCTTCAGAATCATTCTTATCCGGCCTTGTTTCTTCCTGATCAACCACCTGGGACCCCAAAACCCCAAACCCAAAAAGACACAAAAACCCAAGGAACTCACAACCACCACAACCCGAACAAACAAAGCAACGCCCAAGAGTAAGTTCATGGAGATCTCGTGAGGCCGACTTTTCCTGACGGTCCATCCAGAGGCGAGCGGTTCGGCCCCGGTGGGGGGGGAGGTTCAAGACGAAGCGGAAAAATGCATGCCACACGTTGCGCGAGGAAAGGGGAACCCTAAAAAAGTTGGGGAAATCAAGCGTAGAGGTGGACTGAACACTCCTTTTTTTGGCAACCGCCCCCTTGACTGGGCCGATGCTGCATCGATGGTACAGGCTTGTCCGGGGCCAAACCTGCTCGACCAACTTGGAATTCAGCCCTATTGTTGCCCTTTTTAATGTGTGGCGCTTGGATTTTACCACGCGCAAGCGCTTCCTCTCCACAATGAAAGTGATCGACTTCGTAAAGGGTCTGACTCCATGGCGAGCTGATTGGGTTCGCCTCCGTGCTGACCTTTGAACATGTTCCGCTAGTAATTTACAGGCCAGCATTGAATTGTTGGACGGCTCTTTCCATTTAGAACAAGCGGACAAATCAACTGTTTTAGGGTTCAGCTCTGTTTTTTCTTGTCGCACACGTAGTGCGCCAGAGCAACTTGGTCAGGGACTGATAGCTCCGATTTGAGTGGATCATCATGTCCTTCTGCAAGAGGCCGAGCGCTGAATTCAAGACCTGAAGGAGAGATTGCGGGGAGCAGATGTCGGTGAGACTGAGCTGAGACATTCGCTATCTCTGGAGCTGTTTGCTGTGGTCTCGTCAGTTAAGGAGCAAAACGGGGAACTAAGCACTTGCTTCAGATGGCTCAACCCCCTTACACGGCTTTTGTGTGTGTGTGTGTGGTTGCAATGCCCAATTAACTTTGTTGGTGGACATCAGAAATTCACGCGGGTGGTTGATGATTTTGGTGTATCCACCAACCCTTGTAGGGTGCTCCCAGCAAAGGGAACTGGCAGACTCTGTCATTTTGCAATGCAGAAACAAATGACATGCAAAGCCCCGCGGAATACCCTCCCGAATTGTAATTCCATGTTTTGCGATGATATGTTTACCAAATGGTCCAACCAAGGAATTATGTAGATTTCGTATCCATTCGTGTGTTTGTAAGGGACACCTTAAAGTGGAAATTCCTTCTTTAGGCATAGGATCAGCCGACTGTCCTGTTCAAATTGCTGGGCCCTTGGCCCTTGTCGAAACCATCGAGCATTTTTTGAATCCGACGTGCATGTCCCGAAGGGTAGCTTTGACAATCCTTCATCTATCTGGGTGAATTATAACGACCTCACACGACCTCACCCCAAATGGTGGTTTATGTGGGGAATAGCCCCCCAACCACCTTATTTCAGGTTGGTGAAATCAGATCTATTGCTGGTCAGGAAGGAACGCGGGCCCGCCTGGTTGGTTGATAAGGGGTGCCCTCTTTTGGTGGGGATTCATCACTTCTGGAGGGGAACACCCCCTACTGGAGCCGGTTTTATTAAGCAGGTGTCAACATTAGGACCTATGGGACCAGCAAGCCATTCTTCAAGGAGCATCCGCCTGCTGAATGGCGATAATAGCAGCTTGGTGTCTTCAAAGCAAGTCTCCCCCGGACTTGTTTTATTTGACAACCTCTTTGTTTGGAGAGCTTCTCGCTTTTGAGAACTCTTGTTTTCAGATACCTTTGTTCTCATTCGTCGATTGCATGGTCCATTGCTTGGTGGATCTTATTTTGTTTCGATAACACGTGGCCAAAGGAAGTCTCCTAAGTTCCTACCTTTGATTCATACGCCCTCGGCAAAGGCCCCAGTCCGGGCCCACGGAAGTGATACGCAGTCAAAGACACTTTGGCCGTCCAATGAAATCAACCAGGCCATGAGTGTGTTTTATTCATTGTTGTTTTTTTTTCTTCTTCTTTTTTGTGAATAATAATAATAAAACAAGCCACAACATAATGGTTGCTTGTTTTGTTTGGGGGGATCGACCATTTGTTCTTTGATTCGGCAGCTCTACAGCGACCTGGCCGTGCTGTTGCTCTTCCTGGGCACCGTGCTGGCGCTACACTTCCTCTATTATGAGGCGACAAGCGATTCGTGGCTTCCCCGCCAGTTCAGTTCAGTGGCACCTCTTGGGTCAACCCAAGAAGAAGTTACCCTCCCAACAACTCACATGGAAGTGCAAAAAGGCCCTTTCCAAGAGGAAAGTAGTCTTTCTACAGGGGTCTGTGCACTTCCATGTTAGCTGGTGGGAGGGTAAGTTTTTTTTGAGCAATGGTTCAAACATCCAGCTTTCTGGGGAGGCCATTGGAAGTGAGTTTCCTTTCGCCGTCATGTTCATGGGGAAATGAAGGATTCGGAAGAATTGATGAGGCCTTAAATAGTGCCAGGATCAAGCAGCAGTTGTTGAATGAACAGACGAGGTGCGTGCTAAAATGCTTCCAGCGGAGGGAGAGCCCGCCCTTTGCCATTGGCTCAGGGCTTGTGTGGCTTGTGCGGCGTGTGCTTCCCCAAAAACGCATCGCAGCCCACCGCTTGGCATAGAGAATGCTCGTCAGCGAACAAGTGTTGCCAGCGACGGCAACAATATGATGAACACGAGAAAATGCTAGTGCCCTCAAAGGAGTAACGGCTCAAAATTCAGACTCAGACTGCTGCGGAAGCAACATGCCTCCATACGCTGCAACCAGATGTCCGCGGAAAAGCGGTGGTGACATGATCTACCCAAACGCTTTGCGGGCGGAAAGTTGAACGATTTCATATGAACTGGAAGGGAAGAACAAGCACAAGTCACCTACGAAGGCGTGCACGTTGTTG
This sequence comes from Effrenium voratum, assembly GCA_963377175.1. Classification (NCBI taxonomy): domain Eukaryota; class Dinophyceae; order Suessiales; family Symbiodiniaceae; genus Effrenium; species Effrenium voratum. Next base: position 83,651 of record CAUJNA010000816.1, on the reverse strand, counting down.
TTTATCCACTGTTTATTCACACTGGGATATAAAATATATTCAGACAATTCACTGAATACAGTTTTGCTTGCAGTTTGTTTTCCAATTCGGAGCATGGAGAGACAAGACGCAGCACATGTTTAACCGAGCTCATGATACGTTGTTGAAATTGGGTTCGTCTCAAACTAACCCAAGAAAACGTGGTTTTCCTCTGGCTGCTTCCAGGTTTTTCACCCCCCTGTCGGTTAGGTGAGCCACATTCAAAACCCGGGCAGATGAAGGTTGGTAAGGGATACTCCCCTTCATTATGGAAGCATGGTTCTGGGATTACAACCATTTTAATACCGGGTTTTGAGCAAGTGACTCAAGTCGGGTTGTCTCAAAATGGGGGTACCCCCCCAAAATGGGTCGTGTTCTTAAGGGGTTTTCCCTTTTCACCAAGGGTAGCCTCAAGAAGACCGCCAGGGTTCCCCCCGTTTCCCTTGACTCAGGTAGCCATGCTGAAGAAGCCGGCCAACAGGCCCATCTACACGCAGCTCTGCATCGCCGTGGTGGCGTCCTGCCTCCTAGGCCCGGGAAGCGGTCGGTTTTCACGTCGGCCCAAAACCGACCCCCCGATGCCCAGGTCATGTTGTCCGCGGATTAAGAAAAACCTGCTTAATTGCTGGGGATTAAGAAAAACCTGGTGAATTACTGGGGTGTCTTTGTTTTTGCGGGGATTCATTACTTTTGGAGTGGACACCTGCCCAATAATAGGACGGGTTTCTTCGTTTGGTGTCCACATTAGGTGCTCTACTACCCTCCGGTCCACTCAACAAAAAAAGTCCAAACCAGGACTCCGGTGAGGTCTCATCTTTGGTGCATTTTGCCAAGGGATGTTAGGACTTTACCTGTTTGCCAACTAATGGGGTTTCCATTAAACCACTAAACGCTAAACTTTCAGCAGGGGAGCAGAAAGCAACCATGTTGAAAATCAGCGTGGTCTCATCTTCCTCATTGACCCACTTAAGGGGAATTGTGCCATCCACTTCCACCCTGGTTGCAACTGAGTCACAATCAAAACGCGGGTAGATGAAACGGGTAGTAAGGGACAAAATGGGTGCGGATATTCGCCTTGCCAATTATTTACATGGTTTTGGGCAGACCATTTTAAAACCGGGTTTTGATCATGACTAAACTGGTTTTCTTGTGATGATTGTATGGATCCCATTGTTTGCTTTCCTCTCTAGTAGAGCCAAAAAGCCATCGGTTTTGGGCGCTGCTCAGTCCTTTGTATGGTGCTTTTTAGGAACCCCTCTCAATAATCTAAGATGGCTTCCACAACCTACAAACCAGTACCGGTCGGGCTTCAGTAGGATATGCAGTCATTATGTAAAGGGTATATACCACGTTTTCCCGTGTTGTTTGGGGGTAGTGGAAGATCACGTTAGAATAAAGGCACGGTGCGTTCAAGCACTTCCAGTAGAGTCGGCGGCGACGCCAGTTGGCGGAAGTTTCAGACAAATAAGAACTATAGTTATCTTTCCCTTTCTCCTTTGTGCTATTTCTCCTTCTCTCTCTCTCTCTCTCTTTCTCCTTCTCGTTTTTTCTCTCTTTGTTTCCTTTTCTTGTTTGTCTTCTTTCTCTTTCTCTTTCTCATTATCTTCCCTTTGCTGTTATCATTGTCTCTCTCTCTCTCAGCCTCTCTCTCTCTCTCTCACTCTCGTTAAAATACGTTGGTACTTTACTGCAAGTGCAAGTGTTGTTTCTGTTGTCACAAACACAAATGTAGTTAGCCAGCATGCACTCTTTTCCTGGTAGACTCAAGGCCTGCAGTCGGGTAGTGTACATCATGCATGCACAAGTGACAAGTAGTGCAACATGATATTTGACACGGCCCCTTGGTTAAAAGACCTTGTAGTGTCCTTTAACCATAGACCCAAAAGGTGGTATTGACAGTAGTCGCAAAAACGAATGCACATGTTGTTTGCCGATGCTACTGTAGCAAACAGGCATGTAGTCTCTTAAAAAAGGATGACCGAAGGTAGGTATCCACAGCGCTGCTGTCTGTAGTTCAACTAACCTTCAAATGATCAAAAAGTGAAATTGCTGTACAAGAACCCTAAATGGCTCTCAGTCATCTCGTAGCACGATGAACGTAGTTGCAGCTCCACCTAGAGATCAGGTGTGCTTAGTCCAGCGTTGGACTCGGTAGTTCTGGACTTGGCTGATGCGGTAGTCCAAGCCTGCATAGTGGTTGGTAGTGAATGTGTTGAGGAAGTCTGGACCGCCACGGAGGCGGTTGTAGTCGCATTCTGGTGGCGCAAGTGCTTGGCCGGTTGTAGTGAGGTAGTTGTGGAGTAGTAGTTTGTGTTGTGTGGAAAGATTTGTAGCCGTGAGGAGGGTGATGCCGTAGTAGGTGACACTTTTGTGTAGCATCGTGTTGATGGACTTGTAGTGGTGGTCTTGAAGTTGTTGTGGTTGGTCGAAGTAGTTGAGTAGTTCTGGTAGGTACAGGGGCATGTGGTAGTTCCAAATGAAGTTGTTGGACAGGTTGAATGTAGTGGTGATCTGGTCCAAGTTGTAGGTGATTCGGTGTAGTCGTTGATGTAGCTGGCGTGTAGGTAGGTGGTGCTCGTCTTTGATTGAGATCATGTGGCTCACGTAGTCGCGGCAGAAGTTGATGAGTTGTCCAGCACTGACAAATCGTAGTAGAACTTCTGGTGGAATGTGTAGTTGGATGATGACCATCGAGTTGGTGTACTGAGTTGTGAGGTGTAGTGATGTTAGGTTGTAGTAGTAGAAGTTGACTGCCTCTGAAAGACGTAGGTGAAGAGGTAGTGAGTCGTAGTGTGGCATCCGTAGGTCTGAAGGTAGGTCGTGAACTGGTAGGTTGTAGTTGAGCTCGGGGATGGGTGTAGTTTGTTGTTGACTTAGTAGTTGGAACTCCTCGAGCGTCAAAGCCACGTAGACCCTGAAGTAGTTCTGCTCCGGGTCGATCGCTGGAGTGTCAGGGATGTTGTTCTCAATTGTAGTGAGGTGTGCCAAGATGTCGTCGGGTCTGTAGAAAGGTGCCGGTGTGGGTAGTTGGTGATTGAAGTTGTAGTTGAGGGAGTTGTAGGCCTCAGGTGGTGGTGTGGCCAAAGTACGGTAGTGCCCAGCCGATCCGGTGGTGTGAAAGCACGGTCCGGTGTAGTACTGCCAGCCTGTTGTTCGACGGGCAGAGTAGTCTCTGGCGCTGATGTAGTAACCTCCATCGGCATGACATCCAGCGTAGTCGCATCCATGGGCGTAGTTCTAGCCATTGCTGGTAGTTCGGCCTATCGAGATGCAGTGAAACGGGGCAGACAGTAGTGAGCCAATGTTAGCTCACAAAAAAAGCACATGCGGGCATGTAGTAAAACACAAAACAACATGTAGTGTTGACTCAAGCCGCCAAAAGCCGCCGAAAGTGCAAGTGCAAATTACTGGTGGTTACAATTACTATTACTTGTAGTCACTGTTACTGTTACTGTTACTTACATGCAGGTAGTTACATATGGCCATATACAAACTGTTGTGGTTGATGTGCAACAGTTGTGAAACAGTTGTTGTTCGTAGTGCTAAACACGTATGCCAATGCTCTGTATGAGCCTCCGTAGAGTTCAGACTCTGCTGAGCTGAGTGCTATTGTAGCTTGTGTTCTGCTGCCAAATGCAACTGTTGTTCCTAAAAAGATGATGTTGAAACCTGAAGTTGATTTCCTGGTAGTAGGGCATCCTGCCCAGTCGGCATCGACATGAACGTCGAGATCCAGGATGTTGTTGGTGTTTGCTCTGAGTGTTGTTGTTGGTTCTATGGTGAATTTGTAGTGCTTGGTGCCGTGCAAGTAGCGTAGTAGATGTTTGACTCTCTTTTGTGAAAGTTCTGTAGGTGCTGTGAGGTCTCGTGCTAGTTCTTTTGTGGAGTATGCAATGTCTGGTCGTGTGTATGCTAACCATTGAAGTTTGCCAACAATCCTTCTGTACCTTTTGTGTTGTTCGTGGTCAAGTAGTGCTTCATCTTCTATTGTTGGTTTGTAGTGTGCAATTCCTGGAGTGTTCACTGAGTTGCAGTTGTTCATTCCAGACTCCTCGATCATGTTGTCGATGTAGGAGTCCTTTAGTCCAAGGTTGCAGTAGTTGCCAAAGTGGTCGATGTTTCTTCCAAGAAATTGTTGTGGTTTGCCAGGTTCGAGGTAGCCGATGTGCTTGAGTAGGACCTGCTTCTGGATGGCCTCGAAGGTGGAGTCGACAGTAGTCTTGTCACCAAGTACCAAGAGATCATCCACGTAGACCATGATGTAGCAGTCGCGAGTCGCATTGGTGTAGACGTTAGGTTCTGACTTTAGTCTTACAAAGCTGAGCTTTTGTAACACTTCAGCCAGGTAGTCCTGCCATGCTTTTGGTGAACTGCGTAGTCCATACATGGCTTTCTTTAGTCGCCAGATTTTGTCCTGTTGTGGACAAAGTTCTTTAGGTGGCCAAAGGTAGACGTCACGTTGTTTACCGTCGTGGTCTTTTGCGATGGGTGCGTGTAGAAATGCTGTAGAGACGTCGCCTAGTCGCGCTATCCAGTTTGGTCGTGACATTTGTAGTGCGAGAAGTGTCCGGAGTGTCGTGAACATTGGTGTAGAGGCGTAGACGGAGTCTTCGTCCTCGATCTTCTCGGTGTAGCCTTTTGCGACGATTCGGCTTCGTACTCCTGGTCCTTTCTTTCTGTGTACCCATCTTGTAGGTATCGCTTCTCTGATGACGTTGTCGTCGACGGTAGACGCATCTACTTCGTCGTAGACGTCATGTAGCTTCATTTGGTTTGACTCGTGTTTCATTCCTTCCAGTAGTTGTGTTTCGTCGTAACCTTCGTTGTCGAAGATTATGGGTTGGTCTTCTGAGGTGTCGTCGTTTGTGTAGGGTGTGATGAATTTGCCGTTGGGAAGTGTCACTGCGTTAATTTTCTGTCGTAGTGGTGGTGGTTCTTTGGTTGCTTGCTCCGTTGATCTGATTGTAGTGTCCTTTGAGGTCTTCTGTGCTTTAGTGGGTTGCATTACTTCTTCCGGAGTTAAACGTCGTAGTGTTTGTCGAGGTGGTGCTGGTAGTGGTGGATGTTGTCGTCCGGTTGGTGAAGTAGCCATCGGACTATCCGGTAGTGGTCGTGAACTTGACGTCGATGTTGACGGAAGTCGTGGAGGTGGTGTGGTGCGTTGTTGTTTTGTTGCGGGTTCCGCAACGATGTCGTCCGTAGCGTTCGTTTGTTGTCCGAAATCTTGCGTGGACCTTCTTTTCTCTGACGGTGGTAGTTGCGCATCCAACAGTGTTGCGAACGATGGGTTGTAGGTGTTCCGTCGTGGTGCCCACGGTGTGCCGGAAACTTTGTTCAATAGTGCGAGGTCGTATTTGAAGTCCGGTTGTAGTCTCCGCACTGTTCGTACCTTTTGTACGCCTGATTCTGTTGCGACGTAGTTTTCTCCGGTTTCGGAAACTTTTCCGAGCCAGATGCATTTCTGCATCCGTAGGTCTGCTTTTGGGAGTTTCTTGTGTTGTGGTGGAAGGTAGAGTAGTGTCTCGCCAAATTCGCAGATTGCTCGCTCGTAGTTTCTTCCCCAGCGGCGTTCAAAGCTTGTGTAGCCGTCTGAGTGGATGACGTAGCGATTTACCGTCCATGCTGCATGTCGTACTATCCAAGGTAGTAGACAGTGCTTTGTGGACATCGTCATGCTGTAGTTGCTTTCAACCTGAGCTTTGACGACGCGGATTTGTCCGAGGAGTGTTCTATGTAGTCGCTCAACGCTTCCTTGACTGTTGCTGCTGTAGGACGGTGAATGTCGTACAGTCATTGAGCCGACTTTAGATGCTGTTGCTTGTAGTAGTGCATTGAGTGTGTCTTCGTTGTCGCTTTGTAGTATGCCGTGTGTTCTTCCGCATTCAAAGATGAATGCTTGTAGGTTGTTGATCATGTAGTCCATCATCGATGGTTTGTCCGGAACCAATACCGCCATGCACAGTTGTGTAGTAACATCAACTGCCGTTAAGACTGGTATGGTCTTCGGATCTTGTTGTGATTTGATGTAGGCAAAATCCACTTGGATGATGGGTTGTCGTGATTGTTGTTTCTTGTAGTTGTCCTGGCGTCCTTTGCCTTGAACGCAAATTGGACACCAATTTCTGTATGGTAGGTGTGTCAAGTTGTGTTCTGCTATTTGTTGTGGAGTGGGCTGCTGAGGTTGTCGTAGTCCTATTGCTCTGTGTGCTTCATGATGCTCGTGTTGTTGTTCCTCATCGTGGTTCTCTTGGATGTACTCGTAGTCTTTCTTCACGGTGAACCTTGTTGTTCCTTTCCATTGAAATGGTAGTGCTGCGTTGCCCATGACTGTCCAGTCATCTTTGCGTTGTGAAACTTCTCCAAAGTTGTTGTGAGTGATTGTAGTTCTGTGAGGTTCAAGTGTGTTGATTGGTGGATGTCCTGGTCCATCTGTTGGAGTGAATAGGGTTGTTCTAAGTGTTGTGTGGTGTCTTATCCAGTGTTCACCTTGTCTTTCCCAGTAGTCTTGGTTGTCCTCCTGTGCTGTGAGTGGTCTGTGGATTGTCTCCTTTGGTTGTGTGGTGTCAAGATTGGTAGAAGGTGCTGCTTTAGGTCTCCATATCTTTTGTGGTGCTCGTAGTTGGATCTTTGATCTGGTTGGTGGTGTGTCCATTAGCCGTTGTGGTTGTGAGCTCTGCCTTGTTGGTGTTGTCTTTGATGTTGCTCTGCGTGTAGGTGTTATCTTTCTTCTGAATCTGGTTTCTCCAGTCCAGTTGTCACCTTCTAGTCTTCGTTGTAGTTCTTGCTTGGAAAGTTGTGTTGGGTTCTCTTGTAGTTGTTCTTGCTCTTGCCCTTGTCTGTTGATGATGGTTAGTCGCCAATCATCTAGTTCTCCTTCAGGTATTGGGCAGCCGCTGTTGTGTGGTGTGAATAGTGCTTTGCGTGGTCGTTTGTGTACTCTGATGGCGTAGTCACCATCAAGTTTCCAGTAGTCAGTGTTTCCACCAAGGATCTGTCGTAGTCCTTGGTCTGTGTGGGTGAGTGGTGCGATTTGTTCTTGTTGTTGTACTGCTTTCTCTGTAGGTTGAATCACAGCAATGGATTTTCCATTGTATGTAGTCATTGGGTAGATGTCGAATCCAGTAGGGATGTCGATCTTCTCTGCTCGTAGGTAGAAAAGTCCTGAGTGTCTTATGAGGTGTGCTTGTTGTTGTCCATGTGTGATGGTGCAGTGTCGTGGAGTGAAGTCAAGTCCATATCCTCTATCACAAACGTAGTAGGGTATCATGATCCTGAAGTTGTCCTGCTTGTAGGGAACGTACTTGATGCCGTAGACAGGAATCTTCTTGTTTGTAACCGTGTAGAGTTGTGGAACCGATTCTCCACAAGGTCGTAGCGGTAGGTCTGGTGCGTAGTCCTTCGGGCAAACATGTGTAGATGCTCCTGAGTCGATCAACAGGTGGTGGTATGACTTGAAGTTGGAGTACATGATGTAGTGTGTGATAGTGTCCTCAATCTTCTTGTTCCTTTGTTGTTGTCTTGCTGCTGCTATGTCAAAGTGTGGCTGTGTGTTGTCTTCTTGTAGGAATTGTTGAAAGCTCTTGCTGTGGTCGTTCCATGATGTTGTGTGTGTTGTTCTCTTGCCAAGTAGTGATTTGGATTTGTGCTTGTGTAGTCGTGAGTTTGCTTGTCTGATGTGTCCAATGGTGAGGTGTGACTCGTTGATGCCTCCAATGTAGTTTGCTGTGTCCTCATAGCTGTTGTCATTCCAATCCCAGCTGTTGTCATAGTCGTAGTCGTTCCAGTTCTCCTCCATGTAGTTCACCTCGTGTTGTCCTTCTTCTCCTTCGTAGTACCAGTCCCAGGTGTCGTTCACATCCTGAGGTAGTTCTTCATTGTTGTCATGATCTGCTTGTTCATTTTCTATTGGATGTAGTTCTTCTCCTTCTCCTATGTGCCATACTGGCACTCTGCAGTCTTGTGCCCAGTGGCCGGGCTTGCCACATCGATGGCATGTTGTGTAGTTGTTGTTTCCTTTCCCTTTTGATTTGCTGTAGTTTCCTTGGCCTTTGTAGCCTTTGCTTGATCCATATCCTTTGGATCCTGAGTAGCCTTTTCCTTTGCTCTTGTTGTATCCTCCTTTGTTGTAGTTTCCTTTGCTGCCTTTGTCGAATCCTTTGTAGTGGCCTTTGCTTCTGTACTTGCCTTTTCCTTTGTTTCCTTTGTAGTGTCCTTTGCCTCCATATTTGCCTTTGCCTTTGTAGTTTCTTCCTTTTCAAATGTTGTCCACGTCCATTGGTGCTGTTCCACCATTGTAGTTTGTGCCAACTGCTGAGCTCGCTCTTGAGAATGCAGATATAGTTTTGTAGTAGTCCAGGATCACAACGCTGATCTCGTTGTATTTCGTGATCTGTCCAGCGCGTAGTTGGAGATGTTGTTGAAGTGCTCCTTTAGTCTTGTTGAGTAGTATTGCAATCTTCACTCCATCTGGTAGTGCTGTGCCGTTGTCTTTCTCGTAGCGGTTGATGTCATACTCCCACTGTAGGAATTGTTCTTCAAATTGTGCTTCGTTGAATGTAGGTTCCAGTAGTTTGGTGAGGTAGCCAACACTGCGTGTTCCTACTGGTAGGCTGAACCTGTTGTGCAAAAGCCGTAGTGTTTCACATCCATTGGCATTGTAGCGGTTTTGTCTGACCACTGTAGCTGCTGCACCTTGGCAGATGTTGATGAGGATGTAGTGTAGATCTCGTGGAGGTCTACTGCTTTTGCTGCCTGTGTAGGGTCGCGTATGTGGGCTCTGATGTCTGCATCTTCAATTTGTCTTGTAGCTGCTTGTGCTAGTTGTAGCACCATGTCGAAGTCTCGGTCGATGAGTCCGAGGTATGCTTGTAGTTTGAACAGCCACTCTTCGTACTGTGAGTAGTCACCAGTGAAGAACGGTGGTGGCAGTTTGTATTTGTGTAGCCTTTGGACGTCTTCCTGCTCCTGTGTTGTTCCCGTAGTTGTGGCTCCTATTGTCTCCTCTGCTGTGGGCCCGTTGTCTGCTCCTGTAGTTGGTTGTGCTGATGCTGCTGCTGGTTCTCCTGACATGTCGTAGTAGTTGGGCATGTGGTTGCCTGTGCAGTTGTAGTACTTACTGCTGTTACTGGAGCTCCCCTATGTTTAGGATCTCAGCTCCGCTACCACGTTAAAATACGTTGGTACTTTACTGCAAGTGCAAGTGTTGTTTCTGTTGTCACAAACACAAATGTAGTTAGCCAGCATGCACTCTTTTCCTGGTAGACTCAAGGCCTGCAGTCGGGTAGTGTACATCATGCATGCACAAGTGACAAGCAGTTCAACATGATATTTGACAACTCTCCCTCCCTCTCTCTCTCTCTCTCTCTTTGTGCCCCCTTCTTTCCTGAATCCCCGTCTGTTGAAAACATGTGTATCTTTTACATGTTGTTTTCTCTTTATATTTATAGTGTTCTGTCTATCTATGCATCTACCTATCTATCTATCTATCTACCTATCATACCATCTATCCAATTTTCTATCTAATCTAACAGAGCAGCATGCTTCACTTCACAATCTCGCAAGTCAACTTCTTGTGCGCACGATGCCATGAGATGATGTTCCACAAGATGCTGCGAGCCGTGCTGCGTATGGAGCCGTGCATGACGCTGCGCGTGTCGCGGTGCAGGATGGTCCCTCTTGCGCGTGATGCGTCGCTCCATCGGCTATTTCTTGCGCACTCTGCCAATTTTTAGAGAGTGAACCCTGGAGCCCTCGATCTTTACCGTCAGGGTCGCTGACCTCAGCGTAAGCACTGCTTAGAAACAAAGACCCACGCACGCGCCTTTGGACGCGCAGCTCCCACAAAGCGAGACCAGTTCTGTGTGCGGCAACAGTGCTCGATGCATCGCCGCAGTAGCTGGGCTCAAGTCCGCATGGAAGTGCTGAACACGTGCCAAGAAGTCGCCCACCCTGCAGCAGATGTCCCTGGCCTTGGCTAAAGGCAGCCATGGCTCGGGAGCAAGTTCTCTCGCTGTTGGTGGTGATTGCAAAAACAGCCTCACGGAAGCTGGTCGACCAGTTGTCTGCTCCGCGATCCTGCTTGTCAGCTGACCAGTCTTGGCAAGAAATCCCAAGCGTATCATGATGCGCCCCTCAAATTCTGCTCTGAATACAAAAAGCCTCGCCAAATGACTGCTGTCAAAAGGCGGCCGCATGCCTGTACACCCCTACGCTCAAATGCTACAACGGCCATGACCAGCTCGTCATCTAAGCAGGCGCAGTCCAAAGCTAGGTCGTGTTCGTCCGACTTGCGTGCTCTTCCAGAGTAGGACACGTGGCTGCCAGCAGTTCCCAATCTTCCAGATTCCACGTGCCGGGAGGCAAGCGTTTTGCCACCTGCAAACACGGTGGCTTGGGGCCGTGCAAGTTACCCTACTACGAGTCAACTGCAGCGTTTTTGGTGAACAGCTACTCAAAAGATGTGTGTTGCGGGATACCCGAAAATGGCCCTAACACAGAAACTGCGGGAAGGTGCCTGAGAGATCGCAAGCTGCTAGGATTGAGCCACGAGTAGCTGTGGCTTAGAGGTGAAAGAGTTCTTTTCCTGCCTGAAGCATCGCTTTCCCGCAAAGGTGCCCGGAAGTTCAACTTGCCCAAGCCGTCACGCGAAAGTAGTGGCCTAAGGGCAAAACTGTTGACTCAACACGGGGCGGACTTCCACCTGCCTGTACGTATGTATGTATGTACGTACGTACGTACGTATGTTTATGTGTGTTTCTATGTGTGTATATGTGTGTGTGTGCGCATCTAAATTTGGTACACAAATTCGGTACACAAATTTGGGTGCCAAAACCACTTTGAAATCTGTTGCAACTTCCAGGATTTATGCCCAGCAGTTTTCCAATACTTGTTCCGTGTTAGCGAATCGTGGGCTGCAACGACGCTCGTTGGCTCACGCCTTTTCAGGACCGATTCTGACAAGCATCAATCACGCGGATTGAGCGCAGCCTCTAAAAAGTTGGTTCGGACCACTTGTTGGCCAAGAAGACCTTTCGCGTAGAACAGCTTCTCCAGACCGGCGGCGCTTCGCATTTGACAAAAGGCGCCCAGCACAGCCAAACGCAGACTCTAGGGCTGCAAGGATGTGGGTTTTCATTTGTTTTGGCAGAGGGATGCGGGGCAGGACGCTGGCCGTCAGATCGGATCGTTGTGCCTGCCAGGAGATCGTACCCAGGATGAAACGCCTGCGGAGGATGATTCCGCCTCTTTTGGCTTTGGGAATCAGATCGTAGGCGAACAGATCACGCTAAGCCGTCAAAGCCCACAGAAAGCGACAGAACCCGACAGAAACCATCTGTCCGTTTGCTGGGACGGCTCAAGCAGCCTGAAGAAAGCCGCAGTCAAAGACTACCCAAAAACCCAACCAAAGCATGTTCCCAAACTGCGGGTTTAAGGCTTCCCAAAAACCAAACGGTGTTCCGAAAACCTTGCTCTAAGATACAACCAAAGGGTGCTCCCAGTGCCCCGCAACCAAAGGGTTCCCAAAACCCCAGTCCCAAAACGCAACCTAACGTTCCTCCTGGCGCCCAACTAAAGTGTTGTCCCAAAAAGCAACCAAAGGGTGTTCGCAAAACCCAGCTCAAATGGAGGACCTTCCTGCGGCAATCCAGCAAGGTCTCAAGGCGTTGAGGCGCGATCTTTGCTTCAGCCTGAGCTAGGTATGACGGAGGACAAAGTGGTGCAAGGACGCATTTGTTACCCGTTTCACCAGCTTGACACAGACATGGATGAGTGTCTTAAAGCGCATCAAAGCGGCAGGGTTCGATTGGAGCGCCTGAAGAATTCCAGTGAAGGAGGTAGGTTTCCCTGCGCTTGGAACGGGAGCCTGGAGTCATCTGTTCAGAGCACCACACGTGCACGTTGGAATCGGAAGGCCCAACTTGTAATTCACAATGAGCAGAAGTGACAGAAGATGCAGTCGCACCGGGCAGTCACACACACATTTGCATATGATTTCCTTCGCAACAGGCCTTGAGCGGGAGTACCCACTTGCGTTTTGCAAAGGGCTTGCCGGAGGTATTTCATCGCATTTTAGCGCAAAGGCTTGTCGGTTGGCCCCCCACGCACCGCTTTCGAGAGACCTGCGCAAGCATTGGAGCTTGAAGGGGGGGTTGTTCAAGAGCACTCCGGATCAGCTTCCCTTGCACTTTCTTGCGGCGTGCCTCAAACCGGCAACCAGTCGGGAACTAAGCCTGCGGCGGAACGTCCCAGACAGGTCCCCGAACCAGCATCCTGTTTCAGGCACCAGCCAGTTTTCGTCGTCGAGCCTGCAGCCATTGCGTCAGCCTGCCTGAAACCTTCCGGGTGTTAGGTTTAATGCGCTATCGAAGCACTGGTGCGTATCTATCTGCCCCTCAAACAATATATCTACCTGTCGATCTATCTATCTATCTCTGTTCATATATATCTCTTTATCTATCTATCTATCTATCTATCTCTCTATCTATCTATGCATCTATTTATCTGTTTAACTATTTGTCTCTCTCTTTACCTTTCATCTGCCTAGCGAAGCAATGAATCAATCTACCTATCTGCCTACCCATGAAGTTATTTGCCGGCCCGGAACGAGTTCAGACCCAGGCCCATTGCCACGGACACGCGCTCTTCTCGCGACGAAGCCACAGCACCTTCGCAAGGTCAGGTACAGATTTCGTGGAAGGCGCAGCGCTTTCGAAGCAGTGAAAGGTTCTGTATTTTGAGAGATTGATAGATAGATAGATAGATAGATAGATAGATAGATAGATAGATAGAGAGATAGATAGATAGATAGATAGATAGGGAGACAGCCCCTCCATTCGGTCCAGTGATCTTTGCTTCATACGTTTCACTGCTTGCCCAAAACGAGCTTCATAGAACCAGCTGCACATCCATGAGAAAATGTTTAACTTCCGTCAGGCTTCTCAGGGAGTTGGACTTTTGGGAGTGGCCCCCTTTATTGCACATGGGTCTGACGATAAACCCTCGAACTGGCATCCCTGTGCACCTTGGATGGTGAGTTTCCACGCGTTGCGGCTGCAAAGAGTAGGCTCGGAATCAGTGATCGGGGTGCGAGGAAAGTCCGCTATGCAAGTCGAAGTGTTTTGGGGAGTAGCAGGGTTCCATAGAATTCCCCTGCGTGTTTCAGCATTTCTTTGTGGGGGCCACTGTAAGGCAAGTTCCTTTAGAGGCGGACGGTTTTTGAAGGTTGAACATGTAGTTCGAGCCCGTTGGGGAAAATGGGCACAAAGTGTAGAGCAGTCATTCAGAACCCTGAAGCATAAAGGTTAAAGTGTACACTCTTGCGAGAAAAATAGGGGAACAAGTGCGAAGCCAAGAGCAGGGGCAGAGCAAACAAGGAAAAAGGCGAAACTAGGAAAATCTGGCGCAGAACCCGGGTTGTTGAAAAAAAACACATTTTCCACGACACGTTGTTCCGCCTCGGGGGCAGGTCCCCAAGCCCAACTGACTGGCCCAGCGACCCTGGGTGCATTTCTGATTTTTTATCCACAGAGCGATGCCCAAACATGCCCGAACCAGTGCAGACAACCACCCATCAAACCCAATCTGTTTTTTTCCCCCGCCAGTGATGTGTGAGGGGACACCAAAAGGCGACCATGCTTAAAAATCGGCGTCAGAGCCAGGGCTCGGACTCTTCTATGCCTATGCCTGGGCTGGGCTGCTGGGCCCTCGGACACGTGCACTCTGTTTGGTAAAAATATCACCACCCGGCACTTGGTTGGCTCCTTAGTTTTTGTTTTTAGCTTTTCAGGTTGGTGTAGTGTTAGTGTAGTGACTTAGTTTCTTAGCATCTTAGTTGTTTGGGTTTGTTTAGGTGGGTGTAGTGGCTTAGTTTCCGCCAGACCACTAAAGGTTAGACTTTTGGCAGGGATCCAAGAAACAGCCCAGAACAAGTCCTCGAATAGGATTTCAACATCCTGAATCCTGAAAACCCAGTATGTTCCAAATCAGCCGGAATTGGGTGATTGCTTGACCCCACATGTATCCTAGGGACCTTATTAGTTTGGAGATGTTTGGAGCGTGGTTTCATTTGGCCTTGTTTATTCGGGCGACCTCAAGAGCATTTCCCTCCAACAATCAGACGGAATGGTATGATTGACTCGTTTGTTTAAGTATGTCGTTAAGTTGATGAATTGATTTGCTTGTATCTTTTACGTGCTGAATAGAGCCAACATGCAAATGATAAGGAGCTCCTCTTTGCCGGTGACGCTAGCTCACATATGACCAGCGGATGATTCCTGTTTGGGAACCATGCCCAAACAATTTAGGCAAGAGATCGGGACACGCTCTGTGTGAAAACACGTTGGACCCTTCCAAATGGCAACGCTTTTTGTTTCTGTTTAAGCTGTCCAGACCGGTTCCTAGCATTGCCACATACCCGATTGAGCAGCAGGGGTTGTGTTCCCTGTCGAAGCGGGATACGGCCTGCACAAGCCGGACTATCTTGGTAGACCTGACCTCAATGGTCGTTTGGCGCTGCTTGTTATGGGACAGAATAATTTGGATTGTCCCGTCCACGAACTGTCACTTGATTGTGGAAAAAAAACATAGAAGCGTCCACTTTTAGTGGTGAGGGGGGTGACAACCTACACACGCATTACCCCTATCGAGGTCTGTTAGACGCCCCCTATGTAGTTCTTTTTTGTTGTTGTGGATCGTGTTGGGGGCATCTTTGGAAGAGTTCTTGTTGGACCACCAATTCACAGTTGGGTTGTCAAAATGAACGGTTTGCCTCTGAATTGCCTGTGAAGCAACCACAAAAACAGGGACACCTCCAAAGAACGGCACCCATTTATATGTCCCTCCATGTTTTCTTCTCGGCTTGCAGGTATTGAGCCGCGCTTTTTTGGCCGGGGGCTCAGGCTCGCATCACTTGAGCTTTCTCATTCTAAGCCTATGGATGTACCACAAATCAAGGAGCAACGGGCTTGAACGAACTATGGGCTAAACAGAATGCGGAGCCAACCCCTACAGAACTGTTCTTGCGGTTCAAAGTCAGAAACTGTTGGTTGTTTTTTTTTGTTTCTGTCACGGGTGACTTTGTCAACGGTGTGATGATTAAACAGCCAAGGGAGAATCAGGGCGGCGATGGTGCCCAAGCTCCCGGTAGGCGCAATCGCACAAAGGTGTCAATCAATTATGATGATTGTGTGGGGACTCGGGTGTGAAGGGGAGTATCTGTATAATTTTCCGGTAAGTACGGTAAGGCGGCAAGCTTTTGAGGTGATAGCCTTAGGTAGAGGTTTCGGCAACTGGGGAGAGCAAAGTGAGAGGCTTGTAAGTGGAGGTTTGCCTACCTGGTGCATTTTTGTCGAGTGTTTAAGCCAAAAAAGTGCTAGGCTGTTTTGCTTTTTGTTTGTTACCCAGATGTGGTGGCAGTTGGGAGTTGCTCGGGTTGGTTTAGATACCCTCCCACCAACTAACATGGAACCTGACAGGGGGGTCCTGGAAGACCAATTTCCTTTTACAGGGACCTTCTGTCAGGTTCCATGTTGCTGGGAGCTGGAGTTGAGGCCAAACCCCGAGCAACTCCCAACTGCCACATCGGAGATATGGGCGAGGTCCAAGGCCGGTGCTGGGGATCCGACCAAACCGACCAACCCGAGAGCAGGTGATCCCCAACCTAGTACAGGTGGTAAGTCCAGTTGCGGCTTTAGAAAAAACAACTAAACCTGCCACATTTCTCTCGTCCCCTGACCCCTTCGTGCTTGGTGTTTTTCGCTTCTCCGTCGGGCCTCATAGCAGGGCTCCCAAAAAATGTGCCCCTGAAGAAACAACTGGGGTGGACCTCTTAACCAGTACTCGTGTTGTGACTTTGCTTCAGGTTGTGCGAAAGCGATGATTTGACCTATTCTTTTTCGTGCTCGGACACGGTGACTCTGCACTGTTGAGCTTGATTGTGGTGCATTGTTGGTGCCTCCGTTTGATCAGCTTCAAACCCAATCATATCTGTTACATACATTTTTACATATATCCATTTATATCACTAACAGGACGCTCGCTAAAAAATCGGGAAACTTTGCGAACCCAGGATACAGTGTTTTTAAGGGCTTTAGAAGAAACCATGGCAGAAAAGCGGATTCATGCCCGTCCCCGCCGAGAGGATTGATAGGTGTTCCATGTAAGTTGCGGGGGTCACTTTTGGGAGCTCTTTAACAGCATGGCCCTCCCGTTTTCCAAGGCCAGGCCCTGTGGGTGGCCCTGTGGGTGTTGGGGGAAGCGCAGGCTTGAGCCAGGGGTTTCAACCACCTTTTGAGGTGTGGCGCCTTCACGTGAGCGCCCCCGGAGAGCCCAGAAGAGATGCGGAGAACATGGCGACGGCATGTCTCGCCCGACGCGTATTCGGAGCCTGACAAAGCGAGGGTCTTCAAAGCAGGCTTCTTGTTTTGGGGGTGAAGCATCACCTTTGGGTTGAACTGTTCCGAGGTGATTCTTCCTTCCATGTGTGAGGATGCAGTCAATTGATTAGCATGAGATGAGGAACACGGCGTCAATTAATCTGCGCACGGGGTGGCGGTCTCAAGTTGCATGCTCAAGTCAAGTCCGGTCGGCCGATGTGATGTGAGTCATAGTCTGGGCCGGGCGAAATCATTGCGCCCGCATGAAACAGAACCCCAGCCGATGCCCAGAACGGGGTTGTTTGAACAGTATTTCTTCAGGGCATAATCATATCAACATTATGTCATACCCAGTACTCCGGCACCATCAGATGCAAGAAAGGAACAATCCAACAATCCAGAGGTCAGAACGCTTACAAAGGTGAGTGAAGAACACAAGCCCGTACAGGGTTCCAATTTCCCCTGGACTCATTGACAGCACTGAGATAGCTTGGCTTGGATTTACGAACCGCAAACTCGATCGAAGAACGCTCGATGTCGGTGCTCCTGGCGGCATGCTTCAACATCGTCTCCAGTGTGCCTTGCTTGGAGAATGGGCCAGGGGAGCAAGGCGAAGGCTTAAGGCTGGCCATATTTTCACCCAAATCAAAGCTAGGTCCCCCAGTAGTGCGGGGAGGGTTCCCCTACTAAAATAGACTGGGTACCCTCATTCTAACCTCTCTGAGGACCTAGAAAGGGGAATGGGCCTTTTGCCACGTCTAATGGTAGAGAATTGAGTGTTCCTTGAGGTCCCTTCACAAGGCAATGATGTGCCCCGCTAGCGATTTGGACATGGTGATGAATTTGAATTAGGAATGCGTTGGTGGACTGCGGATTGGTGTCCACCAGGCACCTTTGAGGGTGTTTTGCCATGAAGTGAGTAGACAAATAGGAGTGTCTCCAAATAGGACATCGTTTGGTTTACCTGGGAAAGGCCCAAGACGAAAGCCGACGGGGAGTCTCATTGAAGCTGACAAAATTGGCCCTTCGGCCTGTGTGACAGGTGCAATCGCCGCCCTGAAAGAACGGTGCCCCTGGTGAGCCAGGGGGTTTTGCACTGCAGAAATCGAGCAATAACTCCATTTCGCACCGAAGAAACCCTGGTTTACGATCATTCCCCTGTAAATACCAGGCAACAGTGGATTTTGTTTTCCCATGGTTTCAAAGTGGTGCGAAAAGGATTTCGTCCATAGTATAAGCGACTGTTTCCATGGCCAAAACGAGGAGTGTTGAGTATCGCTGAGGTGTAGCCAGCGCCTAGAGCCACGCGAAAAAGAGCTGGGAGGATCGGCACTCAGCGCTCAGGTGAGCATCATCCTCGTGAATAAGCAGATCGCGTCAGTATGCGGCTCCTAGCCCTTGATGCATGTGTCAGAGTTGTTCTTTCTTTTTTTTGTGGTCACTCGGGGTTTTCCAAAACCACTTCTGTGATACAAGGGAATCCCTTCTTTGTATGGGGGGTTAGTCTTTGGGATGTTGTATCACAGCTTTGTGGATTCCATTTCAACCACAGCCTTGTCCATCATGGAAGTCAGGGAGGTTCTCCAACAATAAGTGATCTTCCAATAGCTTCCGGTCAGCTTCCACGATTGTTGGTGGGGGGGGGGGGGTTCAGAGAGCAGTGTTCGCTTTGGGGATTCAAGGGAGCTGTGCTTCAGAGCCGGTGAGGCTCTGTGCGATCCACATTTTCTTGTTCAGCAAGTCAACATCGCTCCAAACAGGAAAGCAACAGAGAAGCACCAATCTTGGCCAACAAAACAACTTTGGTTTTTAGAAGTGGGGGTTTTCCTTTAGCCATTTAACCGACTAAAAGTTACACTTGATGCAAAGGGATCTGAGCACCGCCCAGAAAAGACAGGGGTTAGAACCAACAAATTCATCAAATGATGCCAAATCTCGTGTGCGCGCCCTTGAGCGTGCTCTTTCATTCTTCATGGGGGTTGCAAGAAAATAAATATGTCTGAACTGGAGCGATTCGGAAGGTTCGGAACGGTTCCCCGAGGTTTTGATTTCATCCTCACGATGCTTTTCCTGAACTTCCTGACCACTGCGCCAAGGCCTGAGGCCTCCGCAGCCGAAGCCGGGTGAAACGGCCATTGTGAAGCAGAAGGGACCGCCAGCCTGGCAGCTTCATCTTTTCATGTGCTCGTCTTTTCGAAGGAAACCCCGAGGTCGCTCCTGGAACTGCTGGCAAAGCTCCGGTGGTTCGAGAAGAAGCACCTGCCGCAACGCGATCGATGCTCGACCTGAGCCTGTCTCGGTGCCGTTTCAGAAGACTTTGCAGTAGGTGTGCTCATTTTTATTTAAGGGAACCTTGATTGATGTTGGGTTGGATCTTTAGACTTTCATCTTTTTTTGGGAAATCAAGAGTTTTCCATTGAAGCCCCCTAAGGAAGTGAGGATGTGTAAAGGAGACATGTAGGAAACTCTCTTGTCTTGCAACCTTGCTTAAAGTTGACATTCCACATGTCCTTTCTACAATGGCAAATACACGGCTTGGCCGTTTTTGTAGTCGTGCCCTTACCATGATTTCGATATTCCATGTTGGTCTGCATTGAACACAGCCGACGCCAATAGAAGTGAACCTTATCGCCGAAAAGCAACTCGCACAAGGCTTTCCAACGCAGATCTGAGTCAACAACCAACCCAGCAACCGACCAACCAACCCACCCACCAACCAACCGACCAACCATCCCTGAGACTGCGTCAAGTTGTGGTTTTGTTTTCACTAGCCCAAGGTAGGCCCGAAAGAGGGGTCCTCAGGAGAAATCGAGTGAACGCCCTGGGGAAACAAATGTGGAGCTCGATTTCAAACCGTCCACAAAAGGGCCCTATTTGATTTGGACACGCCCGCTCATCAAGCTTTGAAGTCTTCTGCGGAATGCAGTGCACTCTCCTTGGCTCCCAGCCATCCCCTTCGGTGTTTCAAGTTTTTAGGGTTTAGTACCCACCAAAAGTTAGACTGTTGGCAGGGGATCTGACAACAGCCTAGTTTCATGTCTGCCGTGGTGCGGAAGGATGCTCAGAGATTCGCACAGTGCTCGCGTGTGCGGAACATCCCTCTCTCTTAGCATCGACTAATGTCCACTTGCTCTTCACAACCCTTGTCCACGATTTTCTGAAAATCGCATCGCCCACAGATGGCTCATTGAGGGCCAGGGCATGGGGTTCCCAAAAATGAAGTCCGGATTAGTTCGGACCGCATATCACCCTATAGATGGAAAACCCCCAAACAATATGGTTTGTCTTCAAACTTTGGTTGTGATTTAAAATGAGCACAAACAAAATTACCCTCAACATAGGGACATGTCCAGGTCTCCACTAGCTGGGGGGACACTGATTCGTACGGTCCGATTGAAGCCGCTTAGCCTTCCGTTTCGGCCATGGTTGCCCCAAAAGGGTGAGCAAAGCATGCGCTAAGCTGAATGAGAGCAGGATCTGGTCTCGATAATATCCATTCTGGTTTGGGAAGCTGTTTGGTCCCCCAAGCCACTTGGAACAAGGTGTTTTGGAATGGGTTCCGATTCATTCCCTTGTGTGTGTTGCCTCATCAAAAGGGAAACGGGAAGGAACCTCACCAGATCCTCAACAAACATAGTAGTGTTCAATCACGATTGTCCAATTTCTTACACTTTCACTTGCAGAGGCAACCCTATAAGCAGAAATAAATCTTATGGCAAAAGCAGTAACATAATTTGGGTTGATGTTGTTTTTTGTTTGGCAGCGTCGTTTATCTTTGCGGGGATGTGGCGGGCAAACCCTATTTCCTAGAGAGGGCAGTGTCCCGAGCACGTGCTTGTTCAATAGGCAAACACATTTGCTCTCATGTTGGATGCTTGTATCTTCATAAGCCGAACACATCTATAGCCAGGTTTGACATATGCTAGCCATATTATAGATGGGAGAAAAACTGGAAACCCAATCAAGCTAGGTTACACACGTTTAGACTTACTTTAAAGGTGCTAGAAAGTCTGATGGGAAATTGGAAAGTCTATGTTGAACATATGCATCCCGCGGACTAAAAGCCGGATGGGAACGCAGTTGACTAGGTCTGAAAGTGATGGACCCCCCAAAATGGGTGGTTTCGGAAACCCGCACGTGTTGTTCACGCTCAGGATGGCTGGTCGCAGGCGCGGCCGTTTTCCACAAGCAAGTGGATACCAACTGCCAACATGGAGCCTGGGGGCGGGGTCCTCCAAGACTGTATCTACCAAAAATCCCTCTAAAAGGGTTCCATGTTCTTGTGCTGGAGAACATCTTTAGCATCTTTACTTTGTGGCGCTCGAAATAGTAGGCTCAGTCAGCATGGAGGGACTCAGAAGTCGCTTCTTTCTGGTTTTAAATTGTTTCACTCTTATGCTGCTTGATTGGACAATGTGGAAGTTACAAGAGCTAGTCAAGCAAAGCAAGCCCAAGTTGCCTGCCAGTCTTCGCCAAAAAACACTCTACTAGCTATGCCCATGTTTGCCAACAGGGTCCCTTTTGGGACCTTGGTGTCGTGTGCCGCTCCAAATTGCAGGTCCAATTCAAGTCCGTTCCCGAGACACACACACACACACACACCCAATGTCCCTCTATGCATCTCTGACCAGCCCGGCACTTGCCTGAAGCCAGCTTGGCCGCGGGCTTGTGAAAAGTGTTTTTTGCACGGCTTCAACGCGGTCCCTGTGTTGCGATGCACGACCATTTTTGGAACCGTGCGAAAACATTTTCAACTCAAGGTTTACTAAATTTGGACAACATCGAAACAATCATGAGTTTAGTTTGGAGCAACGGAAAGGGCGTCACCAAAACCAGATCAAGCGCCGCACAAATTGGAACTGAAGGCCTCTGGCCAGACGTCAGGTTCCCAGCAGATCAGGACTTCGCTAGATATACATAGGTCACCACCACCCGGGAATCAACAGGATGATGAGGGTGTCTGTGTGTGTACGTGCGAGAGGCCGAGTGAGTGCGCGTGCTTGGTTTCTAAGAAACAAGGGTCTGCAGTAGCACAGCTGTAGAATCGAAGCACCATGTCCGTTGCATATTGAGTCAGAACCAGAAAACAAGTGAGTGGTGTGTTTCCCGCTCAAGCAAACACGTATAGATGTTGACACATCAACAAAAAAGGTAGCGCCGCACTGCAGCCGCGCAAGGTTCGCGGAATTATTGCGGATTGTGCTTTTCCTGCGGAAGCTCGCGGAAGGGACGTTGTGGATTTGCGCATAGTAGTTTGATTTCGTTTGGGTGCTTGTTGCCAAGCACGTTTACTTGTGGACCGTGCCCGCGACTCCCGTCGCCGAATCTACCTTCGTCAGTTTCCAGAAGCAACTTGCCTGCGGAAGGTACCCTTCACACCGCGGAAGCTTCGCGGAAGGGTTGGACACGGCAATGCCATTTGAAAGGAATGAAAGCAACCACTCGCGCGGGTCCCAGTTGCAAAGGTAGAAGAATGCAACCAACTCAGGGGTGGATTTTAGTTTTGGCTCCCCAACAGAACAAGATGTGACGAGTTCCCACCTGACCGACTTGGCGACCAGTCAACCCATCCCGACCCCCCACCCCCAATTCACCTGTGTAGGTCTAGGGTCTCCGCGGATCCGATTAGCGTATGGCAGTTTTTCTGTTGGTTTCCCTGAACAACTAGCCAAAAGGGAGTTCCCCCACGAAAAACAGACACCCCCAATTTTTTGCTGTAACCTGGGCTGGAGCCAAGAACTACGAGTTCGGGTGGGCCAAACAAAAAGCGCGCGGCAGGCATGGCACTGAGCACTGTGCTGCTGAACAACTGCAGCAACGAGGATCGATCCAGAAGCGTTTCTTTCTCGGTCGCCCGTTTTGTTCTTTCGGTCGGGGACCTCTGAATGGTTGTGAACATAGGGCACTTCAATCTGGGGGTCCCGCAGGATCACCCACCAGGTTCCAATTGGGTCTCGTTTTAGGGGACTCCCCAAAATGGCGGTGTAAACTTTTGGTTTTGCCTTGAAACCAACCCCAAGGCTACCCTACAAAGACGAGCCACCCTGGAATTCAATGGCTCTCGCTTGCAGCTTTACCTGCTCAGGGGTGTGAGTCGAAGTGAACGCGAACCCAGACCGACAGCTGCTTTCAAAACCCTGATATGCAAAAGAGTCAACCCCACAAGACAAAGCTTAAATGAAGAAGGAAACCCCCCAGACGGATATGGCATAGCAAAAAGCTCACATTAGAGTCAGTAAGCCCCCAGAAAAATAGCCAAGACCAAAAGAACAAATGAATACCCGTACTTCAAGAAGTTTAAAATGGGAAAGACCAAAACAACATATTTATATCAACTTAAGAAGCAACCGGGGAAACAGCAAAACAACATATCAATAGTATAAACTCGCGACAAACGGTGGAACAAACACATGCAGCTTTCGTCCACAGATTTCCGGTCTCCCAAAAATTTTCGGCGCCTCGGTGCCATGTGCCAATGGCCTGGCAAGACGCGGTGGCCGGGGCCTGCGCGGGGGCGGTGGCGAAGAGTTTCACAGCGCCCCTGGAGCGACTGAAGCTGGTGTGCCTCGGTTTTGTTTGTTGTTTCTGTTTGTTTGATGTGTTTTTGTTTTTGCGATCTTTGGGTCTTTGGTCGCAAAGGGGTTCATTCCATTTGCTGAAATGAGTATGTTTGTTTCCCTGATTGAATTTAATGTTGTTTTCGTTTCGAACTCTAGAAACGCTGTTTTGGGGTGGATTATTGTAGTGGAAAACAGACGCGTGGTTGCCTTTTGTTGGCCAGTCCACTCAGGAAGTGATTTTTGTCAGGGTCTCAAAGGGGTTCGTCAGTGTTTTCCCTTCTTCGGACCCGCCAATCGGACATCACTGGACAATTGCAACTTTTGAATGGGAAATCCGGTGACCCCTGTGTCCAGGGGATCCATCTCTCAAAGGAAAATTGGTACGTGTTTGTTTGGTGGTTCTCAAAGGAATCCATTTCCTAAAATTGCGATTTGGTTTCTTTGTGGTTTTCTCAAATTTCTGACGGGAAAACCTGGTATCACTGGTATGTCACAGTTGTACTTGCCAAGTTGTACATAGACTTGTTGAGTCTGTCTCGTTGGTACCCTTTTTAGGTGGCTTTAAGGGGAGATCAAAGGGGAACCACCAATTTTGAGGGTCCGCTATATTCAATCCCAATTAGAGCCAGGATTGATCGGCCACTTGCTCAAAAGCCTGGGTAGATGAAAGGGATATCCGCCCTTTTAATTCTGTGATTAGCCATGCATTTCAGGTGACTACCGGCATGTTGCGATAGCAACTATCCGGTGCCACTTTGGCTCAAGTTTGCGGGTCCGTCGCGCCTCGGATGAGCGTCGCCGGGTCCCCGCGTCGATCACCTTCGTGTCGGTGGAGAAAGAGACATCGGCCCGGGGCAGATTGGTGGGGTCCGCCCGTGCGGTTCATCGTCGATCAAGGTTGCGGGTACTTGTTTACTTGTTTTGGTATTTCCCTTTTGGTTGTTGTTCTCTGGTGTGTGGGAAACCCTGATCTTTGGGACCGGGGATTGGTTTGCTTTTGGGGAACCTTTCTTTTGTGGCTTGTTTACCCCAACTTACCCATTGCCTGGGCACAGGCTCGTGCCCGAATCACAGGTTATCAGCCGTAGGACTTTCCTACGCGCTTGAGACCATCAACTACAAGCTCTATGTCGACCCCACGATCACACAGGAGTGTCGTGGATGAGGAGGCCATCCTAGGGGGCCTCCGCTCAGGTGAGGACCTACCGGACTTCGATTATGAGGATTTCGAAGCAGGTTCGGCAGGTCAGGACCGCAGGGGTGAAGATCCCGGTAGGGACACACCCAGGAGCCGTGGCAGGTACACCGACGATGGAGACGATCGCATTTTCCGTCAGGCCACTGATGATGAGCAGACACGAAGGGTTCGCTCCGATAGGAGCGGCTCTGAATCAGGTCACAGGCGCGGACAGTTCGACTTCATCAGCATGGCGATGAACATGGCCCGCCCTCATTCGGATGACCCGGAGGCCATGCCGACCCGACCCCCGAGACCTCTTGTTCCAGGTGAATCGCAGGTCTCGGATGAGTTTGAGGACAGGCCGCAAGGACCAGGGACTATGGTTTTGGCTCCGAGAGATATCTCGGGTCGATCCACTGGTTCTCAAAATCCAGGTCAGTTTGTGGAGCACGAGGAGCGGAAGTTCACAGGTTTCGGATACGATGCTCTGTTGAAATCAACCGCAGGCTGGGGCAGTAGCGCAAAGCAGGAGTCTGATGCCGATAGGCCCAACCCTGTCGCTGCCGAGTTTGAGTTTGATAATGATGAAGATTATGCCGCATTTGCGGATCGTCGTGATGAAGAAGAGGATCAGTCGCGCCGGAATGCTAGAATCCGTGCTGCCGCGAGGCCCAGGAGCCTCTCTCGTGGAGCTGCCAGGGACCTTCATGTCGACAGGGACGCCCGGAGCGAGAGAGAGAGAGCCAGGGATAGCCGGGAAGTTCTTAGGGGATTGGAGGCCATCCATGACAGGGAGGGACCGATAGGTCCCCCAGTGATTGGTGATACCCCGAATGTTCCCCCTTTTCCCAATATTACATTTGGAGGTCCGCTGCATCAGAGAGACGAGAACTCGAACCGGGTTACTGGTTCGCCGAGGATCACTGAACGGGCTGCCGATGTCGTTGGGACAGGTGCAAGAGATGGTCGGCTTGCCGATGCACTCGGAATCGAAGATCGTCCGTCGATCGCTAGCCCGTTAGGGCGAGATACCAGTGACCTTGAGACGCTAAGGTCTAGCAACGAGTTCACACCTCAATGGGGCTCGACCGCCAGGGAACGTAGTGCTTCTGCGAAGAGGCCGTCACCCCTGGCCATTGAGACCGATAGGTCAAAGGCGAGGAGGGCTAGCCCCTCACCAATGGGTTCAACTCCGCAGGATGAGGAGATGCCTGATCCTGCTGATGTTCACATTCACTCTACTCCCGAGTCTCGTGATATTGATCCCCGATCTGGCGATAGCCGGAGAAGGGGATCTACCCCTAGCAGGCCATCCAGGATAGGTGAAGGTCCTGTAGGCGACCCCAGAAGGCTTGCTAAAGCTAGTGGGGCTCCTGAGAGGATCGAGATATCGACTCCTCCAGCACGCAGGTCCCATTCTTCCGGTGAGTCAGGTGACGCCAGGGCTAAGGAGGTGTTTGATTTGCACATCCAGGAGATGCTCGAGAGGGGTGAGGTGTCTAGTTCAGTCGCGAAAGCGTTCCATATCTTTGCTGACCAAATCAGGTTACTGAACGGTCAGGTGGGTTCCATGCGAAAGGAGTGGAGCGACGAGAATCAGCAGACGAAGGACAGGGTCAATCGTTTGGCGACTGAGGTTGCGACTCAATCTGATGCCGGTAGGATGCGAATGATAGTTCAACGGTTTGCCAGCGAAGTTATTCCTGACAGCAAGGCCATTGTGAGGCAAGCCATCGATGAACAGGCTGAAGCCGTGGATCAGAGGATCAATCTGCTTTCCCACGAGGTTCATGAGTCTGTTAAGGACAGTGAAATCGCAACAGATCAGCTTCGTCAGATGATTCAAGAGAATCGTGAGGCCACCCGCAGGAGCCATGCTGCTTCCGAGGATGAGATCCTTAAGGACTTGGACAAGCTTGAGGGGCGGATGTTCTCGGTAGAGAAAACCGTTGGGATGCGGACGCCAGCAGGTGAATGGAATTTGAATCCTGCTGCGCAACCGCCCGATAGGGCTACCAGCAGTGGGGCAAACGCGAGTTTCAGGGAGTTAAACCTGAAGCTCGAGAAGGTTCTTCTTGAACACGAGAAGTTTGCTAAGTGGGCCTCCGAATCTATTGGTGGTATTAATGAAGAACAAATCATTCTTGCTGATCGAATGTCGAGGCTGCAAAGTGGGAGGGGGTCCCAGGCGGTCGATAGACCATCAGGGCCTGATTCCCCGCAGGACTGGCGTGAGGCAATTGACGAGGTCAATCGGAAGGTCCAGGACCTATCTCGCGGAGTTCAACGCCAACATCGGGATCACGACGATGTCATCGCGAGATTTGAGACCGTGAAGTCCCATGTTGAGCAGTATGAGGCGAGATCGGGAATTCTGAACCAGGTCCTTGATGACATCAGAAGGCAGATCCGCAATCTCCCTGCGAATAGTGATCAAGCGCGGTCTGCCGTTAGGCGTGAGCTCGATTCATTTCGGAACGCGCTTGATGGCGCAATGCGGAGAATCAACACTGTCGAGAGTAACGTGCGTACTCTTAATGGAATGAACAACAGAATCATGGCTCAGCTCTCTGAGATTGAAGGTCATGTTGATGAGGCCGCTGACATCATTCAGGGTGTCCAGGATAATCAGATGAATCCTCAAGTACCCAGAGAAAGACGGAATGTTGGATACAATGCTTTTGCGGGGCAGGGACATAGAATCAGGTCTCCGACGCCCACTCCTGGGGAAGGTAACGGTCGGGATACTGGCCTTCCGGTGAGACCGGGTGGGGGTGTTGATTTGACTGATCATGTTCTGCCAAATGTGCCCGATAGGGTCGATCCTTCTCGTGCAGACAGGCATCCCATTCATCCCGATAGGGAGAGGGCTGACAGCAGAAGCAGAAGAGCTCGGGGACTGCCTGACAGGTCGCATTCCCCGCTAGGGCGAGTGAGGGCGCATTCACCGCCGGAGCGTGCGAGGGATGGCCCCCGCGCGCGCGCAAGGGGGGACATTTCTGTTTCCCCCCCAACAGGGATGTGGGTAGAAATAGGAGCCCGAGGCCTGCTGCCGTCCCCGATAGGGGATCTGAGGTCCGGAGTCGGCAATCGAGGGGGGAAAGGCCAATCCGCGATAGCGGGAGCATTTCTCCGAACCTGGAAAGGCCGCTCCGCGATAGCGGGAGCGTCTCTCCGAACCCAGACCGTCATCCAGGAGGTGGTAGTGGTACTAGGACCCATGCCGACATCCAGAGTCCCGGCGATAGCTGGAGGACTCCTGGGAGCAGAGCTCGTGCTGATATGCAGAGCCCGGCGATAGCTGGAGGACCCCTGGAACTCCATCCGATCGTGGACGGGCCTCGGCACCGGCCGCAAGAGGAGCGCCTGGTACCGGTGGCCCAGGTGCGCCAAAGATCTGTGCCCTCGATGATCCGAGTGACCGCAGGCACCCGGACGCTGAATTCTCGTGTGTTACGTGCAATCGTGAGTTTTGCAGGCTTTGCCGGGGCGACGATGGGGATTGCACTTCCTGAAGATGAAATGTTGGGCATGTCGTAAAAGTGCCCAGGAGGTCTCTATGTATTCCTGCACGGAGTGTGGGAACCACATCTGTGAGGATCACAGTCATTTTGGCAGTGATGGCCTCGAGCGATGTGCGCGCTGTAATATTCGGCATGAACGCGCTGAAGCTGGACCGCCCCCTCCTCCTCCTCCTGGGGGAGGAGGTGGGCAAGGCGGACCACCCGGCCAAGGTGGGGGCGGAAGCGGTGGTCATGGACATGCTCCATTTCCACCACCAGGACCTGGGCATCCCGGCGGAGGCCAAGGTCCCGCTGGAACTCCTGGAGGCCCGAGTGGTGGGGCTCCTACCGGGGGATACCCTGGTGGAGCACCCGGGTTCTATGGTAGTGCTGCTGACTCTCATGGAGCTGAGAACAACCAGTGTGGTTCGAGTTTCTATGGTCCAGCCTTTGGGGGTGGTGTCTACAGTCAGGGCGTTGGTGCTGGCGTTAGTCAGCCCAATGTTGCTCCAGGCTACCCTGCAAGCATCGGGCATGCCAGTAATCCTGGAGCGGGTCAGTGCCATGGCTATGGCGCAAATGGTGCCGATAGGCCGGGGGATGGCGGTCTTCTTCCTGAAACAATCAGAGGAGACGACGGGCGAGACAGGTGCACCAAGTGTAACCTCAGGGTCCCCGTTACCGGCCCTCCTTTGGTCCCATGCGTTGGTTGTGGAATGAGGGCTTGTGAAATATGCTGTCCGTTACCGGCTAGGCTGTGTGAGAGCTGCAGGATCACGTCATGTACCCCAATAGGGGCCCTGATTTCAACCGTTGCTGATAAGGATCGGTACCATCACAAATGCAACACTATCACGTTGCCTCCTGAACCGACAGCTGATAAGCTTCGGGAATGGATTTCCGAGGTTAAGGAGAGGGTCAGGAACGCTTTCAGTTTTGACTCTGACTACGCGTTAGCGTGGATTTCAGAGACTGAAAGGCTCGACTATGACGCTCTTGGAGGGCCCTGCAAGTATCCGGTCTTGGATTCCAACTTCACGAGTGCTATCAGGGATTGCATCAAGACGAGGGCCGTTAGGGATAAGATGAATCGCTTAACAGAGGCTGCTCAGAACATGACCCCTCCTCAGGGCATCAAGGGAAGATCTTGAAGCTCTTGCTGAACCATCTGCAGACTGGAGTCGAGGACGACCAGACGTTCAAGATTGCCGAGTTGACCAGTCTCAAATGTCGACAGACAGGTCACTCCGATGACGAGGCTAGGCTCCGGAGTTATCTGAGCACCTGGGATAATCTCATCTATGCGATCAAGAGGAAGATCGATGATGGGGTGCTGCTAGCCGTGTTCATTGAGAACGTGTTCGCCATCTACGCTGTATGCGGCCTGACATTGAGAGGTGGGATCGCGATGAGACCGTTAGGTCTTTTCCATGGCTCTATAAAGCTTGTCAGGACTGTGTTGAGCGATGGCAGAAGCGACAGAACACGCTTCAGATGTATCAGACCTTTCATGAGCAGAGATCCCGGTCGGGCTCGCACTCTCGTGAAAGGGATCGGCATCCTGGAGCTCCTGGGATTGTTCGAAGATACGACCCACTCGCGAGGAAAAGCGACCCGAGCCCTTCAAGGTCCGTTAGGTCCGGAAGGGATGGGAAACCCGACGGGAAGCCAAGATCATCTTCGCCCGGAAGAAGCAGTCAGAGAGACAGAGCTTCTCCTGGAAGAGGCAGTCAGAGGGACAAGCGCACACCGTCTCCCAAGTCGCCGAGAAGACAGTCCCCCGCTGGGCCTGCTGATCGGGTATGCTGGGAGTATACGAAGACTGGGAAGTGCCAGTATGGCCGGGAGTGCAGGTTCGAGCACGACAAGAGCCCAAGGAACCCTGCTGCACCCTCTACACCGAGGACTGGTGATAGGCCCGTTAGGGACAGGCCTATGTTCTTCGGATACTGCTACGACTGGATGTATGGCAAGTGCACAGCTCAGCCGTGCAAGTACCTGCATCAGAAGCCACCACCGGGTACGAAGCCTATCACGCCTCGTACTACTGCTGGTCCGGTTGTTGAGGATGAAGAGGGGGATACCCCTAGGTCGCCTACGCCCAGTCCTCCCGATAGGGAGGCGAGGCGTCTCGACAGCCCCGCTCAAGGATTGACGGATTTTTAGGCGGGGCGGGCCGTTACCCTGAGGCCAACCGTGTTGTTGTGGCGTGTCCAGCTATGTGGGCTGTTGCCCCAGCTACCGGTGGGTCTGCACCGGGTTGCCTCCCTCCTTGCGTTAGCAGTTGGGAGAAAAGCGAGCGAGGCGCGTTGTTCTTCTCCGGTACTACTGGTGGAGGTCCTAAATGGGACCAAGTCATTTGGAGACGGACCGTTGACGCAAATGGGACCGTGATCGAGGATATCGGGGTGAACTTCGGTGATCGCCGAGAGTCCTTGTTCAGGAGACTCCCTAGGCGAAGTGATACCAAGACGACTATTTGGTACTGCGATGATGCGGAGGTTGTGCTGTCCTGGAGGAACAAGTACTTCCCGAAGGGTCCCGATAGGGAACATCTGAGGGTCAAGATCCCTGATCTCCCTGATGTGTTTGTTGTCTCTATTGAAAGTGACAATACGGGAAGGGTCGTGAATCGCTGCAGAGAGGCTGGGTACAGCCATCCCAACGCGATCAAGTTCCCTTCTCGCAAGAAAATTGCTAGGGAGGTTCAAAGTGCTCTGATAAGAGCAGCGGCTATTCATGCCCAAGTGCTCTTAGACAACGACGAAGACATCGACACCAATCCTGGAGATGTGCGGGGACATCGCGTTGTTCGAAAGCCGAAGTACACTCAGAAGGTTGCTGCACCCGTTGGTTACGGCGGGGTGAGGTGGCTGGTAGATACTGGTTGCCCAATGGATCTGGTAGGTCTTGGTGACTTGAAAGGACCCGATAGGGCCCTAATTGCCAAAGGCGGACACACTCACGCGCTGCACACCGCGAACGGAGCGACTCGCACCGCTGGTCGTGTTGATGCTGACGTCGGCAACCTGGACGAGGTGATTGAGGCACACGTCCTTGAGTCCACTCCATCCATCATATCCGTTGGAAAGCGCTGTATGGATATGGGGTACTCGTTTGTATGGACTGCAGGTTGCAAGCCTGCTCTCACGTGTCCTTCGGGCCGCACGGTGACATTGGATGTCATCAACAACGTGCCGTACCTTCCTCATGGTGACACTCAGTTCGTTTCTCCCACTCTTGATGATGCTGAACCACTTCCTGCTATGCCTGCCCCCGGCGCGGCGTATCAAGGGCTTGAAGCCAGCGAGGTTCCGCCGTGTAGGTCTGAACTAACGGTCAAGAGTGAGCTACAGGACACCTGGCGCACGGAGCGGTCGGGCCATGTTGTGAAGGAGCACCGGCTTCCGCGTAAAGCAAAGTTTGTGCCGACAGGTGATGATTGTCCCGTTAGGGTCGATCGATTGGACAACTACAGGAAAACTATCGTTCACCGAAATGGGGTTACCCATGAGGTGCTGGTTGATAGTCTGTGGGAGTTATCCGAAAGAGATCAACATGCGATAGCATCTGATGTCCCTTGGACGGGTGAAACGTGGTTTCAGGTCAAGTGCGAGACCGTTGCTCTTCCCGGAAAGGCAGAACAGGGGGGTGAGGGCGATAGCCGCTCACCACCTTTTCCTGGCCCAGGGGAAGGGGACGATGGTGACATTGTCGAGATAGACTTTCTCTCCGGGCTACGCACAGAGGCTGAGTGGCGGGCAGATGCTAAGACGCTTCGCCATATGCTTACGCATCTCCCGAAGAACCCCTATTGCCCGCACTGCCAGCGTGCGAAAATGGAGAATGTCAAGCTTCGCCGCAAAGGTGGTGCTGCTGCGCATGACGTGGTAAGTTTCGGGGACCTAACCACCGCTGACACGATGGTATTGCGAGGATTGAAGGATCGAGGTTTTCATGGCGAAGCAGACGCGATAGTGTTCTATGACCTCGCTACTGACTACCTCGAAGTCCTTCCTGTGCAATCCAGATCCCGTAGTAATACGCTGGAGGCATTTCGCAGGTTTGCAGGGGGGCAAACTCTGAAGTTAGTGTACAGCGACCAGGCCCCAGAGCTGAAGAATGCTGTCACTACGCTTGGAGCATTGCACCGGCTTTCTACACCGGGCATGCCCAAGACCAATGGCCTGATCGAGAACAAGGTTAAGCTCGTTCTTCATGGGGCACGTGTGCTCCTGCGTCAAGCTGGATTTGAACCTCGATGGTGGCCATTTGCCGTTAGGCATTTTTCCATGGCAAGGAATATTGAAAATCGCGGTGAGGGATCACCGTGGATGCGACGCCACGGTGACGGGAACTTCAGCGGAGTCATTCTGCCGTTTGGTTGTCTGGTCGACTTCTACCCCATTGCTCCCAAGATTCGCAGGGATAGAAAGGGGGGGGTTCAAAACGCCCAAAACGACTTCAGACATGCTGGAAAGATCGACTCAGAGGACGTTGATGAAGGAGGAGACCACTGGATCGCAAATGAAGACGAGAAGGTACTCACTCGCGTCCACGTTGAAGTGCGAACCGAGCTGTTTATCCCGATAGGGGCAAACTGTCCAGTCAAGATCAAAGACCTTGGCAGGAGGCGAAGCACAGTCCTCAACTATCTGGACGGATCGACCGAATTCGTTGTTGACGAAAACTGGCTCCAGGCCGAAAACGACCGTGGAGGTAACCACGAATGGACTGGAGAAATTCATTTCGACTGTGATTTTGATCAGATCGATGAGGATGAGGCCGAGATCTATGAGAACGAGGAGTATGAACCCGAGTGCAACGACGAACCGGACTTTGTTCCCATTGGTGAGGTAGAGGTTGAAGAGACAAGTGTCACCACTGCCCTGCCCGCCGAGAAGAAAGAGCGGGACTTCATCAAGATAGAGGAAGATCCAAAGTTCGCCCCATCGTCCAAGCTAGGCCTATTTCTGGGCTATCGGTTAGAACCAGGGGGCCTGTGGAAGGGCGACTATCTCGTTGCTGATCTCGAGCACATCCAAAGGGGTCTCAGGAAGCCAAGTATACACCAGGTCAAGCGCATCTGGAAGAACCCTGAGGAGCCCTACGTGTTCCCGATGTTGGCTTCCTATGATGCTAGGACCCGGACCATTCGGGATGCGATAGCTGACCGAAGGGCCGACCTTAAGCCGAGTAGGAAGATCAGGGATGAATTCGACTTTGATGAAGGTCGATTTGATGATCCTGATGATGATGATGACGATGACCGACAGGACGAGGGGGGCGATAGCTCTTCCAAATCCGATGGGGCCAATCAGAGCAAGGCTGTCCAAGGAGGTGGTGACGCATGCGTCTCAGATTACTGGGAGCGGCACGACGAGGACAGTGCCTGGTATCGTATCCACGTTGAGGTGCGGAAGGAGTTCTTCGGAGCAACAAACGAGGACCTTCCTCCTGGTGGTCCTTCGCATGAGGAGCTTGACACCGTTAGGGTCACTCACATGCGGGGGCTTGATGCCGTTGGAAATTGGATAAGGGACGATCGTCACCACGATGCTCCTAACCATCGGCACTTCACGCGTGGTTTTTGGACTGGTGTGACCATCCTTTTCGATAAGGGATGCGCTCCCCATGGTAGGTTCAAGCCAAAGGAAGAAGGAGCGAAGCATGCCGGAGATTCAAAGAAGAGTCACAAACTGCACGGAGACAAGATCGACTATGGCCAATCTGCCGATAGGCGTGAGCGGCCATACGCCGGCACAGGAAAGCCTAACTCAATCGACGCCGACAGTTGGAGACAGATGTCTGCCCGATCGCGGGAGATATATGTTCAAACCGAACGGGAATTATCCCTAAGGGAAGAACGACGCCGAGAACATCCCGATAGGGACCCGGCCGCTCCAGCGCCCGGCCGTAGGCTCCTCATCGAGTTTGCGTGTGAACCTGACTCACGTCTATCCGCAGTGATGATGGAGTGTGGAGGCGAGGCAATTCGCGTTCACATTGGCTCATTTGACATCACCAAGGCCAAGGACGTTAGTCGGCTCATTGCGATCATCGAGGATAATCCTGGGTGTGATCTCTGGGCGTCAATTCCGTGTGGACCGTGGAGTACATGGCAGTACGTTAACCTTTCAATCCACGGCGCTGAATTTGCATCCCACCTGAATGATCTAAGAAGAAACTCTCAGGTGATGTTTGCAGCATTCCTGCGGGCCTCCCGAGCCGTTAGGCGAGGAGGGGGCAAGGTTGCATTTGAATGGCCTAGACACTGTCTTGGGTGGAAGCAACCGTTCATGCAGAGGTTTCTTGCTGATCCTGATGTCGAGACCGTAGATTTTGACGGCTGTGACTTCGGTATGCAGGATAAGGACGGTATGCCGATCAGGAAGCAGTGGAAGGTTGCGACGACCTCCAAGGAGCTCATTGATGAGCTGTCAGGTCGGAAGTGCAAGCACGAGAAGGGATACCTTCATGCACGCATTGAGGGATCGGTTACCCCGACTACTGCCCTCTATCCAAGTGAAATGTGCGAGGCTATCGTTAGGGCGTGGTATCCAGATGGCACGTTCAAGAAGGTCGCGAGTGCAATGCCGGTCGAAGTTGACCCTGTTGAACAGCGATGGAAGAAGAAGCCGAATACCTTGTACGTTAGTCTTAACAGCGAGACTGCCAAGATCCCGACGCGGGCTACTTCGGGGAGTGCGGGTTTGATACCTATGCCTCTGAGGGAGCGTGTATTCCCGCAGGGGGGTCAGGTTTGGTTAGCACCGGAATCTCGATAGAGATGCCCACTGGGGTATACGCTAGGATAGCTCCCAGGTCAGGACTAGCCGTGAAGAACAGGATCGCAGTAGGCGGTGGGGTCATTGATCCCGACTACGACGGGGAAGTTAAGGTCATCCTCTTCAATCATGGGGATGAGGACTTCATCGTGAATCCTGGGGACCGTGTTGCGCAGATCGTATTGGAGCGCGTTATGCTCATTGACGCGTCCATCGTTCCCAGGAAAGCCAAGCGGGGAACCGATCGGGGATCCGCTGGTTTCGGAAGCACTGGTATAGCTGCTGCCGCTCCTACGATTGGATCTGATGGAAAGACCTTTGAGTTCTCTATGCCCAGGGGGGAGATATCCCTCTCTCATCGGCCAAAGAGCTCGGGTGTCTTTCCTCCCTTGTACGCTTGTGTCGCTAGGCCAGTAAACAAGAAGGAACAAGCTGGAAATGCCAAGGCTAAGGCCGCTCTTCAGAAGGAGTGGGACAAGTTAACATCGCAAGGATGCTGGGACTTGTCGACTGTCCAAGAATGGCATGATGTTGCGGCCAAGGCACGTAAGGAAGGGGAGAAGATCCATGTTGGTAGGATTTTCGACATCTGCGTCGAGAAGAATCACGAGCTGCCGGAAGACGATCCGAATCGCAAATACAAAGGGCGAGTCGTGTTCGAGGGATGTTTCGTCCGTGATGAGATCGGGCATTGGGCCTTGTTCTCCGAGAACACCTCCTGCCCCGCCACTATGGCGGCGGGTAAGATGGGTGATGCTCACGGGTTACTCCCAGGGAATCTTCTGGAAGTGAGTGATGGGGAGTCTGCGTACACTCAGGCCCGCTTGAAGGGAAAGAAGACTTGGGTGAGGATTCCTCGTGACCAGTGGCCACCTGAGTGGTTCGACAGCAGCGGAAATCCCAGGTATAAGGACCCAGTCGTTGTCCTCGTGCTCGCACTATATGGACATCCGGACGCTGGTACCTTTTGGGAACAGCACTGCGAGGCAATGCTGAAGAAAGTCGGATACGTCAAGGTGAAGGATTGGGCCAGCGTGTTTAGGCATGAGGAGCTCGACCTCTTCCTTGTCGTGTACGTGGATGACTTCAAGATGAGTGGGCCGGCGAAGAATATCGCAGAAGGATGGGCGCTGATCTCGAAGGTCATCAAAATGGAGGAACCAAGGCAGCTCAAGAGATATCTTGGCTGCGAGCACGAATTCACGCAACAGGTGGTCAAGGGTCACTTTGACCCGAGACTGGCGTGGACGGTCGGCAATCCTCCTGATAAGGAGCAACCCGACTTGAGGTTTGGTCCAGAGGGGTTACTCTCTAAGGACATCCCCAAGCCGGAAACCACGATAAGGTTCATCAAGTACAGCGAGAGCAGCTTCATGCAGGCGTGTGTCGATAGATACATTGAGCTGTGTCAGGGAAAGTACCCGAAGAAGCTGCAGAAGGTTGAAACTCCGTTCCTGGACGAGAGCAAGCCGGAGTTTGACGAGAATTCCGTCAATCCTGAATTTGACAAGCTCTTCAACCAGGCGATGGACATGGAGACCGTCAATGCGCAGCCAGGATGCCTCGGGAATGACGCGGCGGCGGTGCTGATGAAAGTTCTCTACGGGGCTCGGATGGGCAGGTATGACCTGATTCGTCCCGTGCAGGCGTTAGCCAGCCGGGTCACGAAGTGGAATCATCTGTGTGACCGCAAGCTCCACAGGTTAATTTCATATGTGAACTCTACGCTCTTCATTTGTACGGTTGGGTGGGCGATAGCCCAGAGTTCATTGAGTTGGTTGCTTACTGTGATGCGGATCTGGCTGGGGATCGTACTGATTCCAAGAGCACATCGGGAGTGCTTATTTGCCTTGTGGGTCCTAGGACCTACATGCCCATCACTGGAATAAGCAAGAAACAGACTTCCGTTTCGAAGTCGACTCCTGAAGCGGAGATTGTTGCTCTCGACCATGGAGTGTCTAAGGAGGGAATGGCATTAGCTACCCTCTGGCAGCACGCTATTGGGAAGGGGAAGGAGACCCAGCCGTTCATTATCAACGTGCTGGAGGATAACGAATCGGCGTGCCGAATCGTTATAACTGGGAATAATCCCAACATGCGCTATATGTCAAGGACGCAGCGCATTGACATCTCTTGGCTCAACGAACGTTTTAATGATGGAATTTTTCGGTTCGTTGCGTGCCCGTCTCACTACCAAGGTGCAGACATTTTCACTAAGGCCTGCATTGACAAGGTCGTGTGGCATAGAAATCTGCACACCCTTGGTATGTTCCTGCCGAGATACCTGCAGGAATATTTGGCCCAACCCACCCAACCCTGTCTTAAGCCCCCTGCCGCTCCTGGACTGCCCCCGCTTAGGGGGGTACGCATGGAATCAGGTGCAAAATCCGGTTTCAATCGGCTCATGGAGAGGTTACTCTCTGAGTACGAGGGAATCGTGATTGACGAGGAAAAAGGAGGGAAAAGATGCGAGAAAACTATTATTGCGGATCAGGCGATAGCCGATGTTCTTGCTTATAGTGATCTCTGCAGGGTTGTCACGCTTCAAGTTGCTCCTGGATACAGGAACCACATTATTCGGTCTGGTAGGATTGAAGGCGATAGCCTTTGTTATGTTGTACTTGTTCTCAACGATCTTGCACCCGATAGGGTTGATTCCAGGACTGGGAAGTGGGGACAGACCAGAAAGCTTAGGGATAGGACCGATGTCGCCGTTAGGCAAAGGTTCAACTTGGCTTGTGATGCTCGGACCTGTGGATGTGTTCCTATCATCCTCTATCGACCTAAATGCAACATCTTGAAGGAAGATGAGGTTGAAGGGATCGCCACCATGCATGGATTCGATTGCAGGTCTGTTTGTGCTTGCCAATGCGGTCTCAAGAGACATGGTGTCGTGTTTAGGTGCTTCTCTTCTAAGTCATTCAATTCGTTTTGGAGCACTTGCAAGATGCGAGGAGGGGATACCCTCTCTCAGCATGACCGAACGCTTGCTGTTGGGAAGTGGTTGAATAACTTCGTTGCCGCGTAGCATTTGCTTGATCAAGCTGGCTCATGCGCGGGCAACCGCACCACATTCACAGGCAGCTCAATGCGCTCACAGACCAGAATGAAAGCATGAGGCAGATATGCCTGTCACTAAGGTTTGATTATTCTGCTTCGTGAAGGACAGACTCTGTCACTTTTTCAATCTTTGAGGTTTTGTTCTAGGAAGAGGGTCTCTGGCCGATAGGCTGAGCCTTCCGAGGAATAGGGGAATTCTGGCCGGTAGGCTGGGTTCCTGGTTCATCCGTGGTTCCGTGGCCGGTGGCCCGAACCTGCTGACGCATGGCGGCGGCTGGCGGAATGGGCATGGGGCGCTGCATGGCGACGCCTCCGCGGCCGTCCTGGGACCTGGCGATGGGGCTGGGCATGGAGAAGCCGAAGGCCGTGTCCCACTGTTTGCTTGCGGGATACCGCGAGTGGACAGTTAAGGGGTTTAAGGGACGGGATCCGAAGCTCACCACGATTGATCCAGATATGGAGAGGGCTGGTCAGCTGATTGAGGATGACAGTGCCGCGAAGTTCGATGAACTGGTTGGCAGGGTGTCCCACATCAGTAAGGACAAGCTCGACAAATCCGACATTGCCTGGCCGGACCATGAGAAGTTGCTCCGGTACCGTGCGGTCAGGACTGCTGCGATAGTGGCGGAAATGAAGCGCCGGGGAGTGGAGGTTACGGAGATGAACGCCATACACTTGGCGGCCATCTTATGCGCTGCGGTTCCGACGACCCTGCTTTCTTGCTTCCTTACCACGCTGCCTTCGCGTTTGAGGAGAGCATCGAGGTTGGCGGGAATGCACTACCCGTGGATAGCAGTACTGAGCCAGCCGCTCAACCATGCGGCGGGATGTGGGTAGGTGACCCGAAATCCTGGCCAGAATGGAAGACGGTTCATCAGCAGACGGCCTTGGTAAAGACGGTCGCTGATCAGGCCGAGGGGATCACCCTCTGTATAGCGGAGATGATTTCGGCGATGCGGAGCACCATTTCCATGCACTCCGTGCCTGGATGAGCGAGAGGCCAAACGCGCTGTTCACTCCCCCGGAAGTGGTCGTCGATGCGATGATGCTAACCGAGGGAAGGAACAGAGAGGAGATCGTTAGGTGCTCCTCAGGACGGCGGCTTTCGTCGGTCCCGTCGGTCATGAAGTTTGCAACGGCCGATAGGCCGGGAATGCGGGGATACCTGCATGCGATGGGACAGATGTCGGGTCTGATCACTTCCATAGGTGATGCGATCGAATGGGATCATCGTCAGGTGTTGAGGATCTCGCCTAAGAACCCGGCAAGCGCCACTGATGTTGAAATTGGTCCTGACGATAGGTGGGCATTCTTCGACTTGGCAATCAACTTCAGAGACCAGACGGATACCGAAAAGGTCCTCATCCATGGAACTTCGCAATCCTCGTTGTGGAGCATTCTGGGTGGTATGCAGGTTACTGCGTCCACCGCGAGCGATGAGGCTGTGGGTGTATGGACATCGTTGAAGACGAATGAGGCCCTGGGATACTGCACTCTATCGCACTACGGCCAGAACACGTGGGCGAGGGTTGGGATTTGCATCACGCAGCCGGATGAGACCGAGAATCTGTTCGGCGACAACCCCTACCTGAAGGGAGTCAAGAGAGGGGCTCAGCGAGTGTTCCCGAACGCGAGGTTGGGGATCCGTGGAATCTGCATCAAGCTCGAGAAGCCTGCGGCGGACTCACAGTTTGTGGAGCTGTGCAACTCAGGGGGCGATAGCACCCTGCAGTACTACAACCCATTCGTTGAATGGAACCCGCATGCTCCCTCGGTCGTGTGGGCTATGCACAAGTTCTTCCCCGAGAACTACATGGGACCGATAGGTCTATCTGTTGAAGAGGAGAACATGCGTGCTGCTCCAGGGACCCCCCAGGCTGCCGAGGCAGATGGTGGTGCGCTTTACGCCAGGATCGTGCCGAAGTCGAACATGAATGAGGCCATCCGGGGTGATACATTCGAGATCACCTTGACGAAGGGGTACATCACCGAGGTCAAGGAGGAAGCAAAGGCCGTTGGGCGGGGAGCGCTCATCCCGAGGGAGCTCGAGTGTTTTGAGCAAGCTAGGAAGGTAATGCGCCTAATCAGGAACAAGAAGGTTGTCCCGCCCTCAGTGGAGCTGCCAAAGGGAGGATACTCCCGTGTGGCGATTGATTCTGCACAAATGGAGAGGCAGTGGGACGCATGGGCAGCTGCCGTGTTAGCGGATGTGATGCTGTCTATCTACCCATCCATCGTGCTGAATGAGATGAGTCGCTGCCAAGACAAGATGGTAATCTTGCTTCGGTGCTTGGCGGCCAGTGGGACGGGCGCTGCGGTAAGGATCGCTGCGGCCATGTCGGCCGGGTACGGCCCCCCGGTATATAAGGAGGAGTCCGCGGCCCCGGATGCGACCGTGTTCTACCTGCTGGATCAGACGTTCAACACTGCATCCACGAAGAACAAGAAAGGGATGGACCCAGCAACGTTGGCGGAGAATATCCTCACGTGCAGGACAAAGAATGATCGGTTGAGGGGTTCCCCGGATAACCGACCGTTCAAGGACTATGTGGTGCATTACGTGACCAGTGCTCGTGATAACGAGGAGACATCCCTTCGGATGATGGTCGACAAGGCGTACGAGCTGATGGACAAGCGGACGGAGGAATGCGTCCAGAAGTACGGTAATGCGGATGCCGCGAGGTCTGACCTGTATGTCTTTGGCCTCCGTGGTTCCTACCTGTATAGGTGGGAGAAGAACGCATGGAGAACGAGAAGCGATGCGGCAACCGTGTGGAGTAAGGACGTAGAGTCGCTGATCGCGCTCAACAACAAGGTAAAGGTGATGGTTTGCGGCCCGGGGCGATCGTTAGATCGAGAGGGCGACCAAGGGGTTCACATGCAGAAGGAGATCCAGTTTAAGATGAGCGATCTCCGCGTTAATTTGATCCCAGTGGTTTCAGCAGACGCTGTGTCATGGGGGAGTGAAGTTGACAACTACGGCAGGAATCGGCCAGTCCAAAGAGCATGGATTGTGGTGCCGGCCTATCTTGCGGCCGTCCCGGACTTCTTCTCCCTGACTAGGACTACGTGGCCTGGTTCCGTCACGTTGTTCATCAGGGACAACACCCTCAAGCTTTTGAAGGAGGGTACTTCTTCGAAGATGGGTGACGGCGGCTCGATGTCTGAGTCTGAGGATGTCGATATGACAGGTGCCGCTCAGGGAGGACCGCCGATAGGCGTAACCCCCGGTGGGCAATCGTCTGACGCAGGTCAGCGTGCGGAAGGTCAGACCGCTGCCCCGAAAGCACCTCCTAAGGCGCTAGTCACGAAGGAGATGCTGGCATCGGTGAGACCAAAGTCTCCGCCGAACCCACCTCGGAGTCCGAGGGTTTCTTCACCTCAGGTCACTGCGACCGAAGTTGGGAATCGATGGTCATCGAATCTTCGGACGCCTAGAGCGACGATTGAGGAGGAGAACACGGGTGGCTCCACCGAGGTCGATGATCTCCTACCCGATAGGGAAGGGATCAATCTCCCTACGGATACCTTCAATGATGGTGAGGGTCCGACCGAGGCCGAACTACTAGAGTTCACCGGGGACGTTGAGATGGAGCTGGAAAGGGAGGCCGAGGTTCCCGCTGTAGGTGAGGGAGAGACTCCCGGTAGGGAGGCTGAGATACCTCAGGCCACTGCAGCCACGACTGAACCATTGGTGGAATCGTCTGCAGCAAGGCGAGCGGCGTCGCCCGTTAGGGAGGAACGCAGGGCTCGGGATCCTGTTGGTACCCAGAAGAAGGAAGAGGCGTCGGATCCGGTTGGCCCAGGTGTGCCAATCTCCTATGCTCCCAAGTACACGGACGATGACGGGGACTTGCGGGATACTGCAGCGACCCCGAAGGCAGCTTCGACCCAGGAGTCTCGAGGGGGCATACACAATTATGCGAACACGCCGTACCCGGAGCATCCGGGGGAAGCGCCCGAGCTGAAGCCAGCGGAGGTTCGGCATCACTGTGAGCATAGTTCCTATCTGTCTTCAAGGGGCTCACGGACCTCGGCGAGACCGGCGGAGAGCAGGTCAAATAGGAGGTTCATCGTTCAGCATACCCTGGCCAGGGAGGCTGGTGAGCCCTTCATCTATGCCGTGATCCGGAACAAGGCGATCACTCGAGAGCGGGTTACCGCAGAGGAGTGGAGGAAGGCGAACGAGACTAGCCACATTGTGTTCCCTAATCGCGATAGCGAGTGGAATGCCGTGTTGGATCGGGCTGTGCACAATGACTGCATGTACGGAGCATTGGATGCTTCCCGAGCAGCTGGGAGGATCGATCAGGAGTACATCAATCCTCGAGATCGGAAGTCTACGCCATGGGCTGATCAACAATGGAACATGAAGAAGGTGGCGACTGAGGCTGCCCACATCCCGTTAGGGATGAGGCAGGACATCCAGGCGAAGTACCATCATGGACGAGCAACACCGGGAGACTGGGCAGATATGCCCGATCGGGATGATTACATGGTTCGCGGTGTTGTTAGTGATCCGAATCGCAGGGCATATGACTGTCTCCGAGCACCAGGAGTGAGGGCAACCTTGCTGAACGCGCAGACGGGTCAATGCATTCCTTTGGATGATCCGACTTGGGTGCCGGAGATTGCATCATCACACCTGCTGGTAGGGACAATCACTACGATCGCATCGCACGTGGACTGCGCTCTTGGGCGCGCGTGGCGTATGCCCATGTTCCACCCTCAGCTGATGGCGGCGACGGCGATGCTGGAGAAGTTGCAGAAGTACTTCAGCGCGCTGAACGAAGCGGTGCTAGGCAAGCGGTTGGGAACTGCGCCTTTCAGCATGATAGCCGGTCACCTCGCTCCGGAGTTGCGGACTATCCCGACGAGGGAGCAGATGCCCGACACGCTGGCGCAATCAGCGGCTGAGATTATGCTGTCTCATGTGTCGGCATTGTCCCATTCAGGGTCTACTTCCGATAGGAAGGAGATCCTCGGTAAGGATGGGCTCCCGTTCGGGAAATCATGGTTCGAAGATGACCCTGAAGGGGCCACTTGGCCTGGACACCATATGGCTGCACTTGTGCCCTGGGTGTGCACTCCCGGTCTTCTACCCGAACTTCATCCCCAACGCGGACGAAAGTGACTTCGAGAGATGCCACATCGTCCCGGAGTGGGTGAGGAGCATGAGGCAGTTCAAGCCCAAGAGGATCCCATCCGAAGTGGTCGGAGTTATCAAGAGGAACTTGATTTCCTATTCAATGGCGTCTGACCTGAGGATGACGGTGCAGAGCGGCATCAGATTGCCCCCTTATCTTGGTGAGGACAAGGGAGGAGTCGATACGGCGTGGGATGAGCTGGCGAAGGTGCTCTTCCAATTCTCCTATGTGTCAGGGATTTCGGCCTCGGATGCGTTCGTGGAGAAGTGGGTGGCGAAGCACCTGATTAAGACCAACCAAGTCGATAGATTTGATTCGGTCACTGAGTACTTCCGAGCTAACCCGGTGCATGCTGCTCAGTGCGGTAGGCGTATGACGACTTCCGTTAGGAAGTTTGCTCGCCATGACACGTACTTGTCCTTCTATATCCCGATGGCGTACGTGATTGGCTCCGCGGCGGGGCATCTGACTCCGTTGTATCCGACTCATCGGAAGGACGTGGA
Organism: Effrenium voratum; assembly: GCA_963377175.1. Taxonomy (NCBI): domain Eukaryota; class Dinophyceae; order Suessiales; family Symbiodiniaceae; genus Effrenium; species Effrenium voratum. Next base: position 40,519 of record CAUJNA010000816.1, on the reverse strand, counting down.
CATCCTGGCCAGTCATGCGTTGATATCGGATTTCAGGAAGTACATGGTGTCAGAGACAGGGTACGATGAGAAGAAGAGATTGAAGGAGGCGATAGCCAAGGTGCAGAAGGCAATCAGTACCGGGCAGTCGGAGCTTCCGCGACCCATTCGTCTACGTTAGCGACGAAAGGGTGAGGACGGTTCTTGATGGTCGTCAACCGGAGCCATTGGACGTGAACATCGAAGGGCTTCAATCGGTGCATCATGCTACGCAGGGTCCTGGTCCTAAGCAGGAGCCGATCGTCAAGGGCGGAAAAGGAAGAGGGAAGAAGGGGGAAAAGGGCGGTAAGGGCGGTAGTCCTTCCGGCCCACCACCAAAGTCAGGTGAAGTGCCAGGAAAAGGGTCTGGTAAGGGCGATAGTCCATCTGTCTCACAGGCAAAAGCGAAGGCTGATGCTGGGCCGGCTCCGATGGAGGTTGATGCAACTGTGGCTCAACCAAAGAAGACTTGGGTCGCGATAGCGGCTGAGGGAGCCCGGCCGAGTGCAAAGGCTAAAATGACCCCGGTTCCAAAGGCCGAGCCAAAAGGGAAGGCCGCTTCAGTATCTGAGGCGAAGAATGCTCCGGCTCCGAAGGCTGAAGCTAAGGAGACGAAGCAGGCCGAACCGAAGGTTGAGGTCAAGAAGGAGAAGGTAGGCGGAGACGGCGCTCCTGGCGGTAGTCGGGGGTCGGCCGAAGGGCAGAAGAGAGAAAGGAAGTCGCGTTGGGATCCTGATGAGGCCGTGAAGGAGTCAACGAAGCGGGAGGCATCGACGAGGCCTGATGACGTTGACAGCAGACCGGGTGCGGCAGCGAGAGAGGCTAGTGGGGATGATCTCCACTCTGCGCTTGGTAGGTCGTCGGCAAAGCGCCTCTGACGGCCTCCAAGGCAATGGCGAAGAAACCTGAAGGAGGTGAGATCAGGTTGCAGCCGGCTGAGCGAACTGCGGCGAGCCCGGTGGAGGGTCACTTCCTGGTGCTGCCTGAGAGTTCGGTGATGGACGCCCTCTTGTCGGTTTCCACCAATAGAGTGCTGAACAAGCAGGTCAGGGATTTCATCAGAAATGGTGAAGAAGCTTCGGCACTGGAAGCTCTCAATCAGATCGTCACGAACTCTCGTTCTGGGAGGAGACGCAGAGACTCGGACGTCTCCCGCACTCCGTCTCGGAGGTCCGTTAGGACTGTGGACACCAGGGATTCCAGAGAGTCGAGAAAACGCAGATACCGTCCGCGGCGCGAGGATGATCGTGACCGGAGGAGGGACGATGCCCGTGATCGTCGTGATGATGATTCACTCGATCGAGAGCGAGAACGAAGGCGAGATGATCGCAGGAGATCCGAGAAGGATCGTGATAGGGACCGTGCGCGGGGCGGACGTGACCGGAGGAGACGTGACGATAGCCGATAGGCCGAGTCACGAGGATTGCGGCCGATAGGCTTGCGTCCATTCTCCAATGGTCAGCGCGGTGCGGAGGTGGTGATGTTCCTCCCGAACCGCTGAGGCGCGGAGATCAAGTCCCTCCCGTACCGCTGCTCGGCTGCTGGTCGTGTTCATCATGAAGTAGTGTGAGTGAGAGGGAAAGCAAACTAATGGGGGGATACTCCCGGGTTTGCGGAATTCAAGCATTTTTCAGGTACGCATGGTCAGGAGTACCTCTCGCCGATAGGCGAGGGTACTTATGGACATACGTTATCCTTTGTTTCATGGCTTCTGATAAGATTTAAACTTCTTGCATTGTTGATGCAAACAGTTGTGGCCTAGTGCCGTCATGTGGACTCTTTCACAAGGTATGTTGGACAGCGTTACCCCGATTAATTCGGGGTGGTGGCGGGAGTTTAATGCCCGGGATGTCGCGCAACTGCCTTTGTGGGTTTGCTCCACCGCTGACGGCGGTAGTGTCCAGCTGTTTGCGGACACATGCGAGCAGTTAAATCCTATCAGTAAATGGCACGCTCCGCCCGTCATATGACGGACTCCTCGTGAGGGGGGTGTGTAGCCATGCATTTCAGGTGACTACCGGCATGTTGCGATAGCAACTATCCGGTGCCACTTTGGCTCAAGTTTGCGGGTCCGTCGCGCCTCGGATGAGCGTCGCCGGGTCCCCGCGTCGATCACCTTCGTGTCGGTGGAGAAAGAGACATCGGCCCGGGGCAGATTGGTGGGGTCCGCCCGTGCGGTTCATCGTCGATGGTTGCGGGTACTTGTTTACTTGTTTTGGTATTTCCCTTTTGGTTGTTGTTCTCTGGTGTGTGGGAAACCCTGATCTTTGGGACCGGGGATTGGTTTGCTTTTGGGGAACCTTTCTTTTGTGGCTTGTTTACCCCAACTTACCCATTGCCTGGGCACAGGCTCGTGCCCGAATCACAAATTCTTCACGTGGTTTGGGGTAGATAATGTTAATGCCAGGTTTTGATTGTGACTCAAACTAGGATCCAGCTCCCAACATGGCAAGGCTTTCCCTTTTTGTTTTCCTGTAATTGAATACCAACCGCAAAGACGTCCTTTTTTGATCGTCACGTGGGTTTGTCTCATGGGGAACATCCTCAAAAAGCTGCCTTCAAAGCGGGATACCACCTGGGCTGATTTGTTTGTCAACTTTGCAACATCAACTCATTTAGCCCTGAATTGGTTTGATGAACCACTGGTTGTTTTGGAGCTTGGGAGAGAAACTCATGTAAACCGTTCTGGGGGAGACTCCAACCCCTCACATCCACTCAGGGACCTGGTTGCATTGGGCGTGGCGTGAGGCTTCAGAACCAGCACCTCTCCGTGGGCCATGCGGCCGAAATGCCTTTGAGGGACCTCTTCCATGGCATCAGCCAGTGCCTCGCCGCCGAAACGCCTAAAAACGGACGTCGGACGCCTAAAAGCTCTAAAGATCCGGTTGGGTGTATTCGGTTTTTTGGAGCTGCATGTGTTTTTGGGAATTTTCGGTCTTTGAACCACTATGTAGAGGGCCACTTTGACGATGTCGTTTTAATGCACCCAGCAATGTCAACTTCGGGGGATGGTATTAGAGTCAGGACTGGTGAGCCACAGGTATCAACCTAGATGAAGGATAGTCAGGGAAGTTTCTGACCATAAAGATAGGCGCGGATATCCGCCCTGTTGCTTCTTCACAATGCTTGTGTGTAGACTTCTTCAATCTCAACTGTTGATCTTGACTCAGAATAAAAGGGACACCACTAGTAGACTGTATATTTCGTAGTTAGGCAACTAGGCCTATTTCCGGTCGTGTTTAGCTGGCTGGTCTAGTTATCGAGATGAACTTTGCCATTAATCGAATCGACCTTCTTGAAGCAAAGCGAACCTACAATGGCCTGTTGATTTTGGGCAGTTTGTTATTTTCCTTTGACTTCCCTGCAAACCCACCTCAACAAAGAGTACCCGCCACAAACACCCGCTCACATGATCGTTGCAAGATCGTGGCTAGGGCCACCATTGGGTTTTCCTTGCATGGGGCGAGTTGAGGATGCGTGATCCGAAATTAGCTAACGGTTGTGTGGAGAAACTGGCCCGTGTATCCAAGGGACTGTGCTGGAGCTCCTTTGCACCAGAAACACACTCAGACAGACAAGTCCGGAAAAGTGCAATGGCGTCCGAACTTAAAACCTTGAGCTTGAGGGAAGCTTGACTTGCGGGTGCGATAGGCAGGGAATGAGAAATGGAATGACCCCTATGAACCATTCCCTATTCTTTTTCCCTTCAGGGGACCAAAGCCTGGGTTCATTCAACCACATTCCACACTGAGAGCCAGCAAGTCTCAAGTGTTTTCATTGATCACCTTTTGGGCCAAAGTGAGTTTCGTGTTGGGCTAGGGGAAACACGGGAACCCTGGAAAAGCAACCCTTCGCCTTCTCCGAATTCCTTTCAGGCTTCTGCAGGAGCCCTCGGGTCTGCCTGGCCTGTGGCGGGGCAACTGGTCCAATGTGCTGCGGGTGTTGCCCACCTATGGCGCGAGGCCGGCGCCACGCTTCGAAACCGGGTGCTTTGCGATTGGCGGATTTCGTGTTTTTCTAGGTTTTCCAGTGCCCTTTTTATCAACTTGTTTGGGGGAGGGTTCCCCTACAAAACTAGACTACAGAAAATAGAAAGGGGACCCTTATTCTAACCTCTCTACTGGAGGACCTAATCTTGTGTCTGTTCCTGGACCTTCCATCGTTACATAAATGTGTGTTTAAAGCAAATAACAAGCTTGTGTTTGTGTGTTCTTATAGTTCCCCACATCTTTGTGTGGGGTTCTTACTTTTTCCGCTCGTCGTCCGCGCGCCGCGTCTCCTCCTTCTCCCGCTCGTCTCCGTCTCACTCACTCACTCACTCACTCACTCACTCACTCACTCACTCACTCACTCACTCTCACTCACTCACTTACACTCACTCAACTCACACTCACTCACTCACACTCACTCACTCACACTCAGTCACTCACTCACTCACACTCACTCACACTCACTCACACTCACTCACTCACACTCAGTCACTCACACTCCACTCACTCACTCACACTCACTCACACTCACTCACTCACTCACTCACGCTCACTCACACTCACTCACTCACACTCACTCTCATTCACTCACTCCTCACTCACTCACTCACTCACTCACTCGCTCACTCACTCACTCACACTCGCTGACTCACGGCAGCTGTCTAGAGGGACAGGATGTTGTCGCGCGCGCGGCGGGGGGTGTGCGAAATCGTGGCAGGCGCAGCACTTTGGCGATGCCGTTGCGAAATCGTGGCAGGCGCAGCACTTTGGCGATGCCGTTGCCGAAGTCGTGGCAGGCGCAGCATTCTGTGCATCTGGGTGTGTGTTTGTGTGGCAGGGGTCGCATTCGGCAGCTGTCTAGAGGGACAGGATGTTGTCGCGCGCGCGGCGGGGGGTGTGCGAAATCGTGGCAGGCGCAGCACTTTGGCGATGCCGTTGCGAAATCGTGGCAGGCGCAGCACTTTGGCGATGCCGTTGCCGAAGTCGTGGCAGGCGCAGCATTCTGTGCATCTGGGTGTGTGTTTGTGTGGCAGGGGTCGCATTCGGCAGCTGTCTAGAGGGACAGGATGTTGTCGCGCGCGCGGCGGGGGGTGTGCGAAATCGTGGCAGGCGCAGCACTTTGGCGATGCCGTTGCGAAATCGTGGCAGGCGCAGCACTTTGGCGATGCCGTTGCCGAAGTCGTGGCAGGCGCAGCATTCTGTGCATCTGGGTGTGTGTTTGTGTGGCAGGGGTCGCATTCGGCAGCTGTCTAGAGGGACAGGATGTTGTCGCGCGCGCGGCGGGGGGCGTGCGAAATCGTGGCAGGCGCAGCACTTTGGCGATGCCGTTGCGAAATCGTGGCAGGCGCAGCACTTTGGCGATGCCGTTGCCGAAGTCGTGGCAGGCGCAGCATTCTGTGCATCTGGGTGTGTGTTTGTGTGGCAGGGGTCGCATTCGGCAGCTGTCTAGAGGGACAGGATGTTGTCGCGCGCGCGGCGGGGGGTGTGCGAAATCGTGGCAGGCGCAGCACTTTGGCGATGCCGTTGCGAAATCGTGGCAGGCGCAGCACTTTGGCGATGCCGTTGCCGAAGTCGTGGCAGGCGCAGCATTCTGTGCATCTGGGTGTGTGTTTGTGTGGCAGGGGTCGCATTCGGCAGCTGTCTAGAGGGACAGGATGTTGTCGCGCGCGCGGCGGGGGGTGTGCGAAATCGTGGCAGGCGCAGCACTTTGGCGATGCCGTTGCGAAATCGTGGCAGGCGCAGCACTTTGGCGATGCCGTTGCCGAAGTCGTGGCAGGCGCAGCATTCTGTGCATCTGGGTGTGTGTTTGTGTGGCAGGGGTCGCATTCGGCAGCTGTCTAGAGGGACAGGATGTTGTCGCGCGCGCGGCGGGGGGTGTGCGAAATCGTGGCAGGCGCAGCACTTTGGCGATGCCGTTGCGAAATCGTGGCAGGCGCAGCACTTTGGCGATGCCGTTGCCGAAGTCGTGGCAGGCGCAGCATTCTGTGCATCTGGGTGTGTGTTTGTGTGGCAGGGGTCGCATTCGGCAGCTGTCTAGAGGGACAGGATGTTGTCGCGCGCGCGGCGGGGGGTGTGCGAAATCGTGGCAGGCGCAGCACTTTGGCGATGCCGTTGCGAAATCGTGGCAGGCGCAGCACTTTGGCGATGCCGTTGCCGAAGTCGTGGCAGGCGCAGCATTCTGTGCATCTGGGTGTGTGTTTGTGTGGCAGGGGTCGCATTCGGCAGCTGTCTAGAGGGACAGGATGTTGTCGCGCGCGCGGCGGGGGGTGTGCGAAATCGTGGCAGGCGCAGCACTTTGGCGATGCCGTTGCGAAATCGTGGCAGGCGCAGCACTTTGGCGATGCCGTTGCCGAAGTCGTGGCAGGCGCTGCATTCTGTGCATCTGGGTGCTCTGTAATCGCATCCATACAAGGGGCGCACGGTACATGTGTGTGGACATTTGAACTCACATCCTTGGGAAAAACATAGCATGTGGGGTTATCCGGTCCTTTAATTTGTGTTTTTTTACATTGCGGCAGGGATCGGTGACTGCGCGCACCGAGCGGACCGAGTGCACCGAGTGGTACGTACATGCTGTGACGGTCGACGGAGAACTCGTCAGAACTCGCCCTTGCTAAGACCTACCTCGCATGCTGCCAATCAGAAACTGTGATGCCTTTAATCTCTAGCCAGTTTCATTGATTTCCATGCAAACCATGCCCTGCGCAAGTCACGTAAGATATCGCAAGACCAATAGCGTCAGCGATTTCGTGGGATCCGCCGAACGCACAGTGAAGCGCCACTGTCAGAATGTGTTTCTGAATGCGGTCTGGGAGGCTTGGATGTTCAGACAATTACCTTTTCAGCAGTGGCACCCATGCCAATCTTGGCTCAAGTGATTGGCCCAAAAATGGCTGGTTGGCTTTTTGCCTGCCCGGCCCCACCCTTATCGATTTCAAAGCGTAGAACATCCGTGAACTGGCAGCTCTGTTCTGTGGGTGCTCCAGCCTGTCAGAGAATAACACATGCTGCAAAATCAACAAGCTCCAGCGCCACAGAGGAGCACTTTCTTGCTTCTGGCCCGGTGCTTCACACGCCATTGTCTCCGGGCTCAAGAAGGCGTTGTTGCTGCGCTCAATGCCTGTGCCAGATCACCAGATCAAGTCAACTGGTGACCTGCTTCAGGTGCTGCCCACCAATTTGCAATGCATGCTCTGACACCGGAGCAGCTATCCCCATCCACATTCTGAACGCATGCGCTGGATGTGTTAGAACGCATATATAGCACTGATCATTGCAGCAGCAGCAAGGATGACTGTGCTGCGCATACACACAGCGTCCAACAAGTTGCTACGCAACGAGGCACGAGCTTTACTGGGATGAACCGCGAGTTAGCCAAGCTTGCGAACCTCAAAAAAACTCATTTGTTGAAGCCCTCTGGCTCCAACAAATCGACAGCACACTATTGAATTTCAGGAGCATGTGCTAACCAGACTATCACGCACCCTTGCAAGCTTGAGGACACGAAAGCTTGCAAAAACTCAGTTTCCAAGGACAGCAAAGACCAGCATGAAAACGCGCATCCTTGAAATATCGAAGTCTTCCCATATTGTTGTCTTGCACTGCTTGCACCATTGGAATGACTCTGTAAGCCATCCAGCGTCAACGGAGCCGTGTTGATACTCTTTGGCTGGACACGCCCACCAGTGGCCTGGTAAAGGCAGGCGTGGGGACCTGTGAAACGGCAACTTTCTGCGAGTGGGCACGGGGCGCCTTCGACGTGGGGATGGCATACTTCACTCCCTGCGCCCCACCCATTCTTTTCACTCACTCCATTGTCTGCTCCGCTCCGCTCCTTCGCCTCACCTCAACTCACCTGACACTGCCCGCCGACACACCCGATCCACGCCCGCCTACCTACCCACCCACCTGCCTGAATTCTTCGGTTGCTATTTCAAGGGTTTGGGAACTTCGCCGCATCCTGAGGCGTTTGCCCAGGCAACTGCCGCGCGCTCGGTTCGCCTTGTTTTCAAGGCTCAGTAACCATTGAAAAAGCTTTGGCTCAGTTGACGTGAAAGGGTTTTGCGAGTCGATCGGCAACTGAGGGGTTGCGGTTGGGAGATATCCTACTCCTCTACTCCTCGACTCCTCTGACAAATTATGACATGAGATAACCAATGCCTGGAATCAAAGGAGTTTACCAATGACTTATACTGGGGGACAGTAACTGCACTAAAGCAATCTCAGCCTCAATTCTTCCCCATGCACTTTACAGTGTTGAAACACTAGTGCCGTCTGGCCAGAGGTTGAAGAACCCTCGCTCTCAGCTGGGATATGAAAAACGTAAGTCCTTGCATGGCCTGCTCTTGTCCTACACCACGTGGTCGATCTCCTCCTTGCCGTGTGCATTCGAATACTTAGGACCTTTCGCCGATTACTCGGGGACCACCATGAGGTTGTTGACATGGTTTGGGAACGAGCCAGAAACCTCCAGAACTGCATGACAGCAGGTCGCAAGAACCTCCGGCGAGGGCCTGCCTTTGCCCTTGCACGAGTCGCTACCTGGATCTGGATGAAGTCCACACTCAAACCCAACTTGCAGGCAATCAACAAGAGGACATCATTCTCAGCCTCCAGTCGATTGGCTGACATGCCAGGGGTTGGGAACAAGAGAAGATCAAGAGCCTTGGCAGGATTGGATGTCTGGACTCACGGCAGAGCAAAAAGATGAACTCGTGCTCCCAGTGCTTCTTCAGTTGTGTGGAGCACCGATTCTTGCAAATCCTGATGAAGAAAGAGTTGCTGCCTTTGCGCCCTGGTTTTTCTCTCCCCAACACGTTCAGCATTGCTAGAGTTGGTTTTGTGCCAGGGTGCCAGACCGTGAACAGAGCTGGTAGTCGTTGCGATTCAGGACTATGCTGACTGCTCACGAATTGTCATGACGACAGATAGCTCCTACGCTCGGAATATCACTGAACGCATCCTCTTGAACCAAAACCCGAAAGATTATTAGAACTTTTGCAACTTTGATTTGATTTGCCATGCTTGCTTCATGCTCTCTAAGGTTAATTGTTCCATTCAAATTCAAAAACTTAAAGCCCACCGTGAGTTGGTTGATATTCCCGCCAACGCTTGCGGTACTGCCATTGCAGACGGCAGCTAAATGCCTTCGTGAGGCTGCAGCTGCCCGTGAGGGCAATCCAATCAGTGAATATTTGGCCCAGTATGACTTACAGGTCAAGGCCATGCAATTTGCCGCCCATATGCAGTGGTCTCGGAACGAGAAGGCAGCCCTTCGGAAAAAGGAACAGTGCGAGGAAAATAGCGTTAGCATACGAAAAAGTTACCTCACTCAAGAACATTCTTCCAATTGGACATTTGAGAGGCCTCATCCAGAGGCCTCAACTCATGCATGACATCGCGACGGCCACTTCTGTCAGCAACAGCTTTCTCGCCTCCAAGAACTACTCCCGCAGTTGCTTGGGGAACCGATGATTCCAAAACTTGCACCACTTGTGTTTCACTTCGACACGGATTCAGCTCGCTTCACAGGGGCGGGGGTGGGTTTGGAAGGGTACAAAAAAGGAGTTACCAATGACCATGTCAAAATAGCCGCACCTATTTGGGATTGGGACTGTTCCCCAAGCTTCAAATACCCAGGTCAGGTGGTGATTGTGGCCCACATGGAAGCATAACATGGCTTCCCAAAAAGGCTACGTGACACTCCAAGGTGTTCTTCAGGTACCTTCCGTTCTTGGAAAGACGCACGCCGCACATGGCAACTTTCGGGTAAGACTTATCCAGAGACACTGCCCGAGCTTGCCACACACTGGCCTCCATGGACAGACACAACACACAGACAGCAGACCCATCAGCGCGGACGAACGTAAGACGCTGGTCCGCTTCCACCTGGCAAAGAAGACCAGTCGCACCGCTGGAAATCGTCCGTGTCCACAACGCAACGACACAAATGCGCAGACAAACCTGTTCTGTCTCCTAACTGGAGCCAATGACATCTTTGTCCTTCATCCGTCAGTGGCAGCAGATAGGAGAGAGCACAGCATAGCGAGGCTGTTCGGAGGCAAGGGTGCAATCACTTGACTCCTCGGTGTTGAGTGTCCGATGTCAGACCGCAAATTTGCCGGACTCTTTTTCTACCAGGCTTCACCACCTGCCGCAAGCTACATATCGCATTCGGTCTGCCGTTTTGGGCCGGGCGCCGCGACCAGATGTATTTTACACAAGTCAGAACTACGCACACATCAGCGTGCCTGATTGCATTAGACTCAATTAGACGCACTTGCCTTTTCTCACTGCGAAAGATAAACACACACACCCAAACATAGATGTCGGCGCCATAATTATGCGCATGCTCATGTTTATGCATATATCTACCTATATTTTACATGTTACATGTGCGCGATGTATTCAACATATGGTTGCATATAGCGCGCTGTTTTGCAGGCGTGCCACTTTTCCTTTGCCAGCCTACCGCTGAGGACACCATTACTTTTGACAAAACCTGTGCCCACATGAAGGCACGTAGCGCGGTGCCACCGCGGCGCCACGCGGGATGAACGAGACAAGACACCTGACAGGTAAAAACCGTTGAAAGCACAGGGAAACACCTTTGCTTGCACCAAATGTTTACCCCGCAAGCGGCCAACCTGGCGCACGCCGCACGCCCAGCGAACCGGTGCGCGCAGCGTACCCGGCGCATCCGGCGCACCCACCACGCCCGCTGCGCCCACCGCACCCGCGCGCCCGGCGCTACCCGGCGCACCCGGAGCACTCGGCGAACCCGCCGCACTCGGCGCGTTGAATTTCGGCAGTCGCGTTTCCCCGCCGCATTTTTCCTTAGATGAATAGACAAAATGCGTTTGTTTTCTCAAAGTTTGTGTTGGTTTGAATGTTCGGGCTCGCCGAGAGGTTATACGGGCTTGTGAAATTGCTGTACTTGAGCATCCAGTTTTGAAATCAAAGTAACTGGCAAGGTACAGGGATGGTTCACAAAACCAAGTGTGGCGGAGCAGGGGCAACCCTGCTGCAGCGTGAAGCTCGTGCAAATCATAGCTGACGCAACCCTTCAACTTCAAGAGGCCCTGAATGTGAAAAACATACTGAACTTGCATTCATGAAAGGGACAATGTTGTTTTTTTGGGCCAATGTGTTTGAAACGCTGGCTCTCCACCATGCTGCTCGGTGTTTTGACCTTGAATGCCCTCCTTCGCAGGTTACTCACCTTCAGCCCCTTTGGAACACATAGTTTCCCCTCAACAACCTGCAGCAAAGAGCTTCGCAGTTTGCAGGGGTCAAAGGCTAATCCAGTGAACATGGGCCCAGGGGTCGGCAATTGTTTTGCGCGAGGACGAAGAAACCCACATAAACATTCGTTTTTTCGGTTTTGAGACAAAAAGTCTTAAGCCCCTGTCTGGGGAGTCTAGACCAAAAGTAACGCCTCCTTCCTTTTGGGTAACATAGCCTCACCCAAAGGAAGCCACCCATTCTGGGTTTCGTTTGGGGGTGGTGTCATTGGCGACTTGACAGACTTACACGTCCAGCGCCTTTGTTTGAAGGTGTCTCTGCAAAAATCAACCAAGAAAGGCTGCCCTGTCTGTTTGTCATGGAAGTCCACGCCGGGTCGACGAGCGAGGTTTTGGCTCTTCTCCCTGTGCAACGATGCGTTGCTTGGCTTGGTGCCCCAGAGCGACACTAGGCCGGGCGATGCGTCGAAGCCCTGGTATGAACCCAACCCTTTGAGAAAAGAAAGGCTGCCCCATGAAATATGGACACGCTAGTCCGAGTCAAGCCCAGTCTGTGAACAGGCCTGGTATGTCTTTATGAGGGAACCCCTTTCTGCATCTACCCTTTTGGCGGGAGTATCCGCGCCCTGAACGATTGAAAACGGGGATGTTTGAAAACGGGAATGAGGATGTGATGAGGGAACCCATGGAACCCCAATTGCCTTGAGCGGACGTTCCCCAAATTGTTCCTTAATGGGTTCTTCGAACACCAGAGCGGTTCGGGTGATTTCGCAATACGCATTTGTTGTTTTACGTAAAAGTACAACATGCGAGTGGTTTGCGCACGCCTCCCGAACGGGTTTTGAACGAATGGCATTTGCTACGCCGAATCCTAGGCACGGCCCATGAATGATGCAACAAGAACGTATACATGCATGGGATTACGCAAAAAACAGAAAATAATTGAGTTGAGGAAACCACGTCAGCAATACAGCGTGCGGTCTGCTACGCAAGCCCGAACGGCTTTTGCAGCACCAGTGTTGAAATTTCACCACCAAGCAGGCAAACGATCTTTTCGTGAGAAAACGATGAAGAACGATGAAAAGTAACAGTGTTGGGGCAGAAGTTCGTTGTCACCAGTTGGTTCCTTGGCTCTGTGATTACCAACCAGGTTGCTCAGGGGATGGCGTTTCTTGGACCCGCGTCTTACAATGAAAGGCTTCAAGGTCCAACTGAGTGAGCTATTTCATGCAGGTACAGCGTCAGCAAAATCACCACGACTCAAGGGGAAATCTGGCTGTGGCTCAAAAAAGCGGTACCGAAATAAGCGGAAACATGGACCAAAACCTGCGTAACCCCCCCTGATTAATTTTGAGCCACACCCAGGATGCCTGGAAATCGTCCACTTGTATGACAATTTCCAACACTTCTGAAGCGTGTTGGGCCCTTCTGAAACAAAGCTTGTGCTGGCGCAACTGCATTTACGAGGGAGAGTGCGGTTTCGCGCGAAGTTTGCTTTTCTGTTGAAATTGGCCTAGAATGCCGTAATGCTCAGCTTGGACGCAAAGCTTCTTGCAGGGACAAACCTCAGTTCCGGGGCCAATGCTTTCTGCAACCGTATGGTCATCGTAAGCAGAGAAGGAGAAGAGACAAACGTGTTGCTACCAGTTCGCCAACTGGAATGATACATGAACCGACCTCACACGACCTCACCCCAAATGGCGGTTTATGTGGGGAATAGCTCCCCAACCACCTTATTTCAGGTTGGTGACATATCATAATTCACCGAGATGAATCTCCCTTCTACAGTGTTTGGTGCCACGAGGCTGTGGCTTCGTGACGAGCCAGGATCAACGCGGCCCCGCCCACTCAGCATGGTTTTGGGTGATATTTTTGTATCATGGACTACCCGTCTGGGGAGAGGATGTGGCATCAACTGCAAAAGGCAGAAGTACAGTTCAGCGTGATCCCCTGCAATTTGTTCCCCCTGTATAATGGACGACCCTTCTGGCGAGAGGATGTGGCGGCCAAAGGACAGTTCAGCATGATCTCCTGCAGAAAGAGGATAACCCATATCACTCCAGCAAAAGTTTGCTGAATCCATCAAAACGGTGCGGCTTGCCTTTCAAGACACTGGGGACATGTAGTTATATGTGTCCTTTTCGGGGTTGGCTTGAAGGGAAGTCAAAGCAAAAACCGCACTTCGTGTGAGACATGTCACATACTCAGAGAGTTCGTTTCTGAATCGACAGGCGCTTCCTCTCTGGCGGGGTGGCTGGGGTGGGAGCTTTGGTGCTCACACACCCACTTGCGCCACGGCAATTCCCAGGGCGTAATGTTTTTGGAGGAATCGCGCCCATTTGAGTCCAGGCCCTCGAACTATCGACTGCCCGATGATTGCGCGGGGGCATGGTACGAGTAAGTACAAACCCTTGGGGGTCCATGGGTTCTGTACAGGGTTTGACCTTGGTGGCGCGAAAATTTTACAGTCCCTGGAGGTGTGGAACTTATTTGCCCATGGTGGGTCGGAGTCCGACCTCTGTACATCATCCGGTGCTCCATCACAGAAGCTGGCTTGTCCTTTTTGAGGGTATACCCCTTTTTGGGTTTTAAAGGAAGACCAAAAGGAAACCAGCCATCTTGCGGGTCCCGCTGAAAAAATAGACCCAAATGCTTATTGCTTCCCACCATGCTACAGACCCTCTTGAGGCGTGCATGTCTCTCCTACGAAGTCCTTTAGTAAGCCCAAGCTGGGGAGCGGGGGCCATTCCAATCTGCGAGTTTGTTCTGTATGCCGAGGGGATATTTCGCGATCACCGCTGTTTGACCATCTTTTAAAGGCGCATATACTGGGAACTGGCTCCTGCAGCAACGTGCCCACCCCCCCCCCCCAGAAAGGTGTTCAGATTGCTTAACTTAGAGCCCTGTCCAGAAAGGTTCTAAGAATCTAACCATCTTTCCCGGTCTTTGGTGTGTTCCTTCTTTACAAGGTCGCCTTAAGGAGTTCATGCCAGAAACATGCGTGGGCAACGCTCAAAGCCCCTGTCTGTCATTTAGAAGACGTCCTACCTGATTTGAATGAGGATTGCGGTAACCGGGATCAGTATTCTTCAGCAGAACTCAAAACACCAATCTCTTGGACTGAAACTAGCGGAAGCCAGTCACCCAGCCAGTGAGCGCACTTTGCACTTATTTCCTTGGTGGCTTTCCATTTAGTTTAGTGGTGGCCAAAAAAAGTGTCCACTTTCTTTTGGCTGGTCACTGGCCAAGTGAGCAGTCAAGATATCCGGGCCCCTACTCCTTTCGGCAACAGGTGCTGGGGGCAGGGAAGGGGGTCCTAGACAATCCGGTGGTCCTCAGCCAATCGGCCAAAGCAACTCATTTCTCATTTGGACTTCAGGGCGAAGACGTGTTTCGTCATGAGCTCGCTTTAACAACGAGAGTGCACCAATAGACCAGTATCCCCCCCCCATTGACATGGTTGAAGAAGCAGTCGGGCGCTCGGACTTGGACTTATCTTTGTGTTGGTTTGCTTTGGGTAAACAAACCTTCAAACAGTTCTTGATGGGAGCCGCCGGTGTCTTTTTGTCGACTCGAGTGAGCCAATCGTCGAGGACACCATGCGGACGCGCCTGGCAGCCGCACGTGTCTTCGCTGATGAGAAGTCCTACAAGGGCTTGTCAGACTCCCGGATGGATCAGGAATTGCAGGGTTTCCTTTTTTCCTTCTTTTATGGGTGTTTCTTAAAATTTGAGATCCAATCAGGTGGTTTTTTTTAAAGTGGCTTCCCTTTAAAACCATCCAAAAGGGGGTCCCCGATTTTGAGAAATCCCCTTATTGCGAGCTCACCTAGCTAGGTTCATGAGCTCAACTATGATTGTGCTTTACTCAGGGTTCCGCCATTCTTGTGGGAGTTATTGCAAACATGCGCAGATGCTGCCCTTATTGGCGTTTTGCAATTGGAGATGGCCGTGCCTTGTTTGGAGAGTAGCACGTGGTTCACCTTACCACCAGCTGCATGCAGTTGGCATTTGGAGGCTTTACCAGCTAGGTGAGTCATGACTGAGGCAGTCAAAAGACGGGCATGGGAAGTTTGGCTGGCCCTCCAAACTCCAAGAAACCATCCTGAGCAAGTTCTCCGGCACATTTGCCAACCCAGAAAAGACTGGACAACTTCTTGGAGAATGGAGATGGGTTCGACAAGATGCAGCCCCAGAACCCGGTGTCCATTGCTTGCTTCCAGCACCACAAGACAACCTGTATCCTCCCTGCCGAGGACTGCTTGCGCCGCACGTGGAGAAGTGGCGGCTCGGCACTGTAACGATAAATGGAGGCTCCAAATGAGTTGGACCGGTGAACAGTAAACGGAAGGCACACAAAGCCAGCCAGTGTTTTAGTTTTCAGCACGCCGAATCCGTTGCTTGCTCACATGGCAAGGCGGGATCTCAGGGCTCTATGCTGGGTATGTCGCCAGCATGCTGGAGATTGCCCCCTACACCGCAATCGCCTTCACCTCCTACGAAGGCCGGAGCATGCGCAGAGCAGTACAGTTAGTCCTCCCAACTTCTCAATAGATATTGTTTACGCGTGTTGTTTTGGGAGTTGTCTTATTGTGGTGTTGCTGTGTGTTGCTGTGTGTTGCTGTGTGTTGCGGTGTTGCGACGGGTTGTTGTTTCTTTGTTATTATGCATTTCTCAGGTTGATCTTTGTTTGATGTGGTTGGCGTTGTTTTGTTTTGTGCTTAATTGTGCGTGTGTGTGTGACATAGTGTCTTTTGTGTTGATGTTTTGCTTTATGTGTTTGTGTGCTTGCTTGATTGCTTTGCTTTGCTTTGCTTTGCTTGCCTGGCTTGCCTTGCCTGCCTTGCCTGCATGCCTGCTTGCTTGCTTGCTTGCTTGCTTGCCTGCCAGCTTGAACTCTTGAACTCTTGAACTCTTGAGCGCTTGCTTGCGTGCTTTGCCCCGCTATGTTGGTTGGTTGGTTGTTTCTGGCTGACTTCAGATGGCACAAGCTGCTTACAGAAGACTTGTGGTTTGCGTTGGAAGGGAGTGGACTCCATGTTCACTTAGACTCGATAGCCCCCACCCAAACAGCCAAACGCGCTTTTCCCCGGCCGGATCGGGTCGCCCACTTCGGAGATCGGAGAGGTGTGAAGCAGCGCCTCCAGGGCCACTTGCCGCCCTGGGCGGCCAAGATTTGCGCAGGCGCTTAAGTGGCAAAAGATCTCTGATCCAGGGGGTCCCAGAAGGACCCCGGATTCATAAACCAAGCAGTTGATTGATCCTGGAGTCCCTGGGTGTGATTCCAATCACTTTTGGAGGGGAACACTGGCCAGATTTTTTTTTCTGGGTTGGTTGATCTGGGGTTTATATTAGGAGGTGTGGAGCACCTGAAAATTCCTGTGACACCCGTTTTGCTGTGGCGCCGGGTGCTCCTACTGTTTCATGGGTTTCAATATCTTAAAGGCTGCGCATTTCTCCGAGGACAAGGGCCGAAACTCGGATTGGCTCTCTTTGCTTGCTTAAAGGGATCTTGGCGTTCCCAGCGACTCGGGACATGAAAGGGCCCGGAGAGAGAATCCACCCATAGATCCTCTGGTTTGGTCGATCGCCTTGCCTAATCCGCCGGACCTTTTGGTTTCAAGTTGTCCAGCGTCAGCTCGAGCTCTCGAAAAACTGGACGCTCAGGTCTTATCTCAGAACGGTGGACGCCCTTTTAATGGTTGTTAGTTGAAGGAACAATCAAAAGCAAACCAACTCATGTTACGGACCCCTATTTTGAGAAACACGCATTTGAGGGAACCCCCTTTGATTATCCTGCTTAGAATCTACGTTATGACTGCAGCCTCGAGCCAAGAGACGAAAGAGTTTCGAACTCAAGGCAAATGGGGGGGGGGGCAGATGGGTTCAAACAAGGCGCTATTTGTGACCAGATGGGGGCGATCCGGATCGCCATGACTAAACGGAATAGTCATCATGCCTCATTTTTTTTCAGAACAGAACATACAAAGCTTTGACGAACTTTTCAGGGAGACCCTTAAAGACTGGACAGCTGTGATGGTCCCAAGCCTGAAAGGCTCTTGCCTCTGGCCGAACCAGGACAGCTGTGACTGAGGGACCACTCCCAGCGGCCCCCCACAGCTGCTCTTGGTCGAAACGTGACGAAGGTAACAACTAAGGCTGCTGTTGGCTGGGGGTCAATGCTGCCTTGCTTCCGTTTTCGGTCAGCGTTTCTTCTTGCCATCGCATCAGCCACATGCTTGAGACCCCAGTTGAATTGACATTGTGCTGGCGTGGTCGCATTTCTTAGGGTAGAGCTCAAAGTAAAGTAAGTAGACCAGCACCAGGTCCCCACAACCGGTTCTTTTTCACAAAAAGCAAAAGAATCCCAAAGTTAAAGTCCCAAAACCAGCTGGGCCCTGGGTGCTGGTACCAAAGCCAGCTGGGCCCCCTTTTTGCTGCCAGAGCCCCCCCGTTTTTTTCGTTTTTCCTTCCCAGGCGTGTGCAGCGGCTGTGCGGCCACCGGGGTGTGCTACCCCCTGGACACGGTCCGGCGCCAGCTGATGCTGGACGGAGCCCTCGGCTTCGACTGCAGCGGCTCGTCGAAAAACCCGAAGTTATCCCTGCCAGGACATCCAGATAGCTCAAGGGAAAACGATAGGGGACTCTCTAAACTCGAACATTCTTACTGCGAACAACAAATTTTGACAGAACTTCATATGACTGTGGTTATGAAAAAGTGGGTTATCTCAAAATGGCACCCTGGTAAATGGAAATCACGAACACCTGTGGTCCCCTGGTGGTTTAGTTTTGACACATATGGAGTCTCCAAAAACCTGTTATCCCTAACTTCCCGAAACCCTGTTTGAGTGCGTGTTGGGGTCAAAGGCGCTCAAATTTGAGGTCTTGGGATTTTGGGGTATGGATTTTAGGGTGGACTAAATATGGAACATAATCTGCAAAGAAAATGATGGGTACCCCAGATGTGGGCCGAGTTAGGTTGGGCAACGTGGGTTTTGCTGAGGCTCGGCGCTCGTTTGAGAAAAAGGAAAACTGCAGTTTTGGTGTATTTCAAGGCACTCGCAACGGCAAGGAATGGCTCTGTGTCAAATTGGCTGTGAATTGCAGAAGCCGTCTCTAAGGTGGTTGGTGGACATGAATCCCGATGTACATGATGTTCAGCAAAACGTCCCTATTTAAAACTCACGCCATAAAATGGGCCTGTGTCGAAACATGGACTCGGACCCCTTGTGGTTTGTATTTCAAGGGAAGCCAAGAAGAAACCAACCATCATTTAGGATGTTTTGAGAAACGCCCATGTGTTTAAGCAGCCAGACCCGATTCGGCTCTCATAGGTCAAAGGAGAATGTTTGAGCAACAGGGCATCCACATGTCTCAGCTCGGGTCTCGGGCGCTCTCGGCATCCGGCAGTCAAGTCAAGATGTGTTTCAACCACGATCCAACGGGTCAACACCAACACCCAACAATTCTTGTCCCAGGTCCAAAATCCCAAGTGCTGTCCAAAAAACGGTGATTGGCGGTGCCGGCATGTGTGATTTGTTTGTTGGTTAAAGCGTTACCCCTTGGCCAAAGTCAAAGGAGTTTCCATTGGGCGCGGTGATGTTTGAATGGACAGCTACTAGAGGGCTCTGATGCTTGGGCATGGCTTTCTTCGGCGGTGTTTTACGTTTGTTGTTTGCCAAGCGAGAAATGAGCTTCCTCATTGCGTCATGCTCGTCATTTTCAGCCATAGTGGGCCAATATGGGTTCTGTAACAGGACCAAGCAGGGGCCGGATGTTCCTTGGCAAACCTCCGGAGGGGTCGGTGATTCTTCCGTTGAGCGAAATGTGGTCTGGGCTTGGGACTGTTTGGCGAGCTTTGCTCTCACCTTAGCAGTTTGGGATTTTTTTGCCCTTTGGCAAAGGGCCAAAACATGTGTCGACTTGTTTGCCGGTCAATTCTCGTGAGGATATCACGGCAGCATCGTGCGCTGCTGCAGGAGCCTATGCTCGCAAGGCGCTCCGCATATGAATTCGCCTGGCTTCCGAGGGCTCCTGTCAGACGCGACCATCGACTTGGTCGATGAGCCAAAAGGAAGCCAACCGGAGCCGCCAAGTCTTTTCCGAGAGTCGCGAGGTTTCTCCGAACGTGTGACTTTGCAACACATGTCCTTAAAAAAGGCAGAAGGGGACAGTTGGAGTCCCATAACTTTGAGATGTTGTTTTTGTCTTTTTCTTTCTTTAATGTGCCGAAGTTGGCCCAACGTCTCCTTTTGGATTCCCAATTGAAAGTCTGTCCAAAAAAAGGGAAATGGGCATGTCTCGTTTTGCGAGTACGCCATGGTTTGGTCGTTTGAAAGAGAAACCAAACGGAAGAACCGATCTCACTTTTTGGGGCGAAAGGAAACACCGAACTCATTGTACGTTTTTTGGGGGTGGGGGTTCCCCCAAAAAACGGGCCACCCAAAACGTCGCAACAAATGAGGAGAAAAAAAAAAAACAAAACGAGTCCCGGCCGCTTCCGGAGCTGAGCCCTGTTTTGTTTTTCCCATTCGAGGCGGCCTGGTGCAGTTCTACAAGGGCTGGAGCGTCACGATGCTGAAGTCCGTGCCCACGGTGACCATCACCTTCTTCACCAAGGAGACGTGCATCAAATGGGCCATGCGATTTGAACCACAATCAAAACCCGAGTAGATGAAGGTTAGGGGACAATCCCAGCCACAAATAGCTGCGGCCGGAGCATTTGAATACCGGGTTTTGATTATGACTCATTTGGCGATTTTCAGACTCAAGGTCCTTTCTTGAGGCATCTTAGGTTTTAAAGGGGAACGAAAGGAACCCCGTTATTTTTGTTTAGGCGATTTTGAGAACCAACACGGTTCCCTTCATGCAACTGGTGTTCTCAGTTGCGTGTTTTAGAGAGTGGGGGATACGCAAAACAAATGGAGCTCAGTAGGGAATGGCCGGTGCTGGAATGAACCATTTGGGTTGCTGGGATTCCCGAATGAAGGACACCACTCATGGGATTGTTCATTTTGAGGGTCCCTCCATTTCTCATTCCCTGCTGAACACTTGCGCAAAAAATGGTTTGCCCTTTGCCACCAGGTTGTTGAAATGAATCGCCGAGGACTTCCTGCTGACAAAGCTGCGGCAGTGACTCCAACGGGCGCTCAAGCAGTCGGGCTGGCCTTGTGGGTATTCGTTTTGGCTCCTTTTGGTTGGTTTTGACGGAAAAGCAAGAAGCCCACCAGTTTTGAAGCTCATGTCACGTTTGTAGGTTTGCACCAAAGGTTGGAGGAACATGTCAAACAGCCAGAGGATAAGACGCTCAAGTTGTAGTTTGTACTTTTGATTTGCTTTCTATTTGTGCTGCTTGGGACAGGAACAGCTTGGTGGCAGAGTCATTTTGGTTTGCGTTTGGTTTCTGAGCAGGTTTTCGTTTCATCCTCTCAAACGCGTCACGCGGCTTGCCTGAGCCTCCAAGAGGCGGTTGATAAATTCTTTCGGTGGATTCCCGAAGATCCAATCAGGGGAAGTGGCAGAATGATGAGAAATATGCTTGTTTGCTCCTGGTCCATTTGAAAGGCAGCATTTGGCTCGTTGGCACATGCAAAGGCTGAATCCACTGGACACCCCGGTGCTACTCGCGGGAAAACATCAGGCGAGAGCAGTCCACTAATGTGCAGCACACAAACCGAGATTGAGTATAGCAGAAGGTTCCACTACCGGGTTTCACAGAACGAAGTGATGTCAGGCTTGTTTGCAGGAAGTGATGTCAGGCTTTACAGCAAATCTACGAGCAAAGCCGGTAAAGCCGGGGGGGGCGGAACTCAAGCTGCTTTTGGTTGGCTCCACGGGTTGCTCACCCAACGTCTCCCACCCACCCAGAGAACTACCTCAATCAGCTCCAGCACTGTGGATTCTTCCTAGCTTCCCTTGATCAGACCCAAAGACACTTGGGTTTTGGGTGCTGCTCATGATGAAAGTGGGCAAGGTGGTATTCATTTCTTTGGGCAAAGCCCAGAATTGCGCTGGCAATGGCCAGTTTGGTTGAGAAGCTGCAAAAAGTTTGCGCCAGTCATGAAGACAGGGTTCATGAGCCACCTTCTGCAGTGAAGAGGATGGCCCGCACTGCCCACAAAATTGCTATAATGAAGATTGACCGCTGGATCCCAAAATATTTGGCTGCTCCATCATATTCATCTCTGCAGGTTTCCCTACATTTTCTCGTGCGTTTTTATTCAAAAGTGAGTTTCGTGTAAGGGAAACCAGGGAGCCCTGCCGGGGGCAGCCTTTGGGACGGCCGTAGATCGCCATTTTGAGGCTCGGTTGAGCATCGCCACTGTGTAGGTGGTTGGAAGGGAGCGAGGAGGTAAGCGAAGGAGCTGGTGGCATGATGCATCATGGGTATCCAAATTTGCCGTTCAAGAGGGGGCCTTTGGGAGCTACCAGTTGTGCAAGGACATGGTAGTTGTGGATTGTCTCTTGGTTTTGTTTAATATCACAGGGGTTGTTTCCCTTGAAGTTGAGTTTGACAATGGTGAGACAATGGGGCTAGTTTCAGGAAAGTCAAAAGACACACTTCTGGAGCGGGGGGGTGCATATCATTTCTTGGCAATCCTATGGGAGCAGCTCCCGACAACCTGTTGTCTAGTCTACACTTGGTTTCTACTACCTGGTTAAATGACAAACCATTGTGACTGCTCTGGTAAAATCAGCCACCAATTAACTTTTGGCGCTGCTCAGGTGAGAATGGAGTTCATACAGGGATTGATCTCATCGGGGAACATAAATCCGATGTGTTCCTTTGGCTTCCCTTCCAATCCACCCAAAGGGTACCACATCTAAAAGATCAAGAACTCCCAGCAGGCCCCTTTGTGCTCGGGATTCCCTCCAACTCCGAGTCAAATTGAAGCCGCGAGTCGGATTCGTTTGCGAAGTCGGATTCCTGAGCCGAACGGTACGGAGCGGGTTTCAATTTGTTAGAAAGACGTCAGGGGGTACCCTCTTGAACCATTTAAAGGGAAACCGAAGGAAACGACTGACTTTGTTTGCCCCGATTTTGAGACGAACCCGTATATCTTTTTGCAGGGTTTCCCTGATTTCAGCAGGTAGCTTCCGCATAAATTCGTGAGCCCCGTGGTTTCTTGTACATGGAGGTGATGTGACCTGGTCGCATCGACTTTGTCTCATAGGAGTGAACCACAATTCAAAAAAGTTGATGTGCCTAGCCCATCCGACTGTACTGAGCGGAGGCCAACAGCGTGGGCTTTTACCAGATCACCAAGCCGCTTGGATGCAGCAAGGCTCGCCGCCATCACTGCCCAGCGATTTATAGGAGGGCAAACAGGGGTCAAAGTCCTGCTGACAAAGGCCCCACAGCAGGAAATTCATGTCGATCCAGATTTGTAAAAGCTAGCATAGATGCTGTGTTTTTGTTCGGATTTGGTTAACTAGATGGATTCCAACCGTTTCGTGTTGGTTCCAAGCATTTACGTGTCTTGTGATTCTTCCGAGAGAACCCCAGATTGATTACTTAAAGGTTTTCCACCACAGAGTTCGCCTCCCACAAAATCGGCCGGTCGTTTCACCATGTCCCTTGGCGCAAAGGAGGGGCCAGGGGACTTCCAGCGAGTCCAACATTGGCTTCACTCAATGTGTGCTGCTAAAAGTGTGATTGTAGCTGTGCAGTGTCATAACCTGCTTACCATTTAGTGGCCCCGTGGATTCCGCCCCTTTTCGACTTGATTTTTTTTTGGGAACGGGTTCCCCTTGAAAGTCAAGCAACCAAGAAAGGATGCACATTTTTCCGCCTGGCCGCTGGGCGTCTGAGAACCATGTTGTACGAATACTCCACCATTTTCTTGGCCGGGTGGACCCCAAGTCTAGCACACCTCATGGAGGGGTTCATGTTGAGAAAGGCATTGTCCCGTTTGACGGGTGGTTCATCAATCAGGGGCAAGTCCCGAAGCATTGTTCTGAGTGTTATGCTTCGAGAACACACCTTACAACTGAATGGCAGCCGCCCCACAAATCCAAGATAGACTTAGATAGGTATCTTTCCTTGAAGGGTCTTCTTTAAACATAGTCAACATTCCACCCAATTGATCGATCGGTTTGTCAATGTGATCTCACTGCCAGCAGATCAACACCCGCGTCCAGGGCTCGAGCGCATCAGGGTTGGGCCAAATGTGTTCGGCCCTTATGTCCCATCAGCCCAAAGGTTTGTTGAAACGGCGGTTCCAACACCGGCGTCCAAAATCTCAAGTACTGTGACAGCAGCTGGGACCCGCGTCCCGGGTGAACCCCTGTCTTTGGCAAGGGCTTGGCCGCATGCGGCAGGCTGCTGATCATTCCCACGGTGATGGGTCCAAGCCTCGGGGAGGGTGGGGTTGATTCTAGAATTCTATAGTAGAATACCTTCCTAGAATACTTGAATAGGTTGGGGGGGTGGGTTGATTCTGCCTAGAATTCCAGGCCACTCTCTTGTCAGCCTTGGCTCTTTCAGAGCTTTGCCAGGGTGCGTATTATTTTCCAAGGTTTGGGGAGTCCCTGCACTTTGTTGGAGTCCGCTATTTTAGAAAGTGCTCAAATATCGAAACTAAACCTCACAGGGTTTCGGGAGGGACCCTCAACACAGCTGTTCTTTGGTGTGACTTTAGCCCCTTAGACCTCCATTTGCTTAAGAATATGTTTTATTTTCCCTTTTTGGGTTTAAAAGGAATTCATCACTACTGGAAATATTCTCATTTTTTCCTGGGGCCTTAACCAAATGGAAGTAGACCTTTTGGAAACCTGTTTTTCCCCTTAAACCCGAAAAGCTCCGACCTTCCAGCAGTCCAAAATTGGGGATCCACTGCTCGAGATGCTCGCGCCGAGGGCTGCAGAGGTGGCAGGGCCAGCCTGGGGTCTATAGTCAGAAAGTGCCGGCCTCATTCGAAAGGCGACTTCTTGGATTCAGACTCCCCGGAAGAGAAAAAACATCTCGCAAGCTTGGGTGCACATGTTTTCACGGAAGCCGCGCATGCAACCGCTCCAAGTGCGCAGTCAACACCATGGCAGTGTTTTTGGCTGAAGGCCTTACACTGCTTGTGATTTGCCAACGCTGACATTCAATCCGCAGTCACAGACTGAAGTAAGAGAGAGGCAGCCTAGAAAGGGTGCTCGCAGCTTACCGTGATGACCCTAAGTGGCGCTTTTCGGTTTGCTTTTCGGTTGCTTTTAAACCAACAGCACTGCGCAATTCCAACAAAGACGAGGCACCCCATATATGCACTTACAGCAAGCTGATTGAATACAAGTACCCATGAAGGTTCCTTGCTTTCCGGTCTTCAGGTTGGTGAACTACAGTCAGTGCAAGATGGATGCCCCAAAAAGATGCGAGGACAAGAAATTCACTTGCATGGGCCCGAGGCGTGGATTTGTTGGTCTGGCTTGCCACGTAATTTGCACCTGCTTCCAAAGTTAGGTTTCGCCCAAGAAATCCTTTTGCAAGCTAGGTCCCCCAGTAGTGCCCTGTCTCATCCTTTTTTGGGAGAGGGTTCCCCTAAAATAGGCTACAGAAAAAGGGTACCCTTATTCAATTACCCCGGCACGAGACCCCAAACAGTGATAGGCGGCGGTCACACGCTGCAGAGTATTGTGCGGGCAGCGCCGCAAAACGGCGGTTGTTGTCAGGAAGCTGCAACATCATTTTGCGGTATTTGCGCGCACACTCACAAAGACGAGGACACGTGAGACACATGCAGCACCAAGAAGAAAAAAGGCGCACAGGCATGGCCAGCAGGCATGCTCGTTTTTTCTTCCATGAGCAGCACATATCGGTGAGACGGCAGAATCGCAGGACAGGGCGGGAATCGAGCCCGGGACCTTTCGCCGGAAACCTGTGCCGCCGGACCACGAGACAAACCCCCCACGGTCCCTGGAGCTGCCAAAAGCAAAGAAACCGAGTTTGTGCTAGCCTGCGCAATCGAAACGCACTTCAACACCAAGCAAAAGCAAGAATCTGCGGTAAACACCACGCGAAACGCTCGCGGACAGAAGTCGGCACCTCACTTTCTGCGAGCCTGCGCAGTCGAAACGCATTTCAACATCAAGCAAAAGCACGAATCTGTGGTACATACCACGCGAAACGCTCGCGGACAGAAGTCGACACCTCACTTTGTGCGAGCCTGCGCAGTCGAAACGCACTTCGGCATCAAGCAAGAGCACGAATCTGCGGTACATACCACGCAAAACGCTCGCGGACAGAAGTCGACACCTCACTTTGTGCGAGCCTGCGCAGTCGAAACGCACTTCGACATCAAGCAAGAGCACGAATCTGCGGTACATACCACGCAAAACGCTCGCGGACAGAAGTCGACACCTCACTTTGTGCGAGCCTGCGCAGTCGAAACGCACTTCGACATCAAGCAAGAGCACGAATCTGCGGTACATACCACGCAAAACGCTCGCGGACAGAAGTCGACACCTCACTTTGTGCGAGCCTGCGCAGTCGAAGCGCACTTCGACATCAAGCAAGAGCACGAATCTGCGGTAAATACCACGCAAAACGCTCGCGGACAGAGCGGGCACCTCAATCTGGCACCAAGGCCTTTTCTCTTACCGTAAGAACCCCTTAGTGTAGACACACTGTTTGGGGAAAAACTCTCTACCGGAGGACCTTGCAAGGACTATTCAGGGTGCGAAGCTGCATGCCCCTATGGCCTCGAATTTGCACCTCACCCGATTTGGGTATGGGTCAAGACCCCAGGTTTTGGTCCATGTTTCTGTTTACCAGGGCAAGCCATTTTGGGGTTATCCTATTTTTGACAACCACTGCCATTTGGCGGGGGGAAGCTCTCGAGGTCATTCTCAGCATTGTAGTGACCGGCATCGGGGCCGCAGGCCTAAGTGACGCGAGTCGCGAGCTCCCGAGAGCTCCGGGCAGAGTCTTGGGCTCACGACTTCACAGAGCTGAAGCTTCATGTCTTGACTCCAAATGTTCAGTGTGAATAATTCACCTGACATGAACGCCTGGGAGGGTAAGTCTTGGATTCACATGAGTTTCAGTGAATGCCTGTGGCCTCTGGTGGAGCTCAAGGACACCTCACAAATCCCACGAAAACGAGCCAACATGATTTTCCCCCCCTGCCCGTTCGAAGCACATGTTGATTCAATTCTCAACGCCTCAAAGCTGAGCGGCGAGAGGATGGCCCCGTGTCCCAAGCCTCATGTTGGCGAATCTTTTTGTGCGGGCGCAGAAAGGTTGCATGGTGTTCATTAGGGCTTGGTCAGTGTTCGTGTGCGTCGCGTCGTTACACCCCTGAGCCACAATCAACAACAGGGTTGTGGAAGATTCCTTTCCTTGCGGATGGGGAACGGCCTCAGAGGTTGATGCTCACAAAATACAAGCAGAAAATCATGCCCAGGTGGCGATCGCTACAGTGTCGGACTTCGAGCTGAATGCTGGCGCCTTGTTGTGTGCAGCTATTCGGTTCTGCCTGGTCCGGTGGCATTGTTGTACCTTTATCCCAGCGCCTTCCATTTGCTCAATATTGTTCATTTTCACCTGTTGGTTTTAAAGGGAATCTATCACTACTAGAAACATGTGTTTTTTTTTCCCAGGGGGCTTAAGCAAATGGAGGGCGCTATTTGCCCACTCAGAAGGATAGGCAGAAAAAGATGGCTGTCACTATGAGACAACTAGCAACCAAGGATAAAGAGCTGGTTTTCCCATCGAAATCCCACTGGCGAAACAGTTCAAGGTTCGTGGGACGATTCTGGCTCTCATGTCCATCCTGAGTACGGCCTGGCTCTCGGAGAGCTCCGGTGCGGGGGCCGTGTGGGATGCATGTCCTGCTGTCTACTCCAAAATAACAGCCAAGTTGCGATCGCTTTTTTCAGTCACTGTTGCTGGTTTTTGGGGTACAGTAGATGGAAAAAGCGATCGCAACTGGCGATCCAGGTACCCCCTTTTTGAAAAGCACCGTTGGCATGAAAAAGACCGCCGCTGGCAAGCTTCACCCTGCTAGGGGAAATGTATGAAATTTGTGTGAGAAAGTGGAGGCATCCTTCCAATGTGTTCTTGGTTGCAGGCATTCCAGGCATTCCAAGCTCCAAATCATCTGCGAATCAGCGGAGTGTTGGTTTTGGAAAAAGAAAACCAGCTCGCCGGCCCCCTCTTTGCCCGGTGCCAAGCTTTCCAGGCCCAAGCCATAAATCGAAAAACGTTTGGACCGCAAGCTGCTTGTGGGGAAGGCTAAAGCTCTTTGGTTCCAGGTCTTGTGGCGGGGACTTGGGCCAATCGAGTTGCCTGTCGCTTTGTCGGAGGGACTGAAACCGCATCTGACAATTTGGAATGAACGATCAGACATTGAAAGCCGCCTCCGAATTTCCCCAACCTCAAACCCACCCTCTGACCTAAAACCAAATCCTACACCCACACGCCTTCCAAAAGTTAGTGACGCCTGTCAAAAGCCAAACATAGTGGACGAGTGGCCCTGCTCACGGTGCTTCTTTGAAATCGGGGACCCCTGCAGGCCAGTTTGAACAAAGGACGCCCATTTGAGACGAACCCGTTGGGGGTTGTCTCAAAACAAGAGACGCCGAAAATAGTGGTTTCAACCATCCAGCAAGGGGTATCGTCAGAACCACAAGCACAACACACGCACACATATTATACATTATACTCCCAAAATAGAGGGACCAGCCCCAAAAAGAAGCACCCAGAAAACGCCGACTTCACCGGAGATTGGGTATCGCCCAGAGACCGGTGGGTGAGCTCCGAAACACATGGCAATTGCCAAAACAACTCAGGGGTTGTGATGGCCATCGCGAAAAGCAGCGTTCGTCTTTGAGTTGACTGATTTCTGGTTGAGCGGTCTGAGTTCTGTCACTTTCAGGACATCTGGTTTTAGGCAGAAACAAAAAGCAAACAAGCGGATGGGCTGACAGGTGCGACGCAATGAGGTGTGAAACACCACAAGATTCAAGATCAAGCATGCACCCAGGAACAGGTATGTATCAAACGGGATCTTACTGACAATCTATATGTCTTGACCACGTCCGGCCAGAAAGGATCTCCGATCTAAGAAGGTTTTGTGAGCATGTTCGGATGTGGGAAAGGAAGGCCTTGTTTTTAAAAAGAAGGTAGCCTGAAGCCGAAGGTGCGACAAGTCCTTAGGGATCATTTTGACCAGATTTGGTATGTCTTTTTGCCGGAAGCCAGTTTGGTCAAGGGGGTGCCCGTATGTGTACCCACCAAACACACGGGAATCGGTCTGAGCACAGGCCCAGTACCAGATTTGGCAAGGCTCTAAGCAGCACGAGCGCCGGCCTCGGTGAACGGTTTATCCACACTCACCAGTTGGGATTGATACGGTGGATGGACGGAATCCTACACCACCTAAGAACCCCTGGAAGGATGATTCCCCTGTACATAGCAACAAACAACGGTGTCCCATGGTTTCAAAATGGTGCAGGATTTCGTCCATGAAAAGGTTCGTAGGGTCTCCATCTCAAGTGGATTTTGTCCAAGTGCGGTTGAGACCTTGAGCTCACCAAGCCCTTACCTTTAAGGGGTTCCTTAGACGGGGTCGCGTGTGAGAGAGTGAGAGTTGCGCTCAAAGAAAAGTTGACGCTTCCTTCCACGTACAGCCTGAAGTGACAGGAGGAAGAGTGAACCCCTATAAAGGGACACTAGGATCGCCACTCGCAGTCCTGCGGCAAATCGAAAACCAGCAACCCTGCAGCAAATCTATTCACATTGCGCAACGTTTTCTGCACTGATTTTAACGAGCTCACCTAGGGGTTTTGTAGGTCAGTCATCACCTGCTTTTGGGCCTTCGACACTTTCAGGAGGTCCGTTTAACTCACAAACGAAGCCGAACGCCAAACCCGAGGCTTCCTGCAAAAGTTGAATGGCAACTGTTGTGCGAGGTCTTACAAGTGAACCAACATGCTGGGGAGTGAGGTGGGGAGGGGGGGTTGCCTGGAAACCACCTCCACATCCACGTTGCTCTAATTTAGCAGTTGCCCGGCGAAATGGCGGGGGTGATTGCGTCGGTGGAGATGCTGGGTGCTGACAGGGATCAAGGGATCTGGGGATTTTCACATTCCTGCGGTCGACAAAATCAACCAAGACGTGTTCTTGAAAGCCTGGCTTAGATGGGATTCACCCTTTCGCTGGCTGTAGCCGGTGCCCAACCTCGGAGTTTGGGTGTCCTTGTGGTGTCCAAACAGTTCCAAAGTCCTTTTTCAGCCAGGGGGATTCCCTAGCCATTTTGGTTTCTTGACTCTTTCTTTGGTTCTGAGAACGAATTCCCCCCCCCCCTTTTCCCCGTGTTTTTGTTTCCCCAAATTGTCCTTTCGGGTCCCCAAAAAAACAACAACACGCTGAACACTTGAGACGAGGCACGGGGTGAGCGCCACTCAGATCACCTACTCCGTGGCGGGAGCCTCGGGTGATGCCCGGGGTGCTTTTTAGGCGGTTTGGGGGGTGCCTGGTTTCAGGTAATTTCTGACTCGAGTTCTTGGACTTTATCCGTTTTGGGTCTGGACCACTTGTTTACACTTGTTTTATTTGGATCCCGGAAGTGAGATTTGGATTTGGTGATTTGGATTACCGTAGAGGATACATGGGAATCCATGATACCTCCAACCCAAGCCACCAGCATAGGACTTTTTTATTTTTGCACATCCTCATATTCTCACTTCCTGCATGAATTGGCTAAACCGAGTCCCAAACTGTTTGTGTTTATTTCTCAAGTCCTGGAAGTCTGATGAGGAAATAATAGAAAAGCTTACATAGACCGTCATAGACCTGTATATCCATCTTGGTTGAAACTGTCACTGGTTTTTGGGCTCTACGGATTTTGCCTTTTGACCTGTCGGTTTAACATGTTACTTCCAGGCCCTTAGCTCGAGTAGGGAGCTGATCCAGTTGATATGGAAGCCGGGAACTTAGTTGGACCAGCCTGCTTAGATAAATGATACAAATGTGTATATATATGATATATGGGAGCCAATGGGTTCAATTGACGGAATCTAGGTTTTGTGCTTTGGGCGTGGGGCAAAGGGTCAATCACAGTGGCTGAGAGGGGATTCCTGGCTTAGCAAATCTGTTGGGAGCCAAGGAGACCAAGCCAAGGATTGATCGTGAGAGGTGCTGCGAAAAGAACGCTTTCCCGACAACGATTTGCCAGCACATAATCTCTGTTGCCCAAAGCATACTTGAACGGGTCCAAAAGTGTTTCTTGCCAGGGATAAGCTACAACCCCCAAGGAGTGATGAGCGGGTCAGTTGTACAACCAGCTTAGCCACAGCATAGCGCCCCAAAGAGGAGACCGGGAGCCAAGCTCGCCCCAAAGAGTGGTGTTCCCTTCGGGCCCTGTTGGAGCCTTAAAAGCCAACTTACGTCAGGGGTAATCATTTACAAGGCTTTGAATTTGCTAACATGTTTGTACTTCGGGCTGGAAATTAAATCCTATGGGGGTTTCCCACGTTTGTCCCATGAATCACATGTTTCTCCCATTAGTTCGGTTCGGTTTCACGACCAGTTTTTCGAGGCCTGGCCGCAATCCTGCGCCGGCCTGCTGAGCGCCCTACTGGCAGATGCCCCTTGGAGTGAAATTACCAAACGCGACGCGGGCGTAAGACCTGGACCTAGAGACACAGAAACCCGTAAAATGCGGCGTGCCCTCGTGGAAACCTCGTGTTGTTGTTTTTGTTCTTTTGGAGGGGAGGGGGGGGGGGGTAAGACATTTTGAGAGGTTTTTGGGCCTCTAGGTAGACATGGTTAGCTTTACATCCTGTCCCAGAACAAACAAAAAGTCTTCCGAGAGGAGCAGAACAGTCATGTTGGGCTTGCGGGGGTTCAGCCTCTTGAAACTGATATCTGGCGGTGCGCATAGAAACGACACCTAGTACCGTGGCAAGGCGGATTGAGGAACTGTGTCAACGTGGACCATGCTGGAGTATGCTGGACCTGGCTTCATATTTCAACCATTTCAAGAAGATGCGTTGCCCCGTGCCACGGTATGAGCGTCATAGCTTAGTGGGCTCCCTTCAGTTTCATCGCCTCATCGCTAGTGAGCAGAACATCCTGGCGCACTGTGCCCAGCCACCTGAGGACAAACCAATGCAATTGTTTGTCATATAGCTGTG
Source organism: Effrenium voratum (assembly GCA_963377175.1). NCBI lineage: Eukaryota > Dinophyceae > Suessiales > Symbiodiniaceae > Effrenium > Effrenium voratum. The sequence continues at coordinate 9,145 of CAUJNA010000816.1, read as the reverse complement.
GGTCAAAAATAGGTACCCAAAATGGAACCCTTGTAAACGGAACCAAGGACTAAAACCTGCTGTCCCCTGGTGCTGAATTTTGTCCCATACCCATATCATACTGGGTATCATGTTTGTTTCGGGGTGATACACTATGATGATGGACAAGGCTTGCCTCCATCACGCAGCGGTGTCCCGTTGAGCAGAGGTCTCGATGAGGGTTGTCCTTTCAAGGACACCCACAAACGAGGCATCTCCGAAGGAAATGCAACTAGAACACGTTTACCACGGAGCAAGCCATACATCTGCCCAAAAGTGCAGGGTCCCCTTTTGCAAGGACATCAGACAGCCCTGCTTCGGATCACTTTTGGGCATCTCACCCCCCCCAGTCATACGTCATACAGTCAGGGCTGCCTCCGGGCCGTGCTGAGCAAGAACGATACTTGCGCTTCGTCCTTGACCAAGCACCAAACTAGGGTGATGTGCATGTCTCGCTTTCAAAATCACTCCGGTGTTTTTGAGGGTTCCTTCCCCAACCTGCGACACAGGTTCGCGCTTGCCGTTTTCGCCGATCTGAGGTATGGGTGCCACGGTTGAAGGCAGGGATGCGCAAGTTGCCTCGCGGGAAAGGAGGGAAAGTGAGGCTCCTTAGGCATCCCTGGCATGAGTTTGTCTAGATGTGCAAAGCCTTTACTTTTCCTGCATGTATCAAGTTTTGCCGGGTTTCTGAATTGGAACATGTTCACTGTGGACATGAGGTTGAAAGCTTGGTTGCTTCTTGGCTTGCTGTTTAGTTTTGAGGAGGCGTGGCAACTGCGAAGATGAGCCACAAAGACAGTCTGGGTAGATGCAGATTCTTGGGGGGCACTCCTAAGAAATCAACAGGTGCCAAACGCGGTCGGCCATTGACGATTCGTTGCGCTTGGTTCCAAGTAGATTCCCTCATGTTCAAGTGATTCGTTCCTTGCTCTTTGCCTTCGACCTGCCTTCTGATTTTGAAGCAGCTTAGCTGGTCGGTCCCAAGCTTGAATGAGCCGTTGGATCTTTTGGGAGTCGATGACTATGGCTTGGGTCCCATGGTCAGAGCACCTATGGAACCTCCTGAAACCAGAAGCAAGCCAAACCGCCAAACCTGGCTGCAGCAAGCTTATGCCCCACACCAACATCATGCTTTTCCCACTTGCAATAGCTGGTCCATGACCGGCTAGTCATTGGGCTAGCAGCCTGGCTCTTCACAATGTTGGGGGAGAGGGTTGACTTCTTGAACTCGACGTGCGAAACCCATTTCTGCAGAAGTTTGTTTCAGGGTACCCTTCTTTTTCGGTGCTTACCCATTGTCCCCCTGGGGACTAGATTTGCCCCCAGAGGACTTGGGGTGTCCAGCATTTCCGGCCCCAGACGCTCTTCCTGATGCGGCCGTCCAGCTTGCTGGAGCACCAGCTGACAGACAAAGGCGTCGATGAGAGAGAGGAAGGCTAGGTCCCCCAGTAGTGTCCTTGTGAACCCCTTTTTTTTTGGGGGGGAGGGTTCCCCTACCAAAATAGACTACAGAAAAAAAGGGTACCCTTATTCTGACCTCTCTACTGGAGGACCTAGAAGGGGAAGAGGAGTTCAGAGGAAGCGGAAAGGAAGGAGACAGGGCAGGAGGTTCAAGAGACATAGCGTGTGAGAAAGGACAAAGGGCGGACCCATCGACAGGAAGGCTTCCCAATAGAAGATCCTGATAGTTCCAACAGCCGCACAACTAGAAGGTGCAACGTTACACGAAGTCGAACGGGCAAAGAGGATAGCAAGAGAGAATGGACCGGCTTATCTAACTTTGAAAACACGGAGTAGTAGAAAGGTCAACGTGACAGTGACCCACAACTCCAAGCCTGGGTTTGGGGTTGCTTGCTTGCTTGTTTGTTTGTTTGTTTGTTTGCTTGCTTGCTTGCTTGCTTGCTTGCTTGCTTGCTTGTTTGGTTGGTTGCTTGCTTGTTTGTTTGCTTGTTTGTTTGCTTGCTTGTTTGTTTCTTTGGTTGCTTGCTTGTTTGTTTGCTTGCTTGTTTGTTTGGTTGCTTGTTTGTTTGCTTGCTTGCTTGCTTGCTTGCTTGTTTGTTTGGTGGGTGGGTGGGTGGGTGGGTGGGTGGGTGGGTGGGTGGGTGGGTGGGTGGGTGGGTGGGTGGTTGGTTATTCTTTGTTGGCCTGCTTGCATGCATGTGGTTGTGGCTTTGTTTGTTAGGTTGTTTCATGTTGGTCTCAAAGGAAAGGCGTGCTCGCTGGACCAAGCCCATCCATCGCTTGCACAGCCTCCTCGCATCCTTTCGCATCTCGCCATGTCCAGCCAGGGGCCGCTCCAGGAAAGAGTGGGCTACAAGGCCCCGAAGGAGCTAGTGGATGACAATGCCGAGGATGCGGGCCTGCAGGAGAAGACCGCGCAAGAGAAGGCGGCTGAAAGCTACGCCGCTGCCAAGGAGAAGGTGCAGCAAGTGGCTGAGAAGCCTTCAGAGATCAAGGATGACAATGCCGAAGATGCGGGCCTGCAGGAGAAGATCGAGCAAGGCCTTGCCACCGCGAAAGAGAAGGCGGCTGAAGGCTACGCCGCTGCCAAGGAGAAGGTGCAGCAAGAGGCTGAGAAGGCTTCAGAGCCCAAGGATGACAATGCCCAGGATGCGGGCCTGCAGGAGACGATAGAGAAAGGCCTTGCCACCGCGAAAGAGAAGGCGGCTGAGGGCTACGCCGCTGCCAAGCAGCAAGTGGCTGAGAAGCCGTCAGAGACCAAAGATGACAATGCCGAGGATGCGGGCCTGCAGGAGAAGATCGAGAAAGGCCTTGCCACCGCGAAAGAGAAGGCGGCTGAGGGCTACGCCGCTGCCAACAAGAAGGTGCAGCAAGTGGCTGAGAAACCTTCAGAGCCCAAGGATAACAATGCCGAGAATGCGGGCCTGCAGGAGAAGATCGAGCGAGGCCTTGCCACCGCGAAAGAGAAGGCGGCTGAGGGCTACGCCGCTGCCAAGGAGAAGGTGCAGCAAGTGGCTGAGAAGCCTTCAGAGACCAAGGATGACAATGCCGAGGATGCGGGCATGCAGGAGAAGATCACGCAAGGACTTGCGACCGCGCAAGAGAAGGCGGCTGAGGGCTACGCCGCTGCCAAGGAGAAGGTGCAGCAAGTGGCTGAGAAACCTTCAGAGCCCAAGGATAACAATGCCGAGAATGCGGGCCTGCAGGAGAAGATCGAGCGAGGCCTTGCCACCGCGAAAGAGAAGGCGGCTGAGGGCTACGCCGCTGCCAAGGAGAAGGTGCAGCAAGTGGCTGAGAAGCCTTCAGAGACCAAGGATGACAATGCCGAGGATGTGGGCCTGCAGGAGAAGATCGAGCAAGGCCTCGCCACCGCGAAAGAGAAGGCGGCTGAGGGCTACGCCGCTGCCAACAAGAAGGTGCAGCAAGCGGCTGAGAAGCCGTCAGAGACCAAGGATGACAATGCCGAGGATGCGGGCCTGCAGGAGAAGATCGAGCAAGGCCTTGCCACCGCGAAAGAGAAGGCGGCTGAGAGCTACGCCACTGCCAAGGAGAAGGTGCAGCAAGTGGCTGAGGAGCCTTCAGAGACCAAGGATGACAATGCCGAGGATGTGTGCCTGCAGGAGAAGATCAAGCAAGGCCTTGCCACCGCGAAAGAGAAGGCGGCTGAGGGCTACGCCGCTGCCAACAAGAAGGTGCAGCAAGTGGCTGAGAAGCCGTCAGAGACCAAGGATGACAATGCCGAGGATGCGGGCCTGCAGGAGAAGATCGAGAAAGGCCTTGCCACCGCGAAAGAGAAGGCGGCTGAGGGCTACGCCGCTGCCAACAAGAAGGTGCAGCAAGTGGCCGAGAAGCCTTCAGACGAGACACAGAAGCAGGACCCAACTTTCATGGACAAGGTGCAAGGCGGTCTATCCGGTGTGAAGGAGAAAATGGTTCACGGCTATGAGGCTTTCAAGCACCAGCTGGTCGGTTCGCAAGCTGAGAAGCCCAATGTGCCTGACGCTAAAGAGAAGGTGAAGCAAGGCATTGAAGCCGTGAAGCAGACGGGGCCTGTTGAGGCGACCAAGGCTCTCACTGGCGACAAGGAGGAGGGCAAGAGTGGCAAGGTTGGTGGTTCGTGAAGGGCGCGACAAGACCCAAGGTGAGTTTTGAGTGGTTGCCAGTCACTCCGTACAGCTTGAATTTTACTGCTTCCCTGTACTGAGTCCATGACTTTTGCTGTTGATCATGCTGCATGCACATGCAATATATTCGGATCCTGACATTGCATTCAACACGGTTGGTGTTTCTTGACGGGACACGTCGGGGAATCAGAACTGGCAGAGGAACAGTTTCAGCCAAACTGCTTTTACAGCGCGACCGCACGGCTGTTTAGAGGAGAGTTTTCTCACTGCGTCAGTACCCCTTTGTGACGTTCAGCCTTAACAGCCCGCACATGGCAAAGAGGATGCAGCCACTCATTTGGATCCATGCCTGTGCTTGCCTGTGCTTGCGGGTGGCATCAAGTATTGAAGACACAGCCCCAGAGAGAGAGAGAGAGAGAGAGAGAGAGAGAGAGAGAGAGAGATGTCAGAGTACATGCGGTACATAGCTTGTGCATGACCGCAGGCCTTGAGCTTTACTACATTGCGGGCCCATGAGAAACCGGAGTTGTGCAGACTACAGGTTTGTTTGTGTTAGCAACAATACAACACTTGCACTTGTAGCAAACAGCAGTCTGAATTTAACGTGGTAGCGGAGCTGAGATCCTAAACATAGGGGAGCCCCAGTATCCAGCAGTAAGTACTACAACAACTGCAGCAGCAATCACATGCCAAACTACTACGACATGTCAGGGGAAGCAGCATCAGCTTCAGCACAACAAGTTACAGGAACAGAGAATGGGCCAACAGCAGAAACAGAAGGAGCCACAACTACGGGAGCAGGAACAGGACAAGACAACGACGTTCAGAGACTACACAAATACAAACTGCCACAACTTTTCTTCACTGGTGACTACTCCCAGTATAAAAAATGGCTGTTCAAGCTACAAGCATATCTCGGACTTAGAGACCGAGACTTCGACTTGGTGCTACAACTGGCACAAGTCTACACGACAAGTTGAGGATGCAAACATCAGAGCGTACATACGCGACCCTACACAAGCAAACAAAGCAGTAGACCTCGCCAGAGATCTACACTACATCCTCATCAACATATGTCAGGGAGCAGCAGCTACAGTAGTAAGGCAAAACCGCTACAACGCAAATGGATGTGAAACACTACGACTCTTACACAACTTCAATCCACGACACTGCACCATCACACATGGACAACAACAAGCACACCTCATCAGACACTCAGGACTCTTCTACCTACGAGCAGAAAAGATCGACACCCCTACAGGGTTCTACATCTACCCAATGACTACAGATAATGGAAAACCCATTGCTGTGATTCAACCTACACAGAAAGAAAAACAACAAGAACAAATTGCACCACTCACACGCACACACACCAAGGACTACGACAGCCTGGTGGAAACACTGACTACTGGAAACTTGATGGTGACTACGCCATCAGAGTTCACAAACGACCACGCAAAGCAACGCCACACACCAGCGGCTTCCCAATACCAGAAGAAGAACTAGATGATAACCATCATCAACAGAAAAGAGCAAGAGCAAGAACAACTACAAGAGAACCTCAAACAGCTTTCCAAGCAAGAACTACAAAGAAGACTAGAAGGTGACAACTGGACTGGAGAAACCAGATTCAGAAGAAAGATGACACCTACACGCAGAGCAACATCAAGGACCACACCAACAAGACAGAGCTCACAACCGCAACAACCAAGGATACACCACCAACTAAACCAAAGATTCAGCAACGAGCTCCAAAAAAGATATGGAGCCCTTGACACGCAACCAAAGGCGACCATACACAGACCACTCACAGCACAAGAAGACAACCAAGACTACTGGGAAAGACAAGGTGAACACTGGATAAGACACCACATATCACTTAGAACTACACGGTTCACTCCAACAGATGGACCAGGACATCCACCAATCAACACACTCGAACCTCACAGAACTACAATCACCAACAACAACTTTGGAGAAGTTTCGCAACGCAAAGATAACTGGACAGTCATGGGCAACGCAGCACTACCTTTTCAATGGAAAGGAACAACAAGGTTCACCATAAAGAAAGACTACGGGTACATCCAGGAGAACCACGACGAGGAACAACGACACGAACATCATGAAGCACACAGAGCAAGAGGACTACGACAACCGCAGCAACCAACCCCACAACAAATGGCAGAACACAACTTGACACCCCTACCATACAGAAATTGGTGTCCAATTTGCGTGCAAGGCAAGGGACGCCAAGACAACTACAAGAAACAACAATCACGACAACCCGTCATTCAAGTAGACTTTGCCTACATCAAGTCGCAACAAGACCCAAAGACCTAACAGCATTTGATGTTACTGCGCAACTGTGTATGGCGGTAGTGGTCCCAGACAAACCATCAATGATGGACTACATGGCCAACAACCTACAAGCATTCATCTTTGAGTGCGGAAGAACACAAGGCACACTACAAAGCGACCGGCGACAACGAAGACACACTCAACGCGCTTCTAAAAGCTACAGCAGCCAAAGTTGGCTCAATGACTGTTCGACATGCACCTCCTACAGCAGCAACAGTCAAGGAAGCGTTGAGCGACTACACCGAACACTTCTTGGACAGATACGCGATGAAAGAAACTAAAACATGACAATGTCCACGAAGCACTGTCTACTACCTTGGATAGTACGACATGCATGGGCGGTAAATCGCTACATCATCCAATCCGACGGCTACACAAGCTTCGAACGCCGCTGGGGAAGAAACTACGAGCGAGCGATTGGCAAATTTGGCGAAACAGTACTTTACCTTCTACCACAACACAAGAAACTTCCGAAGGTCCGAAAGCAGACCTGCGAATTCAGACATGCATTTGGCTCGGAAAAGTTTCCGAAACCGGAGAAAACTACGTCGCAACAGAACAAGGCGTACTGAAAGTACGAACAGTACGGAGACTACAGCCGGACTTCAAATACGACCTCGCGCTACAAAACAAAGTTTCCGGCGCACCTTGGGCGCCACGACGGAACACCTACAACCCGTCATTCGCAACACTGTTGGACACGCAACTACAATCGTCAGAAAAGACACGAGACACACAAGACGAACAGATGAACGTGACGGTCGATATCGTCGCGGAACCCGCAACGAAACAACAACGCACTACGTCACCTCCACGACTTCCGTCGACCTCGACGTCAAGTTAACGACCACTACCGGATTGCCCCACAGCTACTTCACCTACCGGACTACAACATCCACCACTACCAGCACCACCTCGTCAAACACTACGACGCATGACGCCGGAAGAAGCAATGCAACCGACCAAAGCACAAAAGACCTCAAAGGACGCCACAATCAGATCAACGGAAGAGCGACCAAAGAACCACAACCACTGCGACAGAAAGTTAACGCAGTGACACTTTCCAACGGAACATCCATTACACAAACGACGACACCTCCGAACACCAACCTATAATCTTCGACAACACATACTGGAAGGAATGAAGCACGAACCAAACCAAATGAAACTACATGACGTCTACGACGAAGTAGATGCGTCTACAGTCGACAACAACAACAACAACAACAACAACAACAACAACAACAACAACAACAACAACAACAACAACAACAACAACAACCACAACCACAACCACAACAACAACAACAACAACAACAACAACAACAACAACAACAACAACGACTTCAAACATTTTGCATGTAGTACCTGAATGAAACATGACACTTTGGTATGGAAGTAACAGTAACTACATGTAATGTCACTTGCACTTTTGGCGGCACGTTTGGCGGCTTCAGTCAACACAACATTCCTGTTTGTTTTACATGTCTGCCCGCTTCCTGTTAGCAACTACAGGCTAACTGTAGGTGCCCCGTCTCACTTCATTTTAAGACTACAGCCATGGACCATTTTGCGACTACAATCGCTGAGGACGAGGTTGACATGGCGTCGCCCGAGACTACTACACCCGTCCAACTACCAGTTGACTGCAGGCGCGCCACGACCTTCAACTACAGACCACACCACTGCCTGCACACCTACAGGATGTCTACAACTCCAACGAGTTCAACCTTCACATCAAGAACACCATCCTACTACGGCCCATGCCCGCGCTGCCCACAACACCACAATGCACCAAAGCCTACACCCCCCTGACGGTTGAGAACTACTGCTTTCTCGCTGCAGGACAGGATGATGACACTACAGTCAAACTTTTCTACACCACAGCCACTTCAGAACCAGCAACACGCTTTTTGCCACTACACTCACTACCGGGCAAGCTACATCAGCCGGCATACGACCGACTACAACTACTACATTCGGCAGCTGATGCCCACTTGTGGCATTACTACAGCTTGACCGAACTCCACGCATCCACCAACCACGTCAACGACTACAGTCTCGTCACCATTTCACTTCCCACAGACTACGCCCAACAACTACTACAAGACAACAACCGGGACTACTTCGTGCATGACTACATTGGTCACTCCACTTCAATCCAAAGCCACTACACCCTTCGCTTGTCCCACTACCAGGGAGCCTCCTGGTCAACTACAACTTCAACGAACTCACCCTACACTACACCCTGGCCAACGGCTACATCTGGGATTTCCACCTCCCAATCAACACTCCAACTACTCCACCTTTACACCCTACACCCTAACGACAGCACAGCGCGACGTGCTGCGCACTGCATTTGGAGCAAGACTACAGAATACTAGGGTCACTACTTGTTGACCAATACACGAGGCACTCCACGCACCCTGAACAGCGAGAGCTACTGAGGACTACACCTGTTTTGCCTTTTTCAGTACAGTAACATAGTAGCATGGATGAACAACACTTTTCTCATCACTACTGTCAATCTTGACATGCGCATTCCAGTTGAAAGATACTACATGGTGTTTTAACTGAGGGACGCTGTCAGAGTACATGCGGTGATGACCGCAGGCCTTGAGCTTTACTACATTGCGAGCTCATGAGAAGCAGGAGTTGTGCTGACGACAGGTTTGTTTGTGTTA
>CAUJNA010000815.1:60000-148830 GCA_963377175.1 Effrenium voratum | reverse complement strand
GGTGCGCTTGTAATGCGCCAGCATATGTGCAGTGGAATACAACCCGCTCAAGTCTTGAGCGGGTGCGCTTATCATGCGCCAGCATGTGTGCATTGCTAGGCGAATACACTGGAGCGGGTGCGCTTATCATGTGCCGGCATGTGTGCAGTGCTACGCGAATACACTTGAGGGGGCGTGCTTATCATGCGCCCGCATAAGTGCGGTGCTAGACGAATACACTGGAGCGGGACTGCTTATCATGTTCCAGCATGTGTGCAGCGCTGGGCGAATACACTGGAGCGGGTGCGCTTATCACGCGCCAGCATGCGCGCAGTGCTAGGCCAGTACACTTGAGCGAGTGTGCTTATCATATTAATATGCCAGCATGTGTGCAGCGCTAGGCCAGTACACTTGAGCAGGCGCGCTTATACCATGTGTCAGCATGTGTGCAGTGCTACGCGAGTACACTTGAGCGGGTGTGCTTATCATGTGCCAGCATGTGCGCAGTGCTATGCGAATGCACTTGAGCAGGTGCGCTCATCATGTGCCGGCATGTGCGCAGTGCTACGCGAACTGAGCGGGTGCGCTTATCATGTCCCAGCATATGCGCAGTGGAATACGCTTGAGCGGGTGTGCCTATCATGTGCCAGCATGTGTGCAGTGCGTGGCGAATACACTGGAGCGGGTGCGCTTTTCATGTGCCAGCATGTGCGCAGTGCTACACGCATGCATTTAAGCGGGTGTGTTTATCATGTGCCAGCATATGTGCAGTGGAATACACTTGAGCGGGTGCGCATAAGATGTGCCAGCATGTGCGCAGTGCTATGCGAATGCACTTGCGCAGGTGCGCTTATCATGTGCCGGCATGTGCGCAGTGCTACGCGAAGAAATTGAGCGGGCGCGCTCATCACGGCGCCGCCGTGTTGTTGGGTTGTCTTGGCTTGGCAGGTTCTGGGTGATTTTGTTTGAGGCTGTCTGCTTTCTGTTTGCGGGGTTTTTGTTTCGGTCGCAGGCTTTGGACCGCGGCTGTGCATGTAAGCAGGGCATCCCGCACTTCAAGACCAAGCATGCTGGCCTTGAAGGCAGCGCATCCTGCGTTGGACCGCAGGGCATCCTGCACTTAGGCAGGGCATCTTGCACTTCAAGACCAAGAATCCTGTTCTTGAAGGCAAGGCATCCTGCAGTAGAGTGGGCATGAGCAGGGCATCCTGCGTGATGGGCTGAGAGACGAACTGCGAGACAAGCCGCGGCTTGTTGTAGCCGCAAGGCACAAAAAGGACAATCACGCAGGCCTTGTTTTGCGACGCGTGCCGCGCGTGGCCGTCTGGTTCTGATCTCATAATCTCATCATGAACGTTGTAGCGAACTACGCTACAGAGCGCTCATCACACCCCATCTCATACGACTGCCTCACCGGTCAGCCTCACCGGTCAGCTGCTAGATTTGGCCGAAGAAGCGGACGCACGCGTCTCCACCACCCATGCTTGCAAGAGCTGGTTTGCGAGCGCCTTGGTGGGAGCGCTAGTGGTCTTGTGCTTGAGGCCAAGGATCATCTTTCCGAGCCCGTGCTCCTTGGCTTCTTGGACTGTCACAGCATGCTTGATGCAAAGATGCATTCCTGAAAAGTTGCTGTGGAAATCCTTTGCTCCGAGCTTGTCCCTGATTGTCTCCAAGCTTAGCGCGCGGGGATCCTTGTTCTTTCCCGCCGCTAGCTCCTGCTTGGTCGGTGTCGTTTCCATAGCTGCTTGCGCTTCACCCTTGTCGGTCTTTCGTCGCTTGTTGTACTTCTCAGAAGCTTCTGCGCAGATCGTGGCCATGCGCTTCCAGGCAGCGGCTGATGGAATGGCAGCTCGGCTGTATTTTTTCCTGGTCAGCTTGACACAGGCTGAAGGGGGCTGTTTAGGAGCATCTTTCCTGGTAAAGTCAATCAGGTCCTGGAAGTAGTCGTTGTGGTGGCCCAGAAGGAAAGCTGCGAAAGCCATGTGGCTGCATCTCGAAGTCTTCGCAAAGTAGAGACAGCTGCATCGGAGACGGTCGAGGACTTCTTCAGGCCCAGCAACTAGCGTGACTACACACACGTTGGCCAAGATTTCCTTGACTTTGGTGAGGGACAAGCGCCCCGCCTCTTCGTGCCACATGCCGGGCGACTTCTCCAAGTGCTTCTGCACCTGCATGCAAGCATCTTCCGCTGGGAAGGGGGGGCCTACTATCCCGCAAAGACAACTTCTGTGGGGTCACACAAGTGCTTTCTACAGACAGAAGTGCAGCCGAAGGACGTCTGCCACGGAAGAGTCGCAGAGCCGTAGCAGGGACACCATGCAGCAAGCCACATCATCGTCCACCACCATGGAGGCATTTGTGACTGGGAGCACAAATGCTTGACGGACGTCGCCGACCTCACCAATATCAAACTCGAAGCTCTTCGTGTTGCCGGGGCAAGATTGCCACAGCAAGCGTGCGCACGGCAGCCTCATTTGGTGATCGTCAAGGACTTTAACCCTTTCCGTGAAGATGGCTTCGCCGCTGACCAGGCGGCTAGAGATACCGCCCAGCTTGAGCTTGAGCTGCTTCGCGGCGGCGTCATCCGCGCCCAACTTTGCCTGACGAGGCCGCAGGGGCGCACCAAAGTCGACTGGTCGTTGCGGCGCCGCACGCTGCGCACTACCCTACAAATCGCTAAACGATACTTCCAACACGAGCGAAAACACGTGGAACAGTGACAGCGCCCACCAGAGCTCACAGCGGAACCCTTGGCGCAATCCCACGCCTCCGTAGCTTTGAGGATGTGGTTCAAAGCATCTGTAGCAGGCATTTTTGCCACGTTGCCAGGCAAGAGCTTCTTCATGTGATGCCAGGAAGCTTCGAGCGATTGGGAAATGGTGGTGGAAGTCATCCCAGGATTCGCCTCAGCGGGTGGGGTTTGGGTCTAGGGCCTAGTCAGAGGCGGAGCGAGTTGCCGCCGAGAAGCTTCGTGGGACTGGAACTTCACGGAAGTCCCCAGCAGCGAGATGAAGCAGCAGCAGGCCGAAGTCCACATCTCTTTCCCTTCGACAGTCACCTTTTCCACCACGTCTTTCTGCAGATAGGCCGCCAGGTCCAGCTCTCCGAGCTCGACTAACCTCACTAAGAGGCTGTCAATGTAAAGGCTGAACAAAGGCCTGGAGAATCCCAGAGCACTCAGCGCAAACTGCATGTTTGCCGCCACCATTGCCCGCACCTCTTTCTTGGAGCCGGCGCGCCTCATGTTGGATGACACCTGGTGTCGGACATCTAAGACGAACACAGTCTTGGGGAACGCCTTTCGCAAGGCGTTTTGCCCACCTAAGCTTTCGTCAGCGTGAACCTGGTGAAGAAACTGACTCAAGTCATTGTTCTTCGAGGAGTGCCATTCCTTCATGAGGTGCAGCACCGTGAGCATGTGCTCTTGCCCTTCTTTGGGCACAAAGCCCAAGCCTACTTGCACCAAAGTGGTTCGAGGAATACCTTCGCGGTCGTACTTTTTCGCGCACAAGCAGAACTTCCACAGGCCCCAATCGCTGGAAAAGACCTTGTACGTGCAGTCATGCACGCCGACAAGGTAGTCATGGTCTCCGCCGCGAGCTTGAGCAATCATCGCTGCAGCAGCCTCAGCTGCGCAGCTGCCCCAACTAGCCCGGCAGCCTATCCCACCGCCGAAGTGGAGAAAACAACCAGCTGAATCAAATGGCGTGGCAAAGAAACTGAAACAAAAGCAAGGGAGAACATCAGTCGCCTCCAACTTGCTTGTGGGTGCAGATTGCTTGTGGGTGCAAAGACAAGAACGCAGCGAATTTGAAGGCAGGAAGCGTCGGCGAACTTCTGGCAGGTGACGATGCCGCATCCGTCCTCGCGCACCACGGTGCTCCAGACGCTCCCATCCTCGTTGATCTTGCGCAAGTGCTCCAGCCACTGACCCAAGCCAGTGCCTCCACCGAACTCTGCCGACGCGCTCTTTTTCCGCACGGCTCGCCGGCGAGATTGCACCAAGGCTGCTGTGCAGGGCCAAGTCTCCATCTCTGCACCTTGCGCCGCCAGCTGCACCATGGCCTGCATTGGCGTGTTGGCTTCGGTCAATGCGTCTGCCTGCCGACGCACTGCCACTGCAGTGCCTCGAACCAGCCTGGGCTCCGTGGCGTGGTTGCCGTTGACGTGGACGATGTGCTCCTTGGCGCCGTCTTCTGTGAGTTGGAAGATATGACGCCACTTGCGAGGACAGTCTTTATGCGTTTGGCAATACGCATACACTGCCACGTGCTCACCAGCTGAGCGGCCAATCTTCATCTTTGCTTCCATGGACTGCTGTGCGAGCCACGCGAGCACGGCGCGGCGGCACTCGGCGTGGCTGGTCACATCGAAGTCGGGAGACAGCCGGATGACGGCCTGCTGCTCCCACTCCATCTGATGGGGCTCGAAAGGACGACCTCGCTACCTTCCCCGCAGAGCCGGAAACGTATGCTCCACGACACTGCGTTGAAGCGTGGGAGAGCCTGGAGCAACTGAAAGCTTGGACCGGCCTTGAATTGCCGAACGTTCTGAGCAAGCACGGAAACTCAGCCTTGAAACAGCTGTCTCGCAAGCTGGAACACGTCGTGCGCAGGCAGAGTACACGGACTGCAGAAGCTTTTTTTTCCGCGACTCGCAGGCACGCCACGTGTCGCACCATATAGAATAACCGGAAGCATGCAAAACGCAGACATTGTGCTCGTTGGCAGCCGTGCCCATCAGCAGCCAAAGTGAAGCTTGCCTTCCGCAGCTGGGTCTGCTCACGCTGCCGGAAAGCACCAGAGAGGCACACGCAAATTTTCCATCGCCCTCTTGGTCTCCTCTGTCAAAACACGCTTTGCAAGCACTCGTTGCTGACGCCCTGCAGCCCCACCAGCCCGTCTTTGGTGGACATCAGCTATACCAAGCCCACGTGCCAGCTCGCAAACCTCATCGAACTGAGCAGCCGATAGATGACGAGGGCCCATGGCAGCCCGACCCAATCGAGCCGAGTTTCTCAAAGCGCTGAGCGTTACTTCCTGCTCGTCGGGAAGTGCTCTCATGACCTCCGCCAGCAAGCGCTCCGTGGATGTCATCGGCTCTCCGCATACTTTGCACTCCAGAACATCCCCAGAGCAGAAGATTTCCTGTGACTGCTTGGTCTGCAGCCGCATCTCCGTCTCAAAGGCAATGACGTTGAGAAAGAAGGCTGCCTCCGTGAACTTGACAAGCGCTCGCTGAACGCTTCGGACGCCGGCCTTGGTGTCCACAGCGTGCCTCTCGTCCACTAGATCTGACAGATCTTGCCGCAGGGGTCCCAGGGAAGCTGGCTCGTCGCACCACCTGAAGAAGTCGCAGCCATCCTCGGAGCCTGGCAAGGCACACCCTGACCGCACCCGCGGACCGTGCGCGTCAAACACAAAAACAGAGCAACATCCGAGCGACGCAAACGACCCTTGCAACTGTGTGACCAAGGCACTTGCTTCGGAGCAGCACCAGAACTGCCGCCCGACATTAGACTGCGCTCCCTTGCCTTTGCGCTTACAGACCTTCAACACAACCGGCAGATCGCACACGCACTGTGCGGGGACATCAGCTGGATTCCCCCTCGGGTCCATCGTGCGATGTTGAACCGCAGGCACGGCGCAGAGCGTGAACTGCAGGTAGCGCAAAGATTCCTCTTCCACGTGAGCCACGGCGATGTAGCTGCCAATCCATTGCGAGTGCTTGGAGACATAGTCCCTGACTGACACCCGCTGCTGCGTAGATAGTTTTTGCTCTTCGAAGAAATTGTGAACCTGAGCAAGGAGCTTGTTGGCCTCGTTGGTCAAGGACAACTTGCGCGCCGAGCTGGCGGGCCCAAAGATCCGCAGCGCGCTTTCTACGACTCCGCCAAGAAATTCGCGAATGGGCTGCAAGGCACCGATGTCATCCCAACGGCAAGCTTGCGCGTGGGCCACGGTGAAGCACCACCCCTGTAGAAAGCCCGTGGACCTCAGACGCACAGCCCAAGGCAGCCACAAGCGCTCGACTACATGTCAGGACTTTTTTTGGCAAAGACACGTCGCTCAAAAAAAAAAGCTCGCAAAATATTCAAGAGCGCCGCTCTCGCAACCGGAGCCTATCCATTTACCACTCGCTTCGTGTTTGCGCCGAACCATTTTACTATGGCAGAAGCCCCCAAAACCGCCAGCTGTTAGGGCAAAAACACCTTCATGACAATCGTCACACGCGACTGCTTGCGTAAGATACCAAACGGGTGGGCGCAAGCTGCGTGCCGTTGCTGCTTAACAATCGATGCCCAAGCTAAGCAGCGGACATGCCCTTCGCGCAAAAGAACTTTCTAATGACGTCCTCCTGCGCCATCATAGAGATTGCAGCCTGCGTCCGGTCAACCCTGTTGGACAAATCAGAGCTCAAGGCCTTGCCGAGGCCATTGCCAGTTCTGAGTGGAAGCAATGTACTTGGGGCTACGTGTTGCCCTGTGTTCGTAGCGCCAGAGCTAGCGTAACTTGCGTCGAAGAAGCTGACTAGCTCCTCTACAACTAAGTAGATATAGCCGGAGTTTTGCTTCAGCTGCTTCACGAAACCCGCAGTGCTTCCTCCGTCGAAAAGAAGTCTTTCACCCGCGCTTGCAGAGTTGTGCGCGAGGAAGGGCATGCGATCCATGACGTCGCAAAACACCCTGTGTATCAACTCCTGCTGCACGGGGGTCTTCTTCGACCCCGGGGCTGCAATGCCGATGCACGGCACCCTCGGGGTGACTGATAAAGTTGCCTTCAATTCCACTTGCATGTCAATATGCAAGCACGCAGCGAGCATTGTCGACCAAACCTGATGCACCAGCTTGTCCGGGAACCCTGTGCAGCGCGAGAGGCAGAGAAGGGCCACCTCAACCGGCAAAGCACTACAGCAAGATGGCAACAGGCGAGAGCCAGCGGCGTCCAAGTCTGCTTTCTCGGAGCCCAGACTGGCAATCTCAGAAAAGCACAGGGCTGCCGGGCGTGGGACAGCATGCGCTGGCCAGTTAGGAATCTTGGCGAAATCCTCCGCCGCAGGCCAGTCTGCTTGTGGCCCCCGTAGCCGTCGCAGGAGCGGCGCGGCGTACTCAGCGACGCATGCGTGCACTCCGTCCAAGTCAGCGCTGGCCAAGGGGTCCGGGGCGGCTTGTGCTGGGTCGACCTGGGTTGGGGAGAAGGGATGCCCTTCGCTGAAGCCAGTGCCACCCGGAGAGCCGCGAAAGCCCCCCACCAGTGGACGCAAGCGCGATGAGGCTTCTGGTTGCTGTGGACTCGGAGTGCGCTGCACTTGCGTTGGAGTCAATGGTGTGCGGCATGGGCTACGCGTCCGATCCCGCTCCTGGGACATCGCGACAAATGACTTCGCTGGCATTCAGCTTGGCAACATGAGCTGGAACAGTTGGCACTACTGCCTATCTCCAATCAAGCCTTTGAGCATGGCGATGTAATGTGCCCTGCGCTAACAAGCCTGGAGCAAGAAGACCGGCGGCGCCCAATCTTGGAGACTGCGGGCTCAGCACGAGCAAATGCCGACCGCTGCGCGCGGAAAACGAACCTATACTCGAGGCATCCCGCGCAGAAAGCGTGGTCACTGCACGCGGAAAATTAGCACTGTTTGAAGCTGTCTGGGATTTTTCTTTCCGTGTCAGGTTTTGGACCGCGCCTGTGCATTTAAGCAGGGCATCCCGCACTCCAAGACCAAGCATGCTGGCCTTGAAGGGGGTCATCCTGCGTTGGACTGCAGGGCATCCTGCACTTAGGCAGGGCATCTTGCACTTCAAGACCAAGAGTTCTGTTCTTGAAGGCAAGGCATCCTGCGCTGTGGCGCCGCAGGGCATCCTGCATCTCTAAGCGCGGCGTCGCAATGCATACGCGCGCACTAGGAAACTTGGAGACAAGCCAGGGGAGGAACCGCGCGGAGGCGTGCAATGCAAGGCCTGCGAGGCATCCGCGCGCGCCCGCAGTTGCTTCATGCCGTTTGGTTTGCTGTGCGGCGCCGCCGTGCTGTTGGGCTGTTTTGGATCGGCAGGCTCTGCGTGGTTTTGTTTGAGGCCGTCTGCTTTCTGCTTGCGGGATTTTTCTTTCCGTGTCAGGTTTCGGACCGCGCCTGTGCATTTAAGCAAAGCATCCCGCACTCCAAGACCAAGCATGCTGGCCTTGAAGGCAGGGCATCCTGCGTTGAACCGCAGGGCATCCTGCACTTAGGCAGGGCATCTTGCACTTCAAGACCAAGAGTTCTGTTCTTGAAGGCAAGGCATCCTGCGCTGTGGCGCCGCAGGGCATCCTGCATCTCTAAGCGCGGCGTCGCAATGCATACGCGCGCACTAGGAAACTTGGAGACAAGCCAGGGGAGGAACCGCGCGGAGGCGCGCAACGCAAGGCCTGCAAGGCATCCGCGCGCGCCCGCAGTTGCTTCATGCCGTTTGGTTTGCTGTGCGGCGCCGCCGTGCTGTTGGGCTGTTTTGGATCGGCAGGCTCTGCGTGGTTTTGTTTGAGGGGGTGTCTGCTTTCTGCTTGCGGGATTTTTCTTTTCCGTGTCAGGTTTTGGACCGCGCCTGTGCATTTAAGCAGGGCATCCCGCACTCCAAGACCAAGCATGCTGGCCTTGAAGGCAGGGCATCCTGCGTTGGACTGCAGGGCATCCTGCACTTAGGCAGGGCATCTTGCACTTCAAGACCAAGAGTTCTGTTCCTGAAGGCAAGGCATCCTGCGCTGTGGCGCCGCAGGGCATCCTGCATCTCTAAGCGCGGCGTCGCAATGCATACGCGCGCACTAGGAAACTGGAGACAAGCTGGGGGAGGAACCGCGCGGAGGCGCGCAACGCAAAGCCTGCAAGGCATCCGCGCGCGCCCGCAGTTGCTTCATGCCGTTGGTTTGCTGTGCGGCGCCGCCGTGCTGTTGGGCTGTTTTGGATCGGCAGGCTCTGCGTGGTTTTGTTTGAGGGTGTCTGCTTTCTGCTTGCGGGATTTTTCTTTCCGTGTCAGGTTTTGGACCGCGCCTGTGCATTTAAGCAGGGCATCCCGCACTCCAAGACCAAGCATGCTGGCCTTGAAGGCAGGGCATCCTGCGTTGGACTGCAGGGCATCCTGCACTTAGGCAGGGCATCTTGCACTTCAAGACCAAGAGTTCTGTTCTTGAAAGCAAGGCATCCTGCGCTGTGGCGCCGCAGGGCATCCTGCATCTCTAAGCGCGGCGTCGCAATGCATACGCGCGCACTAGGAAACTTGGAGACAAGCTGGGGGAGGAACCGCGCGGAGGCGCGCAACGCAAAGCCTGCAAGGCATCCGCGCGCGCCCGCAGTTGCTTCATGCCGTTTGGTTTGCTGTGCGGCGCCGCCGTGCTGTTGGGCTGTTTTGGATCGGCAGGCTCTGCGTGGTTTTGTTTGAGGCCGTCTGCTTTCTGCTTGCGGGATTTTTCTTTCCGTGTCAGGTTTTGGACCGCGCCTGTGCATTTAAGCAAAGCATCCCGCACTCCAAGACCAAGCATGCTGGCCTTGAAGGCAGGGCATCCTGCGTTGAACCGCAGGGCATCCTGCACTTAGGCAGGGCATCTTGCACTTCAAGACCAAGAGTTCTGTTCTTGAAGGCAAGGCATCCTGCGCTGTGGCGCCGCAGGGCATCCTGCATCTCTAGGCGCGGCGTCGCAATGCATACGCGCGCACTAGGAAACTTGGAGACAAGCCAGGGGAGGAACCGCGCGGAGGCGCGCAACGCAAGGCCTGCAAGGCATCCGCGCGCGCCCGCAGTTGCTTCATGCCGTTTGGTTTGCTGTGCGGCGCCGCCGTGCTGTTGGGCTGTTTTGGATCGGCAGGCTCTGCGTGGTTTTGTTTGAGGCCGTCTGCTTTCTGCTTGCGGGATTTTTCTTTCCGTGTCAGGTTTTGGACCGCGCCTGTGCATTTAAGCAGGGCATCCCGCACTCCAAGACCAAGCATGCTGGCCTTGAAGGCAGGGCATCCTGCGTTGGACTGCAGGGCATCCTGCACTTAGGCAGGGCATCTTGCACTTCAAGACCAAGAGTTCTGTTCTTGAAGGCAAGGCATCCTGCGCTGTGGCGCCGCAGGGCATCCTGCATCTCTAAGCGCGGCGTCGCAATGCATACGCGCGCACTAGGAAACTTGGAGACAAGCCAGGGGAGGAACCGCGCGGAGGCGCGCAACGCAAGGCCTGCAAGGCATCCGCGCGCGCCCGCAGTTGCTTCATGCCGTTTGGTTTGCTGTGCGGCGCCGCCGTGCTGTTGGGCTGTTTTGGATCGGCAGGCTCTGCGTGGTTTTGTTTGAGGCCGTCTGCTTTCTGCTTGCGGGATTTTTCTTTCCGTGTCAGGTTTTGGACCGCGCCTGTGCATTTAAGCAAAGCATCCCGCACTCCAAGACCAAGCATGCTGGCCTTGAAGGCAGGGCATCCTGCGTTGGAACTGCAGGGCATCCTGCACTTAGGCAGGGCATCTTGCACTTCAAGACCAAGAGTTCTGTTCTTGAAGGCAAGGCATCCTGCGCTGTGGCGCCGCAGGGCATCCTGCAGCTCTAAGCGCGGCGTCGCAATGCATACGCGCGCACTAGGAAACTTGGAGACAAGCTAGGGGAGGAACCGCGCGGAGGCGTGCAATGCAAAGCCTGCAAGGCATCCGCGCGCGCCCGCAGTTGCTTCATGCCGTTTGGTTTGCTGTGCGGCGCCGCCGTGCTGTTGGGCTGTTTTGGATCGGCAGGCTCTGCGTGGTTTTGTTTGAGGCCGTCTGCTTCTGTTTGCGTTGTTTTTTTCTTTCCGTGTCAGGTTTTGGACCGCGCTTGTGCATTTAAGCAAGGCATCCCGCACTCCAAGACCAAGCATGCTGGCCTTGAAGGCAGGGCATCCTGCGTTGGACCGCAGGGCATCCTGCACTTAGGCAGGGCATCTTGCACTTCAAGACCAAGAATCCTGTTCTTGAAGGCAAGGCATCCTGCGCTGTGGCGCCGCAGGGCATCCTGCAGCTCCAAGCGCGGCGTTGCAACTCATACGCATGCGCTAGGAAACTGGGAGACAAGCTGGGGGACGAACCGCGCGGAGGCGCGCAACGCAAAGCCTGCAAGGCATCCGCGCGCGCCCGCAGTTGCCAGAGAAACGGGGACACGGAGCTGACTTAGCGAAGTAAGGTCTCCGAGTCAGAACCCGACGGCCCGAGTCGGCCGCGGAAGCCACGTGTCAGACGGAAAGCGCCGTGTCAGACAACGACGGCCCGAGTCGGCTGCTTGCAAATCTGACTTTTTCGTCACCGGCCATGTCATTCAAGCTGCAGCTACCCGGTGTGAGACGGCCAAGGCTCACCCAGCAAACCACGCAGCATCAGCAGCATGTCGTCGGAGAACGCGTGCCAAGCCTTGAACAAGGAGCCCATGCTGCGAGACCGCCCATACACTGGCTCATACTCTTGCACGTGGTTCATGCAGGACACAAGCAGCGGCTCCAAGGTCTCTGCGTGCGTTCGCCAGGATGCCCCCCAGGTCAGCTGCAGTTGTGTGCGAAAGGACACGGGATTATTGCCTTCACAGGGAGGCTGGAGGTCAGGCCAGGAGCATGTCACTTTCCAGTGCTCACAGCGGCGGAGGCTGTAGATCACTGTCATGAGAATGGTGACGGTGTCCAGGTTGGTAGAGGACTGCTCCCCTCCAACGTGGCGGCAGAGGCTGTACTGGATGCGCAAGCACTGCTCCAGATGCCACAAGGGAGTGAAGTTGCCGTATGTGACCTCCTCATGCCGGCCACGGTGAGCAGCCAGCGCAGCCTGCATCCCACCCACCAAAGCCATGACGTGCTGCGTGTCAAGTTGGACGGACATGTGCGGCAGCCAAGACTGACAAGTGGCTGAAACACTTCTCGGGCCAAGAGCGCTGCAAGGCAAGCAAGGCAACTCACAACACAAATCAGTTGCAGGTCACGGTCAGCATGAAGCAATGACTCCGGATCGCCCTGCTTTGTGCGACGCCAGCAACCCCTAGACTGTCACAGCCCTTTTCGGGCGCATCCCCCAGAAGACCTTGGACCAACTGCGTGGCCAAGCGCGCTGCCAACTTGCTGGCAAGCGCCCCCATTGTTGCACACTCATCGATCGAGTGTACGGACACTTGGGCTTTTTCCGCCCGCACTTCAAAATTGGACCCTGAAGACTCAGCACGGGCTGCAATGCCCTGGCACAAAAAAAGCATCGACCCCACCTTGCGGGCTGCTGCTGGCGAGCCAGCGACCGCTGCAGCTTCTTTTGCTGCTTTTCACGCAGCGCCAAGCTGGCCGGGCATCCTGCGTTGGACCGCAGGGCATCCTGCACTTAGGCAGGGCATCTTGCACTTCAAGACCAAGAATCCTGTTCTTGAAGGCAAGGCATCCTGCGCTGTGGCGCCGCAGGGCATCCTGCAGCTCTAAGCGCGGCGTTGCAATTCATACGCATGCGCTAGGAAACTGGGAGACAAGCTGGGGGACGAACCGCGCGGAGGCGCGCAACGCAAAGCCTGCAAGGCATCCGCGCGCGCCCGCAGTTGCCAGAGAAACGGGGACACGGAGAAGTAAGGTCTCCGAGTCAGAACCCGACGGCCCGAGTCGGCCGCGGAGGCCACGTGTCAGACGGAAAGCGCCGTGTCAGACAACGACGGCCCGAGTCGGCCGCGTATGGGACGGCGGGCACGCCAGAAGAAGCGCGGACGCGGAGCTAACTTAGCAAAGTAAGGTCTCCGAGTCAGAACCTGACGGTCCGAGTCGGCCGTGGAGGCCACGTGTCGGACGGGAAGCGCTGTGTCAGACAACGACGGCCCATTGGGGGCAGTTCCTGAACGCGCTTCCGCAACCACGCGCGAGTGTTGTCTGACTCGCGCGTAGGCGTTGTCCGACTCGCGCGTTGGCGTTGTCTGACTCGTGTTGTCTGACTCGCGGGCCTGTTGTCTGACACGGTCTTCGCTCATGCAGCGAAACCCAATGCGGTTTGGTGGCCCCGTTTGGATCGCCCGTCGCTAGCCCTGTTGCCTCAAGCAAGGACATTTACCCGACTGGCACAAAGCTTTCGCGACGTCTCTGCCAGGTGGTGGTTCCTCGGAGCTCAGCTGTTCGTCGTGACCGGCGACTGCCTTGCAGCTCCCAACCTGTCGGCGCTGCTGACTGAGGCGCCGGATAGGCAATGGGAGGAACTAAGACGGGACTAAGTGGGCTCCTTCTCTGGGGTCTCTGCAAGTCAAAACTTGGACGGGGAAAACTATGGACCATTGGAGCATTGCAAGACATATATACATATATATATATATATATAAAAGCACAAGGCCTCGGGAGGCTATGGCAAACATGACAAGCAGCACGTCTGTTGTTCGCCTTCCAATTGAAGTTTATTTATGTGTTGTCCTGGCAGTCATTCATAGGGCTGGCTGAGTGGATGAACAGACAGACTCGGAGCAAGCAGGATCATAGGAAGCTTCGCTCATGGTAGGCCAGTCTTTCCGAACTCAACTTGAAATTGCAGAGTCCCAAAACGCTATACGGCACTTTGAACCCATAGGACATGTAAGCCACCTTGCATAGCCGCAGCGAATTGCAACGTTGAGGCAGCATGAAGCAATCGTGGGAGCGAACTCTGACGACTTGCAACCGACCCACTGACGCAGTCGTGCAGTCCTCACTTCTTGCACAATTGTATTGAGTTGTGAAGTCCTGAGCCAAGTTGGATCAGCTTCGAATAGATGTATCAGAATGAGAGTTTCCTTATTCTTGGCTGTTGTCTTATTCACTTCTCAGGAAGCTTCAATGTTCAACGCCAAAGTGCTTGAGGCAGAGCTGCAGGAGCTGTCCGCCTGAAATAGCTTCTGATTGCCTGTGTCGGCGTGGTAGTCGCATCACGCTCAGGTGGTGGGCAGGTCGTCCTATGGCACCTCGGCAATAACTGGCCCTTCCTGCGACCGACATTTGGGGCACTTGGAGTTTGACATAGGTCGGTTTGCTTGACCTTTCTTCGAGCCATGTGAGCAACCGTCAAAACTCGCAATGTCTAGAATATGTATTCGGCGGACATCCGCTTTCCAAAAGTGAAGAAAGTTGGGGGAAGCGATGGGGGCGTCCCAAAAGCGATGCCCTGCTCTTGTATGTATCAACTTTCACAGAGATGATATTGCTTGACTTACTTGGGCGCGGAGGTCCAGAGGAAAACCAAGCAGTGGCAGAAACCATCCATATTCGCAAGTCCCTCACAAAACGACCAACCCATATCAACACTTGACAGCTGTTGGTTGCTAGATTATGTGCCAGGTGGGGCATGGCTGTGCTTGAAGCCAGACCACCATGATAACATGTAAAAAGAAGACGCGCTGAAGCGATGCCGAAAGCGATGCCCAAAGCGATGCCCAAAGCGATGCCCAAAGCGATGCCCAAAGCGATGCCCAAAGGTCTTCATCATCATCATGTTGCCCAGTTGCCCAATTGGGTCCTGAACAACAATTGCCTTTGTTGGAAAGCCGTTGGTTTTGGTTTGCCATCCTGCAGCAGAACCTGCGCAACTCTGAGTCTCGGCCTGCAGCTCCGTGCAACAGCGCCCTTCAGCAGCATACTCAACAACACCCTGCAGCAGCACTCTGCAACAGCACCCTGCAACAGCACCCTGCAGTAGCGCCCTGCAGCAGCGCCCTGCAGCATTGATGCGCAAGCTGGTCGTGTATCAAGAAGACATCCAGGGGGGACCAATTAAGTTTAGTAGCGCAGGTTGGCTTGGAATCCAAGAAGCCGACTATTATGTTTGGAAGCCTTTTGACTCGGATAATTTGGGCAATGGGAATTGAACATACTCTGTGTAAGACAATGCCCTAAAAAACAATAATGCAAAAAACATGCGGGAAGCGATGAGGGGCGTCCCAAGTTGGCGGTGTCCACAGCGGGATACAAGGAGTTAGACAGCCGCACATGTATTGAGAGTATACGACTTCAAACAAACATGGCCCCCTGAGTGGAACAAAGGGCTTGGTGGGGGAGGGGGAAGGCAATGACTCATTGAGCATGAGGGGACCCAAGGGCCCGACCCGCGAGTGGTAGGACTTCATCCAGACAGTTATACCATTTTTTTTAAATACTTCCGACGCAGACCCTCCGGCGATACTGAATTGATCATATTTAAGTATGACATGATTGAGACACCATTTCTCATTTTTGCGCATACTTTCGCAGATTTTGCATATTTGTGTTTTGCATATTTGCGCTGAGGCATGGCACTGGGGACCTTGTCCACCTTCCAAGCAGCTGCCCGAGTCCTGGATGCGGTGCCCTTCGCGACCCTCTATGAGAGGGTCTCCCACTCGGTGGCCTTGCCGCAATGCCGTTGCTAGGACATGCCGCAAAGATCTGCTTTGCTTTGGGGTCAGCAATTTTTCAGTGGCTTATAGCGTGGAGGAAAGAGCTGAATCCACAGACTTGTTGCCAACTCGTTGCCTCCGGGCTGCTCAAGCTGAGCGCAACAGACTCGCAAGTGTTGTGCACAAAGCTTGAAACAAGGAAGTGCATCCGTCAAGGCTTGCGCCAACCCGAAGCATTTCTTCCCTCCTACTGGGTCATGCTCGAGACTAACTGTTCAACCTGATGATGATGATGATGATGATGATGATGATGATGATGATGATGAGACGACGACGACGACGACGACGACGATGATGATGATGATGATGATGATGATGATGATGATGATGATGAGATCACTCATCATAAGGCTGAGGGTAGGATGAACTCCTTGAGAGCACTGCTGAAGGACAAGGAGGAAAAACTGCCAGCACTTGCGCTGGTAGATCGCAACTTTCGAGCTGCAGCTACCAAGTGTATATCGCTTGTTGCGCTGTACTTAAAAGTTCTGCTTCTCGAGCTGGAGCTGCAACATGTATGAACCAATGTTCAGGCAAACAATTTGTGCACTGTTTGAAATGGGCCGAAGGAATCCAAAGCTGTCATCCAGATTGCTCCAAGCTACTGGAACAACGATTGCTTGATCTCCGCAAAACATAGAATGCACACCCTGAGTGGCGGTGCCTGTGAGAAGCTGTGGGCAAGCTGAAGCAGTCGGAACATTCTCGCGTGAGATGAGGCGCCTTTCATCACAGTGGCCGTCCTGGCGGTGGCCTCCGGTGCGCTGTGGTTTCTGGTCTATTGGCAGATGCAACTGCAGACGACAGAAGAAAACGGAGACGCATGAAGCCCGAGCCATGCTTATGCAGGCAGAGAATTCTCTGTGCAGGCCAAAAAGTGCTGTGCAGCAAGCGCAGACAAAGTGTCTGCCGAGAAAAGATGGTAAGTGCTGCTCTGGCCAGTGCAATGGTTTCTCCGTGCTTTCGCATGGCCATGACCTGCATGACCTGCCCTCCTAGTCACACGCCAGTTGAGATCGCACTGACACTCCCCACTCCCTCCGGCCACTTGGGCGGAGGCTGACGCTACAGGGCAGGCGCAAGGCAGGAAGAGGGGGGGATGCATCGATGTCCTTCCAAGGATCCATGTTCGAAGGTGGCAATCTCGGAATCTGTCAAGCTCGAGGTCTCATAATATGTTTGCCAATTGACATATTTGGGCCCAAGCACGCAAGGAACCTTCGGCAAGTGCCAATGCTTTACAGCAGGACAGCAGAGCGAACATCACGTAAGTAGCAACAAACAGGACTTTTCTGAACACTGAGCCCTGAATTTTCCGTTACGTTGAGTCAATGCTGTGCAGACAGTTTGGCCTTCCATGACGTTTTCCATATGCTCTTGCCCAGTCAACTCAGCTCTTACCACTTCCCCAACAAGCAGAGGCTGTTTAGGCAAAGCGAGGTGTGGACGGCGCAGTTAGACCGGTCCACGCGGCTTCGGCCATGTGGAGCCGAAGATGCCGTGTGCTAGCAGCCTCTGGGAGTCTCCTCGGGACGTGCCTGCTCACGGAGACTCCGCTGATCCCAAAGCTCCCCGTCAAACCTCTCTTGCTGGAGACAAAGGCGCCCCATGTGGCTTGGTGCAGAGGGTGAGAGCCGTCCGTTTGACCGGGGTTCACTTTTTGCAGACGAATCTGTTATGCATGTCGCCTCGCATGTTGAGTGCTGCTAGATTTTTGTGATGCCACTCACCATAAGGAGCAATAAGATGCTGGCGGGGCTTTCAATGACTTATTTTAGATGCCTTTTCTTTTTGCAGAAGCAAGCCTCTCTCAATTGGCGCGAGAAACTTTCTACAGAGGCCAACAAAGCAGCCACTTCTATGCTGAGAGCGCAAATGCCACTTTCACTTTCCCTTTGAGGCAGGCAGATCGTTACCGTTTTAGCGCCCAACCTGGATTGCTCAGGTTGAACAGGCGCGGACGCAGGACTGCCGACGTTACCGGTTCTATTTCCGCCCCTGTGGAGAGAGCTCTGGAAAGCCAGTAACAGCCTTTTGGTGCCTGGTGAGGTATGGCGCTCACATACACAAACACACACGAGGGTTGCAGATCTGCAGTGCTTTGTTCGGATATGAGCAGCATATTGGCAGCAGCAAGGGGTTCCCTGCCCACTGTCAAAGTCGTTCCCCAAAGTGTTGCATCTTGGCAGGACATCGCAGCAACGCAGTGGCTCAAGCTGCAAACCTTAACTTACCGCACCTTGGCCAGCACTTCTCTGTTGTTTTGTCTTACCAATGGACTCCATCTCTTTTTTTCTTCTTCATAGTGCCTGGCACACAGAGCCACACCTTGAGACAATCCAGATCATCAGGATCTTGTGGTGTGGGCACCTGCGCGATGACCTGAGGTGATCAGACAGGCCACGAGAGAAAGTGGGATCTGGTGACCCGCACCACCCGCACTGACCGCGCCGGTGTGGATGCGGTCATCATCTTGCCGCTGCTCCGGTCATCGAAGACGCTCGGCACACTTGGGGTACACTTAGCTGGAGCTGGCCCAAATGAGAACAGCAACAAAGCGGCGGTGAATGACCCGTTTGTTTGGTTTTTGATATGATTCCAAGGAGCCCTCCAATTACTCGAGCATTCCCGAGAGATGCCCGAAGGGTTTTGCTCGCAGGAAGAGCGAGGTGGATGTGCTCTTGGTGCAGCAATTCCGCCCGCCGGTGGCCGGGTACACCGTGGAGCTCCCTGCGGGCTTGATCGACGCCGGGGAGAGCTCGGATCAGGCGGGGCCCGGCGACCGCGGGCGAGCCTCGAGAATCCCCCCGTCCAAAAGCGTAGGCGTATCAGGCGTATCAGGCGTCCTTAGGCGTATCAGGCGTGACAGGCCTTCACAAGCGCAGTCCAGCCTTTGGGAAAGTCGCAGGCGGCTGTCCGTGAGTTGAAGGAGGAGACTGGGTACACTGGGCGCGTGCTGCGCACCTCTGGCCCCCTGACGATGTCGCCGGGGCTGAGCGACGAGACAGTCAAGCTGGTTGTTGTGGAGGTGGACTTGGACATACCCGAGTCTTGGCCTCAACGGGAAGTTGGGTGGCTGCTTGGGCAGGATCAAAACAAAGGTGTCAACCGGAGAGGTGGATTCTAGTGGTAACTTGTTTCAGCTGGTGTCTCCAAATGTCAAAGAAGTAAGAGGGTCCTGGCGAGTAAAATGAGGAGGTCCGCTACGTCCAGATTCAGCATCGGTCGATCGCACGCACGCGCGCGTGGGTGGCTCCCTCTGTTCGATCAGGAGAACCGGCAGCCCAAGCCACAGCCCGAGGAGGGCGAATTCATTCAGGTGATGCGAGTCCCCCTGAAGTCGCTTTCGCAAGAGCTGACCAAGCTGCAGAAGCGGGGCGTTATGCCGATCTCAGGCGGAGTAAAGTGAGGGGCGAGAGGAACGTTGTCGGGCTTGCTTGGCTGCCACTCCATTTTGGAATCTTGATTTGCAACCGCACATCTTTAGACTAGCCAGCTAGCGATCCACCTATGAACACCACAATCACTCAGCCCCGATTTCATTTGCAGTTGTAGTCCCAATGGAATTTTATGCAGCATCCAATCACCAACAAGCCGTTGTTGGGCAAAAGCGATACTGCCTTGGGCTCTGACTGTCTTTCAATCGCACCAACCCTTCGGCCAAGAGCGAATTCGCGAAAGGGATGTCTCAATGGTGTTGAGAGAAGACAGGAACAGAGTTTGTGGTTGTGGACTCCATTGGTGTTGCTTGTGTTTAGCGACAGCTACATTAGTCATTTAGTTTGCCCCATGGAGCTGGGCTTGGAGAGCCGAATCCAGGCTTGTTCACCTTGGCAGAGGGCCTGGACTTGGCCTTAAGCCTGAAGGCTGGTCTTGCGAAAAAAGAGTTCACTTGCGCCGTTGCGGAGTGTATTTAATATCCACTTGTAGCCTAGCGAGTCGCCCATTGGGCATGGCTTTTGGTGTGATGCCTTGCGACCAACATCTAACTTGTAATTAGGCGCCAAGACTCGTTTCGGTGCGCTGACCGCACAGTTTTGTTGCGCGAAGGTTTGAGCCAAGCTTGGAGCTCGGGAAGCCTGATGCGAAGCTGGGAGACGCGAAGCTGAGTCGCACGTGCCTGAGTGGCCGGCAAGGTGGAGACTTGAGCCAATTGAGCGGGCATGGATTCATACTTCACACATGTACTTCGTGGGTTTTGCTTTGGTTGACTGGTTCTCAATTCAGAAGGGGTACTGAAGTCCAGTATGTGCGCCACCTCACCAAGGTGTTCGTGTCTCTCTTCTCTCTTTCTCACAGAGAGAGAGACCGCACTAATCTGCCGTTCCAGCATGCTCAAGCACAGAGTTGCGGCATGCACAGCAAATACCACCCGACCTTTTTGACACACACACAGACACACACACACACATCCTGACGTTCTGAAGCCGCACGGAATCCTGTCGCGGGAAAGAGCGCAAGCGCGCAAGAGCTGAGTGGAGGTGCCCCCGGATAACTATGCCCATGGGAGAAACATCCGTGTATACGGTATCAGGGGGGCTGGAGGAGTCCGGGAACAACAAATAAAGCACACATTGAAAGGGTGAAACTGTTGGAGGATTCGAGGATGACTAGATTGGTCTGAATGGACTTGCACGCGGCAGTTGCACCAGGCCAGACCTTCGCCAGGCCCGGGATTTGCCAGGCAGTGAGTCTTCCCTTGCCAGTCGTTGCCGTTGGAGTAGGCACGTGGGGTCAAACAAAATGGAGGCAGGCGTGACTCAAAGAGAAAGTGGCCGGACCACAGGAGGTTGCTGCGAACGACACCACGACCCACAACCGGCACAAACAATGCCAGGAAAAGAGTGAAACAGTGAAACATAGTGAAACCCTTTTGTTCAGTGACCTTCAGTGACTTCGACCAGGAAACATGTGGTTCTGCGGGTCCCTTGTCCAGCCTTTCCTTTCAAGGGGTACATATGATTGGTGTTTTGCCAGGTTGCACCCACTCTGTCTTGGGTGCCGTGAAGTGATCAGTCGGGGTAAGGAGATAGGGGTGGCAGGTCTTCTTTCGCCACAAGACCTAAGACGGTTGAGAGGTTTCACAATGGCGGGCACAACAAATGCTATTCGTTGAATTCCTGAGAGCTTTCCACGGAGGAGGGGCATTACGCTGAGCCTGGCCAAGACGAGTGGTTTGGAACTCAGGTGGCCGGCCAAAGCAGATGTGCGGAATTGCTCCACCTCCAAGCTGTGCAACAAACTCTCCGATCGGAGCACAGCTCTGACTAACTCCTTTGCCCGCGCTCAGATCATCTCGAGAAGAGTTTCCATTGCGTGCCATGGAGTGAGGCGCCTCATGCTGTTTCACCAGAGTGGTGTCAAGTAGACTCGCAGAAAAGGAGGCCTTCTGGAAGGCCGAATTCTGCGACGTAGAATATTCCTCAGTGTCGCAGTATTGAAGAGTAGTTGAATTGCAAGGGGCACACTTGCATGGCCTTGCCACCTTTGGCTCCAAGCTTGTCGTTTGCGCGTTTCAGGCACCCAAACAACACCAGGGGCACTCTAGAGCCTGCTTAGGAAAAACGCAAGCCCTGGTCAGAGGAACTGATTGCTCGTTGGTTTGTTGGTGCGTTGATCAACCCTTATAACATTCGACAAGTGTCAACCACAATGAAAATCTGCTTAGAGAACCATGACCATACCCTCCAAGCAGTTTGATGGCTTGCATGTTTTCCCTCAATATAGTTCTTGACTCTGTCTACATAGTTCTTGACAACTTCTGACTTGGCAATGAGACAGCGAGAGGAGCTTTTGCCACTTGCCATGTGAACTGGGCCATTGGAACACTTGGACTGGAGACCCTTTTTGGTCGTACTCTGAGAAAACCGGATGGCAACCATTTGCCAAGTGACCGAGCAATTGGTTTCACATGACAAGACATACTTGCATACTCATTGCACTGCAGTCGGGCAACATGTCACTGCGAGTTGTGAATGTCGGCATGTCCGTAGACTCAGCAGATGTGGGAATGGAATGGACTGTCCTCGTGGCGTTGCCAATCCAGGTCAATGGTGCTGGTTCAACGCTTTACTGCAGGCCTTAGCAAGCATCAACGACCCTCGATGGTGGAACATTTTGCGCTTTGCATCCGAGGTCGACACAGATGGTGCATACAAAGATACTCTGGCGTGCTTATCTGGAGTGCTGCTGTACCTGAACCGAGAGTCAGACTCAGCTGCGGTGCATGACTTGGCTATCGCCATCCAATCAGAATGCGGGATCTCATCGTGTAGCGGCGAGCAGCAAGATGCGCACGAGGCCCTGGTTCAGCTCTTGGAAGCGCTGCACCATGGCCTGCTGCGCCGCCAGCAAGCCGCGTTTCGGTGGCCTCTGTGGCTGTGGGGGGCTGGCACAAAGATGTCTCGCGCCACGCAGGCGCTGCGAGACTTTCAAGAGCTGTGGCAAGGTGTTCTGGAGGAGCGGCGGGTGTGCATGAGTTGTGGCCTGGTGCGTGTGGAGTCCTCGCCCACGAAGCAGGCTTTCCGGTGCCTGTCGCTGGACTTGATGCGCATGGATCAGCCGCACTTGTCCAGTGTGGAGCTCACAAACTTGCTGAGTGCGCACGGCAAGCCGGAAGAGATCGAGGGCTTGATCTGCAGCCGTTGCTCCCTGGCGGCTTCCCAGCGCAGTTGCGCGCAGGAGGCCTTGCGGGGCTCGCTGCTGGCCGGCCAGGCCTGCGCTCGGCTGTCAGGTTTCGCCGAGGCCAAGTCGGACCCCGACGTGGAGGCGCTGGAGGTTCTGCGTTTGGCGGGCACCCCTTTGACGATGCAGCGCACCACGCACCTGCGGCGCTTCCTCATCAAAACGGCGCCGCAGATCTTCAGCTTCCACCTGCGGCGCCTGGTCTTCGGCCCCTTCGGTCTGGTGAAGCTGCCCAACGTGGTGCGCTACCCCCCAGTGCTGAAAACCAGCGAAACCTACGCCTTGGCCGCGGTGGTGTCGCACCTGGGCCCGGCCACGGAGGGGCACTTTGTGACCCACCGCGCCTGGAACCGGACCAACCGAAGCTTTTTGGAAGTGCCGGCTGTGCCAGCTGTGCCCTTGGACGTGGCGGGCCAAGTCAAGCCTTGGCCAGGCTCTGAGTGGGGACAAACATCGTGGATTCAACAAGCGGCAGAACGGACTCATTTCTGGATTCTCAGTATTTAGAGCATGTGGATTGAGGGTCGATTCGGGGCACCACCGCAAGGTAGCCTCAAGTAGTCTCTTCGCCTGCCAAGAAGTGATATGAGCTTGAGTGATCAGCTGTGGGTGGGGTCCACGGTTTGGAATGGAATGAATGGAGATTTCTTGAATTCTTGAAATGCTTCGGCGGGAAAGTATTTGACATTTTGCTTGGAGCAGGAAGACCCATGTTTCTCCCCCAGGTCGCCAGTGGCTGCCAGCCTCGGGTTCTTGCGGCCTGGCAGAGGTGCCGAGCGTGTGGGAAAGTCGAACGCCCAGCAACCATGAACTGATATGCGTTTCTTTTGCCTGTTCCTGTGTTCGCCTCTCTCTGCCTGATTCTTGCCACGTGGTAACGTAGAAAGCGCCCTTTTGGCGTGCCCGCGCTTGGGCAACACAGTTTTGCGTGACTTCGCGCCTGGAGATGTGCAGTTGAACACAGCTGCCAATGGTACGTTGTCAAGTTGTCATTTAGGATGAACGACAACTGAGACTCCCAAGATGGTGTCAAGGAGGCCCAAAGAAGCTCAGCACTTGTCAAAAGCTGGGATCTGAGATTGATGACGTGACCCCATTGTTGAGGGGTGTTGTTCGCTTTATCCAAACTGCCATCCTGCATTGCCCGAGTCTTGCTCCCTGCACGCACCACTTCACAAGCAGTCTCTGCAGTATTGGCAAGACACGTCTACTGGCCGCCCATGTTTGGCATGAACAGCCGAGCCTTGGAATGTTTTCCATCAATGCGCGCAGGCATGTTTGCGCGCACGCTCCAGTCAGCTGCTCAGTACAGAGACCTGATGCTAGGATGAATCTGACAGGGGAGCATCAGCATATTCTGAAGTGTGCTGAAATGGCTACATCCGGGCTTGGCTACAGCCAGTAGCCACAAGGCGTCACATGTAGAGTGCACTTGCAGAGGCAGGAAGCTACCCGGGTTTGGGCGACGCTCCCAGTCGATCCAGAATTGCTTGCCTCGCTTGCTGCGGCAGATGCGGGTGAGACTTCGTCCACATGTGTCCACGCGCAGCAAGGAGTTCAAGGGGCTTAGATGAGCAAGAGGACAGGATCCGGAGCTTGCCATACGTGGCATACTCTTATCAGAGACAAGCATACGTGCCTTTGGGGAAGACATGCAATGGGAACCTGGGATTAGCCTTGTCGAAGGCGAGGGTGCAACTATTGGTCCCACTTTAAAGGTTTCGCCGCATACGTTTTGGTCACTCGCTCAATGGGTGCGGCACTGGTGGTCCTTGCACTTCACCTTGCCGTGAACGTGAGCGCGGAGGACGCATGCGCCGCAGGCGAAGCATGCAGTGGCTTGGTACATCGCAAAAGAGTTCGAGACCTGGACGGGCTTGTGATTCACGGAGTTAAATTTGGGTACGTAAGCATGTGTGTATTGTCTTTCCTGTTTCATTTGTTGGTTTATTATTGCATTCCCACAAAGCTCTGGCTGGTTCCTGGTGTATGATGATTCTTTCTCATTCAGGCTGCAATAAATGCGTCCGCCCCAAAGACTGATTGCAATTGCAATCACAGAACAACTCTGCATGATGCTCCATGTCAACTATAGTTGTGCATGCTGTGCATGCACTTATGACACACCGCAACCCTAGCTGTAGATTGTTTATCATTGTGTGTTCTCACTCCCGGCGTGGCTTTTGACCAGTGATGACTTCGTGACTGGCTGCGTCGGCAGCATGATCTTGTTGTTTCAATGGCAGCTACCGATGTGAGCCTTCCCATCAACTTAGACGAACAAGCAAAGAGGGAAGTTTATAAGTTTATATCATGGCGCTGGCCTATCTCCCTCGTACAGGATCAACCATTCAGCCACGGACATCCAACGACCCAGCACTCCAGTGAGCAGAGCTATATCAGAAGTGTCCCATGCAATGCAGGCAAACTGAACAGCCCGGTGTCTCGGGGGAGTCCTGAGGTCCAGCGGCAATTTTTATCCCATCCAGCTTCGGGCCAAGAGGACTCAAAGTTGGGCCACCCTTTGAGGGACTTGTTTGAAGTTGCGTGTGACATCTGAAACAATTGCGCCCGCGCTGAGGTTCGAGCTTGAGTTTCGACACGCCTTGCCGCTGCTTGGCTTCATAATTCTCAATGACATGCTCATGAGTGGTTGGTCCTCGGTGCTGTATCTCATCTCTCAGGTCATTGCTGTCATGCTTCCATCTGCTTTCTTGCTGCATGCCATCCCTGGATCCTGGAAGTGGGTGGCCCTGTTCCTGAAAGCCACGTCACTGGTTTCAAAGTGCTTTAATCGTTTGGGGGTGGCTCCAGAAATGGCCGAGATGCAAGTCTGGGGTGGTTCATTGGAACAGATCCTTTCCAGAAGTCGGAGTTAGACAAAATCCCGTCTCATGCTTCCAAGCTTTTCCTGCATGCTACGCAATCTCGCAGGTCTGGTTTTAGTCTTGCCTCGTCCAAGGTGATGTTCTCGAGGTCTTGCCCCCTGGCACCCCGAAGCTGTGGAGCCGCACACGGCCAGCAGCTGCCCGGCTGAGAGTTGTAGCCTGTATTTGAACGCAAAAGAAGGACGCATAGATGGGTTTCCACTCACATGACTCACATGTCGGAGCCTTTGCTTTTCATGTGAACCAGCGATCCAGTTTTGATCTCCACACCGCGCCCCGCGCCCCCCCGGCGGGTTGACAGTTGGCCTCAGGTGATCTCCGGCGCGGTGGCGGACGCAGCTTGGGACCTGCGCGCGTTTAGCTTCGAGGCCCGGCCTCGCGACTTTGAAAACCGAAGGCGGCGCACAAGGAAGACTCGGAAGACTCTTGCTCGGATGCTCGGCTTATGGCCCAAGCCTTGAAGGCGTGTGGCAGGTTTGCAAGGTCAGCTGTTTCGCGAGGCCATGAAGGTGGACTTTGGCGAGACGAGCCTTGGCGAATAAGGCAGTGGGAATCTCATTCGGTCCATATTCTTTTCAAATTGACGCTCAGCCAAAATGTTGTCAAGGTTTTGACTGCAATAAGACAGTCTCAATTTTGAACACAAAGGGAGCTGCAGTGTTTATTGCACTGAGCTGGTCTAGCTGATCAGCTCAGAAGGGTGGTTGTGGACGAGTTCCTGCAAATATGCCAGTTTTTCAACGATGCGGAACAACCCGGCTCAAAGTCCAACCTGGTCCATGCTGCAACAACCAGTTGCAAATGTAGTAGATTCATGTTTTGGCACAAGATTCACCATAGGTTCAGAAGGCTGCCAGCCCAGCTTGAGCCATGCTTTCGCAGACGGACGCCGTGCCGCCACTTTCACCTTTGGCTGCAGCGCATGCACGCCGAGATTCAGCCAAGATTCTAATACCTGCCACTCCTTGTCGAGAGTCAGCAGTTTCACCACTATCCCTGGCACACAGCCGGCAACCGGATGCCCCCCCGACGGTCAGCAAGAGCGAAGAGTCCGGGAGGTGCACCTTGTCTCCGATGTCCAGAGCCCACTGCGGACGAAGGAGCAGCGAGAGCGAGACGCGTGGGACGCGCGACAGAGTGCAGAGCCTCGCCAGTCACGAGCAAGAAGTCATGTCTCCACTGTCTAAATGCCACAGCCAGAAGCCAGAGCGCAGGGATGACAGGGATGATGTAAGGACAAGCAGCCTGCCCCATGACTGCACGCCACTGTCCCTTGCACACAGCAAGGAGGGCGCTGTGCATAAGTTCTTTCACTAGGCCTGGGAATTGGTTCCGGGCTTGCCAGATGCGCAATCCTGGTTCATGCCACGCTCGGCACAGCATGAGCGTTTTTGCAGCTGAAGGCCTTTCTGGCCATCAGTTGCCTCTCCATTGCCCTCGGTGTCCGAATGTGTACCTAGAGTGCCTCATAGGATTCAGCCTTTGGGACCTGAGAGTGCGCATGTGTTCGAGACTGCAAATAGGTTGTAGCAGGTAGCATCCTAGCTGCAGTGATTTGGAAAGCTCGTGCGACGTCACGTTGCGGTTGCACGTCGCAGAGTGACGCTTGCAATTGCATTGCTCGTATGTTTGGCTTGCTGTTTCGTCTACAAAAGTCCAAAAGCTGATGGAGAGAAGAAAGAGCATACTTTCTGGCCAGCTTCCAAAGGAGCCCAAAAGAGGATGGAATGTGCAAATTCAGAGCCCGGCCGAGGTTGCTCAAGGTCTTCAGCCCCGCCCAGGCGGCGTTGCTTGACGGGCAGACCTCGAGGGTGCTGCCGCTGAGGCCGGGCGCCATGAGTTCCCAATGTGCTCCGTGCGTTCGCAAACGCCAAGACTGATTTATTGCCAGGCCCTCTGTTTTTGCCGCAAACAGATTCTACACTCTGCGGAGCATTCAGCCAGCCCGCCAGGCGAATCATCTCAAAGTTGGATGATGAGCAGCTGGGTGCCCAGCTGGCTTGAAGCGCGAAGCAGTCGATTGCACCCCTCAAAATCAACACTCAAGGCGCAAAAAGGAGCATTCAATCAACACTCGCACCCGCATCAGTACTCCTAGCCAAGTAGGCGGCCTCGGGTACGATGCATTTAATTGGTTTGCGTGCCTCCGCACGGGGATTTCAGGAAGATCTATGTCTTTGACAAGGAGTTCTTCCAAAATGTCTCCGCCAAGGAGCTTGCACCAATACCAGAGTCTTGGCGGCACACTATGCCGTTGAGCAGGGATCACAGGCATCAAGCTTTGGCACCAGAACATAGTAATACAACTAGGGACTAGCAGATTTCGTTCCCAGGGAAGACATCTAGAAACTTCAGCACTTACACCGTTTTCTGAGTGTTGCCACCCAAGGGTTGGCTGAAGATGTCAGACGCAGTGGCGTTCCTGACCTTGGGCGGCCCTTTGTCTGGCACGCAATTCCATGCACATGGGACTGCCTTCCTCCTGCTGGTCGCCGGGAAGAAGCGCTGCTCAGGCAGCATGCAGCTGAAAGCTGGATAAAGCTAGTGCAGCTAGGGCAGCTAGTGTGCGCGGTCGCAAGATTTGTATGCTTTGAATGCGAAGCTTGCAGCTTGCAGCTTGCACACCGTGCTTAGCCGCCGTGCTTGATTGTGCTTTGATGTCGAGACCTGTGTTTTATTGAGTTCTCCAAGGTTGGTATTTGCACGAGCCGGGCCAGTTTCCAAATGCTTCTGCACGAGCCTTGCACCTTCCGGTGAGTGCCTTTGAGAAGGATGTGCTGCCGTCTTTGGAATCTGCGCCACTCGGGTGCGTGCAGCATGCTGGTGACGCCATCCTGGTTCCTGATGGTTGGGCTCATGCCACCATCAATGTTGAGGAGAGCCTTGGTCAGAAGTCCTGGTAGGCAAGTCAGAGCATGCCTAGGAGTCGTTTACTTGCCTGGCCAGCTCTAACGGCTCAGGACACTGGGTGTGGCATGGCAGCGCACTACATCTCTGATCAAAACATGCGAGCACGGGCATGACTACTGGTGCCTTGGGCAGTCCTTCGTGTCGGCCGAGAAGCTCCTCGCTTGCGTTGGGGGGAGGAATGCCAGGCAACCGGAGGGACATCAAAAGCACGGCCCCTTCCCAGGTCTTCTGAGGTGAGCAGCATTTTGTCACGCCAAGGCTGAGCCTGAAGAAGCAGCCCCAGCGTTACAAGGATCGGCTGCGGGCGAGAACTGTCGGGGGCCAAGGGAAAGGCAGTGAGGATCCATCTTTGACACTTTTTCACGGCAATTTCACAGTGGGTCGGACCTTGTGGAAGGAAGCCCCCGCTCCCCTTATCGAAAGCGACGTGTCGCTCGCAATTTCATTGCACCTGAGATTCCAGGTGATGCACACTGCACACCTGGTTCCTTCCCTTCAGTTTATAGCTTCGATGATCCCAGTTGTAGAGCATGACATGCAGCAGGTATCTATTGCTGCCAGCCAGGAGCTCTTTGCTGAAGCCAACGAGCTCACCGGGGACTTCCCCATCGGCTTCATCAGAAGCTAAGCCCAGAAAGCTAGGCTTGGATACGTAGAGGAATGATCTTCAGAGGCCTGTTGTCAAAGCGCTTCTTTTCCATGATCGTCTTTGCCCTCGAGCGGCGTCCTAAGCATCACTTGCTTGTAGTTCATCCAAATGGAAACCCAAGAAAGCTAATTCAATCCCAACCTGAACAAAACCCGAAGGAAATTGAACAGACCCCATTCAGGACACCTGGGGCCATACTGGCAAGTCTCTACCGAGGCGAAGGACTGCCTGTCGGACATAGGATAGCCACCGTTTCATGTGAAGCTTGCTCCAAGTGGGAATGCCCTGTTTTGAACTGTTTTGTGACCTTGAGAAAGCGGCGCTAGGGTCCTAAATTGGCACACTTTCATTTTAAAAAAACATCGTTCAGTTTCCTTTGTTTCGAGCTCAAATGAGAGTGGGAAGGCGGCTATTTTTTGGGACCACCTATTGAAACGCCTTGATTCGATGTTTTTTAGCTCCTTGGGCTGCTTATCTCCCCACAAAATCAGCTTTGGATTAATTGGGAGGAGAAGACTAATCAGGGAATCTCCCTGAAATGATTCCCCAGTGAAAGGTACCAGAGGTACTGGGTTTCCGCCGTTGCTTCAGCCTTGGGCGAGTCTTCTCCTCTCCTGAAGAAAGCATGACATCACACACACACACAATGTGTTGGTTTTGGCAAGTGAAACATGGTGCAGCTTGGCAACGCTCGTCCCGTGAATTGCTGGTGCCCGTCCATTCGGCCCGTTGTTTGGGGACAGGGACCATTCGGCAGGACATCTTCAAAGCCGTCCGCTCAAAAGTGCTGCAACTGCTGAAGGCTCGCAGCTCAGGAGAGTGACAATCAATGTTCAGCTCCATTGGCAGATTGGCTCCACTTGGGGGTTGATCAAAAGGTACTTTGCGTGGGATAACCATTGACTGAGGAAAATCACCAAGAAGATGACTTCCCACCAAGTGGGAAGACAAAACCATGGTCATTTGAGGGCCAGGAATATTGATCAGTCCTCACGTTTGTGAGCTATTTTGCTTGTTTCTTGTTTTCTATGCCCCTTGCCTGGCTGGATCTCAAGTGACCCCCATTCGGAAGGTCTCAATCCTGCATGTGCCAGCGTGTGTTCATGAAATTCCAGTCAGCAAGAAGTCATCACCAGTGTGACCAGTTCACTTGGGCTTGGTTGCTCGGTGGGTTGGTGGGTCGTGAGTCGGTGGGTTGGTTGGCTATGCGAAGCGCTCGCCCGAGCACCCGAGCGCCCGAGCGCACGCAGGCCTCCAAGCGGCACTCGGATGAGGCGCTGCTGGCGGCTGCGCTGGTGAAGCGCCTGGCAGACGTGCTGATGGGTACGCGAAAGGATGTGACGCGGCCAAGGGGGAGGGGAGGGAGGGAGGAGGAAAGCCAACGAAGCCAAGGGCTTGTTCAAACTAGCAAAACCGTTGAGATGGATGGTTTGAGGGATCACTCGGAAGCAGGGTGCATAAGGCATTTTCGTGTTTGGGGAGGGCGTGCTTCTCAGGTTAGACAAGAGCCGACTCTCCTTGTTCCAAAGGATTGGTCGTTGCAAGCGAGAACTTATGAATATCTCAATATCTCAAGAATTGAAGCAAGACATTTGATGAGCAGGGCGGCATGTCTCCAGACGAAGCCGCTCGAGGCAAAGCGCGCCTCTGACTTGCTTGCAGTGGCCCAGAAGAAAGCTCCTGAAGCAGGACAAGGCAACCGCTCGCTTGTGGGAGGCACCTGAAGTCCAGCAGTTCTGCATGACCTCATATTGACACATGATACCCGCCAGGTTCAACAACTAAGAGCTTCACTATAGTAAGTTTAGGCTTGTACATGTTGCCACCTCCGTCCATGTGCCGCTGGCTACGGTTACCTCTCACTGAGTTCAAATCACGTGAGAACATTGCGTTAGATACAATTAACAATAGTCACAAAGAATCAGTCTTGCTTGCGCTGGCAGTGAATAATCAAGGCCGTTGTTTCAAGAAAGTGGTTGTCCAGCGTGGTGCCACATGTCTTGGCCAGGCTGGTGCTCCTGCCAGAGGGACGCAATGCCTTGCCCATTCAAACCAATCCGAAAGGATCCTATAGTCAAAGCTTGGGATAAGCAGAGGCCACCCGTGTTGTGGCTGTGTTTTAGTGAAAAATCACGGACCCACGCGGTTTCCAGGTCGGGTGCCCCTGAATCCCCACCGCCCTTTGGACAGAAGCACGCCACAACCTCTCCGACCGCGAGGTCTTGCTCTGGCACGGCTCCTGGGGCAGCAGTTCCGTTGGAAGGCAGGGATTCCGTCGGATGAAGAAAGCAGGGTGTGTATTTTTGGAAGGTAATTATACACTTTTTGGGTGGTTGTTGCGTGAAAATGAAAGAGTTTCACAAACACAGACACATAATTCTAGACGCTTCGCGTTGCCTGGCTCACGGGTGGGCTCTTGTGCGCATTGTCTCGGGGCTAGCCTGAAGTTGTCTGTGTTTCGGCTAGGTCCTAGGGCCAGGCTTGAGAACTCGGAGGCCATTTGAGAGATTCACACGCCCATCATCCCTATGTCTTCGCAAGGAGGCGGCAG
Organism: Effrenium voratum; assembly: GCA_963377175.1. Classification (NCBI taxonomy): domain Eukaryota; class Dinophyceae; order Suessiales; family Symbiodiniaceae; genus Effrenium; species Effrenium voratum. The sequence goes on along the minus strand of CAUJNA010000815.1, from coordinate 117,806 downwards.
AAGCTCTGGCGGTCCATGCGAGCTACTTCCCAGAGGATCGGGGAGCCGCAGCTTGGCGAAGAGCCCTCCCCATTTTTGATTTTGAGACCTAAATCATCCTGTAAGCATGCGAATGGAACCAGACATCAACGGGTTTCGGGCGCTGCTCAGCTCTCCTTGATATTTTTGCCCTTCGTGCCAACAAGCCGACGCCAACATCAGCGCGATAGCATGCTGCCAGGGCGCCTCGCCTGAGGCGCTGATGCTGGAGCAGGCCACGAACTTCGCACGGAAGGCCCAGATGGAGCAAAGTGCGGCCCCTCCGCGCTGAGACAGGAGAAAAGGAGCACAAGATGGAAAGAAAAGGGAGTGCAGCTCACAGCTTTCCAATTCTGAAAAGTGCTGCTCTAATTGCAACTCACATCTCGCTTTTGCGCATCGGTCATGCAAGGTCTGCGCCAATGATGATGATGTCTGCGAAGCTCCGTCATGGCAGGCGGGACGATCGCAGAGTGCAAGGAACAAACCTCTTTTTTCTGAGATAATAATGTATTTGCTTGCCCGTACAATGAATTATCATCCCGGAAGAGAACTGCCTCGTGCCTGAGGTTCTAAAGGAAAGCGGTGTTTGGGAGGTGCATGCTGGCACTCTGCTCTCGGCAATTCAGACCTCAGAGCTGGAGTGTGAGAGGGGTTGCATCATTGTCAATCCTTGATGCTTCAGTTGTCGCACATTTGCTGTCCTTCGCTGTGTTGGTTGAGTGTAGATGTGCAATAGCAACACCCGGGGGTATGAAAAGAGCTAGTATTGGAAAATCTATTCTCACCTGGGTTGGCCACTCAACATGATGCCTTTTTTTTTCGTGGATGGAGAGGGGCGTTTTGATTCCAATCGGCGTTTGGCGGTTGCCAACGAAAAGGAATGTGGTAGGCAGTTGGGCTAACCCATGAATCACCTTAAGTGTATTCAAAGTAGTGTTTGCGCGGAAATGATGGCGACTTGAATTGGAGGTTCCTGATCCTGGGGTCGACATTGCCCCAAGATGATAAAATGCACTCCCACAACCAGAAGGCTGTCGGACCCTGTACCAGAAGCCAGCGAGATGCAGGCCTTGCACCTACCTGCAGCATACATCTTCTTCTATGAGCTGGATGCCCAGCTGTGGGCCATGCTCGGTAGGCGCACATATATTTCGGTGGGTGAATTGCAGAAGGATTTAGGACATAAGCAACCACAGCTTGAGACCTCCGTGACTTTCAGGGTTTCTACTAGGGCAGAAGTTGAGAAACAGGAGGTCCAACTCAAGCGGATGATTTTGTGATGAGTCTCCGTTTCTCCACCCGAGGAGATGCTTGACTGCAACTTGATGGAAAAGAGAGCTAGCTATCGCAGCATGCCTGTCTCGACGTTTCGCTCTTTAGACATGCTCCATGTTTTGTTTGGGCAGATGTTGGAAAATGAGCCATTCGGAAAGTCCGAATCTTAACAGGACCGCAAGCACCATGTTCGACATTTGCTATTCTTCGCTGAGATGTTCTTTTGGACGGGAGGCTATTTCCGGTCACTGCCTGGGCTCAAGCTGGCGGATCGACGGATCCGAGCGAGCGACCGGAGGCGAGGGAAGCGGTGAGCAAGTCCTCTTAGACACGTCATGCCCTCTTTTTTGCAGCAGCACTGCTTGTCTAACTGGCCCGACCAGTGAAACTTTGATTACCCACAATTCTCCAGCAATTGACTGCCGGGACCTGTCCACCAGAAGGGTCCCGGTCTTCATCTGACCCCAGTGCCGAGCGATTGCAGCCCTCGCCAGGTTGCTCTGAGCAGCTTGGATGGCACAGCTCGCTTCTGGTGGTCTGCACAATGCACGTTCCACATGAGCTCGGTGCACAAACTGAGGAAATGGCGGGATACAAAGATGGCTCGCCTAAGTTCGAAGATGGTGCGCCGCAAACTCAGCACACCTTGGATTTGATGTATGTCTTGTATTGCAAGCGATGTCACTATTTGACACCTAGGCCGTGGAGCAAGAGTTCCATGCCAGAGAAGGTCATCGAGAAGAACATCGTCCTTTTTGCTGTGCCAAAGAAGGGGAGGCGCGACTGCCCGGAACACGGGGCAGGCTTCCAGAGCAGCTACGCCTGAGACAATTGCTGGCAGGATCCACGATGGTGCCGGCATCCAAGTATTCGCGGTTGGACAATGCTTCTATTTGCTTTTGTCCTTCAATAAGTTCATGAATGGCGGCAGTGAAATGATCCTTTCCCTCATTCCCTGGAAAGCGACAGCACTTCATGTTGCCCGAGGTGATGAAAATGCTGAAAGGTGCCGGCTTCGATGCGAAGCGGCCAGATCGACTGGATGTGGCCATGTGCAAAGAGCTTCCCATCAAGCTGGCCACCTGACCGCATCCCTGCTTTACAAATATGCGCTTGTGGTAGCACCCATTCGAAAGTAAGTGCCGCCTAGCTTCGTGTTCCTAAGAGCCGATTCAGTCTAAAGCAAGAAGTCCCTCTTTGAGCAGGCCAATTGCAGGGTCGCTTCAGCGACCAACATCCAAACTGATGCGCGATTCGGAAGCTAAGTTGCATGACTCAGCAATCACAACCACGTGAATCCACAACGATCGTTCCCGGATTCAGCACTGCGAGCATGCCATGAAACATGGCGCATACCCGCTCAAAGGCACCCGCTCAGCACTGCACGAATTTACCACGAATGATCAGGGGCACTTGCTCAGCGTGACATTTCCTCAGGTTTATCTACCCGCAGCGGACATTCCAAGCTACGACCCTCGGCTCGAATGTCCATTTATTGTCTCCAATTGGAGAAGGTTCCAGAACAAGAAACATCCACGAAGGAGTTCATAGGCACATCCATGTACTGCACCAGCTGCAAGGTGATGGAAGGCAACGTGGATGTCGGTATTTGTGGAAGCGATATGCTGGAGGAGGCAATGTGCCTCGGACAAATGTCCTGCCCTGCCTTCAGCCATTTGGCTTGGTCCATGTGCTGCTACTTCCTTGTCGCCACGTTTCAAAGCACCCAGGACAGAATCCGGGTATGCGAATGATGAGGCACCCATTGAGGCCTGACCCGCAGAACCTTTGGACTGGCCGAAGTATCTACACCTCGATGCTGTACATTGCATGTTGCAGAATGCTAGTGTTCTTAGGTATAATTCACTAGATTGCCTCCGGCTTTGAAGCAAAGCCAACCATTGTCTGCAGGTTATGCTGAAGCTTGGCATTGGCAAGTGCAAGCTTTGCTTGCAGGCGCCGGCTCAGTTTTGTGCTGCTCGGCCAAACCCATTTAAAAATGGAGGGGTATTTATTGTAGTATTTTTCCGTTTTTTTTTTTGGGGGGGGGATTTTTTTTCGCTTTTGGCTTCTTGGCTTCTTGGCTTCTTGGCTTTTCGGCTTCTTGGCTTCTGGGCTTTTCGGTTTTTTTTCGCATCCTCTCTGCATTCCCAGTTCCTCTTCGGCAGGTGGCGTTTTGGCTTTTGCGGCTTTTCGCTGGTTTACGCGACTTTTGGCTGCTTTTGGCGGCGTTTGGCGGCGTTTGGCGGCTTTTGGCGGCTTTTGGCGGCTTTTGGCGGCTTTTGGCGGCTTTGGCTTTTCGCATCCTTCGGGTGTTTTGGCTTTTGCGCCCTTTCATTGGTTTTTGGATTTGGCTTCCCCACCACCCTATTTGAATCATCACTTCTTCGGACATCATGGCGGGGAACCCCCCCCCCCCACCCGCTACTGTTTAGACTGTTTGCAGAGTAATTGCACCGCTATTTGAATCAACTCTTCTTCAAACATCATGGGGGGGTTGCCGCCTCCCCCCCGTTACTTTTTAGTTTTCTTGCAGAGATTGAATTGCACCCCTGTTTGCATCATCATTTTTTCGAGCGTCCAATTTCGCGAGAAAAATGCTGCAAAATACGACATTTTAGGTAATCTGTGTAATCCATGTATGTCTGTATGTATGCATTTCTTCGAACATCATAGAGGAAGCCACCCCCGCCAACCCTCCCGCTGCCTTTTAAATTCTATCGCACCCTTTCTTGAATCATTGCACCCCTAATTGAATCATCACTTCTTCCGACATCACGGGAAACGTAGATTTCTACAGAAATTTAATTGCACCCTTAGTTGAATCATCAATTCTTCGAACATCATGGGAAAGGCTGCCGCCCTCCCCAACCCCCCCACTAGTTTTTAGACTTTTTGCAGAGATTTAATTGCACCCCTGTTCGAATCATCACTTCTGCGACCATCATGGGGGTGGCTGCCGCCCCCCCCAACCCCCCCGTTTCTTTTTTAAAAAGTGTTTTTACTTTTTTTGTTTTTCTCTTTGTAATCCTGGGATTGAAATGCCCTCCTGTTTGAATCATTATTTGTTTGACCCGCCAGCTACTTTTTGGATTTTGTTACCCACGATTTGTTGGTGATGCTAGGGATGTTGGTCGGACATGCGGGGGATGTTGAAAACGATGCTCGGGATGTTGACGGGCTAGTGTAAAATGCGTCAATTTCGCGAGAAAATGCTGTAAAATACAACATTTTACTGGCCCGGACGAAAAACAAAAAAAAATCCCAAAAAACCCGAAAAACACCCAAAATACATCCGCACCCTTTAACAATTGCACCGGTATAACGCTTGCTGTTAGCGGACTGCCCGATCACCTTGTCCTAGGACAGGCCTGCCAAAGCGCCTTGGCCGAAGGCGCTCTGGCGACTGCGTTGGGCCGACGTCCTTGCACAGCTCCAGAATTCTTGGAAGTGATGTTTGACAAACGTCCTTGTTTTCAAGAAGTGTCTTGCGCAGCTGAGGACTTTGTGGGCAAGCGCATTGTCACCTCGTTTCCAGCATTGACAAAGCGCTTCTTCGATGAGCTCGCTGGGCAGGACGGGACATATTTTGATGCCAGCTTGGCAAGCGAATCATGTAGCGCAGGATAGCCATGATACTCACATCAAGGCCTGGATCTCAGAAGAGAGCCGATCCCACTGACAACTATGAGCGAAGTTACTGGAGTGGCAAAGGATTCAGAGATTAGCATAGGACCAGAAAGTCATGATGCTCGGGAAGTGGAATCACCTTATCCGAGGAAGTGTCAGGCTCAGTGGAGGCGGCGTGCGGCCTCGGGCTGGCAGATGCGCCCTGGCACGTTGGCTTTGGTTTCAGAGCTGGGGTGCGCGACTTACCTTGATAAAAGTGATCAGGAGATAAAACACGGTCTTGCTCTAATGAAGGCTAGAGACGACGCAATGGTTGCAGATTGGCGACTCGCACCGTTTGCAGATGTGCATTATGTTTCGCAGACTCAGGCAGTGGTCGACCTGGTTGAAACGGGAACAACCATGAAGGCTGCAGGCACGTGTGCAGGTTCAAGCTGGTTGGACTCCATCCCGAGCCCCAAAGAAAGCTGCGAAAAAGGTGGAATGACTTCATCAGTCAACGTTGCAGAGATCTATCAAGCTTCATGTTTGCTTGCATGTTCACCTCTTAACGCTTGCTTACCGTATGACAGACTCCAGAAAACCTGCGACTTTCAACCGCAGGTCTCGATATTGTGGCAGATGTCTTAGAGACAGAGGCCAGGTCTTGCGGCGGGAAGCCGATGTCGCGCCCTTCGCCATTGGGCATGCAGCATTGCGCAAGCATCCATAATTTGCTTTCCAGAGCGAGCGCTCTCTGCGCAGGTTCTACTTTTTCAGCAAAGACCATCAGAGGCGGCGGCATGACTTGCTCAGTGTGGAGAAGACTATTGTTTCCACTTGCATCTCGCAGTTCAATCAACTTTGAGGAACAGTGATCTGCCGGGTTTCAGCACTTTCCGCGAATTGATCGAATCATTTCTGGCTCCAGTGTTGAATCCCCAGAGTGGCCTGAAAGTAGCTGAGTGCCACACACACACACACACACACACACCCACCCACCCACCCACCCACCCACCCACCCACCCACCCACCCACCCACCCACCCACCCACCCACCCACCCACCCACCCACCCACCCCCACCCACCCACCCACCCACCCACCCACCCACCCCACCCCACCCACCACCACCCCCACCCACGCGCACGCGCGCACGCGCACGCGCACGCCAAAACGCGCGTCGCGCACGCGCACGCGCACGCGCACGCGCACGCGCACGCGCACGCACGCGCCCACGCCCCACGCCCACGCCCACGCCCACGCCCACGCCCACGCGCACGCGCACGCCGCACGCGCTGCACGCGCACGCGCACGCGCACACGCACACGCACACGCACACGCACACGCACACGCACACGCACACGCACCACGCACACGCACACGCACACGCCACACGCACACGCACACGCACACGCACACGCACACGCACACGCACACGCACACGCACACGCACACGCACACGCACAGCACACGCACACGCACACGCACGCGCACACACACGCATACGCATTACGCATACGCACACGCGCGCGCACGCCGGCAAACGCCTGCGCAACGCGGGCTACACGCGCAGCGCAGCGGCGCCTGCGCCGCGCGCGCGCCTGCGCGCTTTGCGCCAGCACGCCTATGCGCCTGCGCCACGCGCCGCACGCCACGCGCACGCTGCGCCGCACACACGCCACGCACACGCACACGCACACACGCACACACACGCACACACGCACACGCGCACACACACACACACGCACACACACACGCACACACACACACACACACACGCACACACACACACGCACACACACGCACACACACACACGCACACACGCACACCACGCACACACGCGCCACGCACCCACGCACCACGCACCCACACGCCATACACACCACGCACCACCACCACCCACCACCCACCCACCACCCCACCCACCCACCCACCACACACCACACACACACACCGCGACACGCACGCCTGCACGCACGCACGCACGCACGCACGCACACGCACACACGCACGCACGCACGCACGCACGCACGCACGCACGCACCCACCCACCCACCCACCCCCACCCACCCACCCACCCACCACCCACCCACCCACCCACCCACCCCACCCACCACACCCACCCACACACACACACACACACACACACACACACACACACACACACACACCCACACACCCACACCCACACCCACACCCACACCCACACCCACACCCACACCCACACCACACCCACACCCACACCCACCCCCACCCCCACCCCCACCCCCACCCCCACCCCCACCCACACACACACACACACACACACGTGTGAGGCCAATGGTCTGGAGAGCGGCAGCAAGGCTGAGACCCTGAAACTCATCGAGAGAAGTCCCCAGGCTGAACGCTAGCATTCTTAGCCATGGTTTCGGGCCGTGAGGCTTTTCCGGGGTTCGCACGCATTTACAGATTTTCAAAGTAACACTGGACGCGCGCTCCGTTCACTGTCGCAGCTTGGACTTCCCAAGGAATAGCAGGCTACCTGACGGCCACAAAGTATGTGATGATCATTTGCAATTGCCACCATGTCGCTAAGCAGCAGGTAGCCTGGAGTGCCATTTTGGCGGGATGTAGGGAACTCCATTGTGGGACGTGCCGGCAAGAAACATTTGCTTGCATAATTTCAGTTGGCCCTTGATGCTGTCGTTTACGTTTTCTGCCCTGCTTTGCCATGGCATGCCCCACCAAAAGTCAGCCCTCGCGTGGAAACCGTAAGGATGACTTGGCAGCTGTCTGCGCCCTGATGCCCGGCAAGAGGTCTCCCACCGTCACTGAGCTGTGCCTTGGATGCAGCTATGCCGGCCTGCTGATGGGAACCCATTACCCACCATTCCGAAAGCACTGAAATGACAAGTGACAGGCGTTACAGGCTTTATGCGGCATCCAACCGCTACAGCTAACACTAGTCGACGTACACGGAATACGTCGAAACCTTGAACAGAATCACACGATTTCATGCGGGGAAGCTGTGTGGCCTAGATGAGAACGCTTAGCCGGCTCACTTTGGCCAGGAAAGAGGAGCAGTGGCACTCCGTGTCTTCTTTGGTTAGGATTGACGAATCGACGCTTGGCCTTTGCCCATTTTGCCGCTGACGACCGCTGCATCTCCTGCTTTGGTCGGAGCCCGCACCAACAATGCTAGGAATCGCATCATGGACGAGCTTGCGAAGGCCATGTGATGCTCGAGAGTTCAGAGAGGCAGTCTTGTTCTTCTTTTTGCTAGGCTGGTGCAACCGATGTCTTATGCCTCGCTCTGAGCAACACGCGCATGTGAGCTGTCCAGGGTAGCGATCCTGGAGGGCTCTAGACCGAAGCGGAGCTTCGTCTCTTATGGCGCGGAAGGGCTGTGAAAGACTTGCAGCGGACTTCGGGCGCACCATTTTCCGTTGGCACTTGGATGGGGAAAGTGTTGAAAGTCTTTGCAAGATTTGTGTCTTCCCAAGTTATTGATTTTCATTGAGTTTCTGTCGGAACATTGTCCATCTGTGGCGACAATTCAGAGGATTCTGAGCTGCGATGCTCGACAGAAAAAGAGGGTCCTTGCATGTCCCGACCTTGCAACGTGCTTGAGTCGGCTTTGCTGGACGTGACTTGCGGTCGCACCATACTAAGTCTCCGCTGGAGACTTATATCATTGTGCCACAGTGAATTCAATCAGACTTAGCAGGTACCTACTAGCAAGTCCCGGGTGTTTGTGCCTTCAGAAGGATATGGGCTGGCAGCTTTTGCCAGGACATGCCGTTTGGGGATTCCATGACGCAGGCATAGGCATCCTGCTCAAAGCACAGCAGGATTGCTGCGGTCAACATAGTGCATAGATGAAGGAATGTGTGGCGCGATGTGCCGATCTGCCTGATGGTGTGAAGGCCAGCTAAGGGGTGTCAATTCCACATTAATCCTTAGAAAACGTCAGGCAGTCCGGCGGTTTGCCATTGATTTGTCCGTCACGCCCAGCTGATTCGGGTGCAGGCTGGGGGCCAAAGCATGGGGATCGTATGTGGGAGCCTCAGCTGCCAGCCGTGAAGGTCGACTTGTCCCCAGAATCAAACGAACACACCATGCATCTCCATAGCGCACCTTCACCGCATCAGTAAGCTTAGACGGGGAAGTGCCGTCTTGATTTGCAATCCACTGCTCATTTGGGCTCAGCCGATACATCACGGTTAGCAGCTCCCGTGTTGCAACTTGTGACAGGATGTAACTGTGCTTTTTTCGTTTTGATTAGCATGGGAGTTTGTGCTAACAGCATTTCCATGCTACTCACGCTGGGCTGCCTCAACGGTTGGCCCAGTCGCAAGCTTTACCAGTTTCTTGTACAAACTTGGAACTTTTCATGCCACGTAAGAGGCCTGCCGCAGCTGCGGCGGGCCGCTCGGAGGCGCGGGGAGGGTTGAGCACTTTTCGGGTCACTACTTTTCCTTGAAGAGCCTGAGGTCTTTTGCGGCGCATGCGCTTGCCCAGCTTACTCAACATCTGTTTTAAGTTGCTACCGCGGATGCGTTGCTTTCGCATGTTATTGACCTTTACTGTCAACATCAGATGATGGTAGAAGTTTCTCGCGGAATGCTGGGCAAGATATGACAAACTGCCGTCGGCGAGGAGGCATCATCGCCACTGGTTGCTTTTCAACTTTGTTGGCATGCTGGCCCTGCCCCAGCCGCATGCCAGAGCTGGCCTCCGGATTGTACTGTACCCGTCCAGTTGGGGTGCGGAGGTCTGTCAATCGAATCCCCGCGCCACTCCAGTGGTCCGATTCTTTTGCGCCCAGGTGTGGGCTCTCTCGCTCGAGCTGCTGCAGGCGGAGTCGGGGGAAGGGGAGTTGGACACCAGTTTGCGAGATATGTGTGTTGTATATTTGACCATTTACCTCCTAACATAGCTTCCCTGAAGGTGCTATGGACTTACTTCTGTCCCCTTCTTTCTTTGACGTTGGCAGCAAGCTCCAAGCTCCCTCCAGAATTGCCCGAAGAACCGCAGTCTGAGACTGCATTTCAAGGTAAAAGTGCTGAGGGAAACCACATCTGAATCAACCCGGCACTGACGATGTCTTCCAAACTAAACCTGGCTGTGGCCGCGACTTCACCGGGCAGGCCAGCCAAGTCCAGGGGCTGAGGAAGGACGCGGAGTCGGAGTCGGGGTGGCTTTGACATGTGCCCACAGCATGTTTTGCAGAAGCTGACCATGGCTTGCCTTGTTGCAATTGCGCAGGATGCCCGCCAGGGCAGCAAGGCTTGCACCCCAGATTGAGACGTCTGCAGGTTACCTTTGCATGCTCCACAACTCCCAACCCAGGCAAAACCATTTTGCGGCATTGCTCTTTTTTGGGGCCGCTATGTCCGCTGAACCTGTCGTCCTGCCTCAGCCGAACCCTTGCCAAAAGGCGTGCATGTATTTGAGGCAATCACAGCCTTTGGGCACTCTCACCAATGGAAGGACGCAGCGGCCTGAAGAGCTGTGAAGCTGAGCTTGGAGGGAGCCTGTGGTTGCTGAATTGGCATTTTGTTTTACGAAGCTTGGTTCGGCAGAAGTGCAGCAGGATACTACGATATCAATCGTTGCCCCACTTTCTTCCAAGAATCAGATCGTTGGTGATCAACCTACTGCAAAGCCCTTCTGGCCGTTGCTGTTACTGTAAGTGGCCTGGCAGCTTGTAGGGCCCTGCCCCAAGGCAATGTTGACCTTGCAGGAGCTGGAGGCGACTGGAATTCGGAAGTGCTTGCTACAAAGATCAGGGGAAGCCCCATCCTCCACTTGATGGCTGATAGGAGAAGTTCGATGTAAGCCGCGAGGGGCCTTCAACGGGCCATTGAAGAAACTGCACGTGACTGCCCAGCGACTTCATGTTGGCCAATGGAGGGAGGGGGCAGTTTGAACGAGCGCCCTGGCAGTCCTCGGACATTGAGCCGAACGTTGTCCTCTTCGGAAGCCTGACCAACGCGCTGAAGGGGGCGCGGCACCCATTGTTTCAACGTCGAGGGGAGCACGGCAAACAGTATAGAGTCCAAGTGAAAAGAACGGGATGATCTTTGCAAAGTCCAAGCTGTTTGGTGTAGATGACACATGCGCGATCCTCTTCAATTGGGGAGCTCCCAAATGGATTCCCTCGCTACTCGAGTAGAGCAACACAATGAATCTTGATCGCCATTGAAGCACGCCGTTGAGACAAGAGCTGCGATTGCCCCATGCCCACTGGACCGAGGGCTCCGGCTGGCAGCTGGCCTTTGAGGACTGACTCGGCCAGTCCGCTGAGAGGCTTGAAATCCCACCGGGCAAAGCCGAGCGCAGGTGTTGGAGCGTTCTGCCCACGAAGGCCTGCAAAGCCTTTTTGCGCACAATGCGGGGGCCGCGAGGATGTTTCAGGCTATCCAATCATGGGACTCGTTGGTCCAAGAACGACCTGAGAACAATCTCAGACATGTTGAAAACTACTCCTCGGCCACTTGGCAGCATTGCTTCTTAATAGATCATGTTTTTCTTATGTTTCTCTCGGAAGGGAATAATAGCACGCCAGAACCCCAAGTCGCAAAGTAGAAACTGGCATGTCCCATTCCCAGCTGAACTTCCACAGCTTTCCGTAAACTTTCTCGTGGTCTGTGTGCCTTCTGGGCACTTTTTATGCCTCGCGACTCGCGCCTTGCGACTCGCGACTCGAGCTGAGGCCGCAATGAGCGCCTGCCGCGCCACCTGGGTGGCTGGCCTCGCACTGCTTGCCGGGGAGCGAAGGGGGGAAAGAAATGGCAATTGTTGAAACTGGATTGGCGATCACCCCAGCGAGCCAGAAAGGCTGGTGGCACACCTGTTGTGCAGTGCGCAACCCACACGGGGGAGAGCTACTCGAATTCTGGCCGGCTTCGGTGTTCTGGAGGGCAATCCTTTGCCATAGCGAGCCAGCTCCACTAGCTTAAAGGCTTAGCTTTGCGGCTCGGGACCGGTGATGCAAACCGCTGGGTGTGAAGGTGCTGAAGGACTGGCAGGGATCGTGGCCAAAGGCTGTTGCTGCGAGCTGAGGCGAGCATGACCTCTGTGAGATGGAGCGATGCGGCTTGGCCCTCTGCTCAAGTGGCGCAGTGCCGAGAAGGTCCCAGGTCTGCGGACATTCTAGTTTTACTGCACCGCATGTATGCAAACTCAGTCAGCTGCGAACCTGACCATCCTGACCCACAATGCCCCAGACACTCACGGCTCTTCAATCAGCAAGTGCACAGAGGATATAATTACCCAATCAACCTGCGGCTCGCCTGAGCCCGGCAAGGTCACCTACAACACAGCCATCACCGTGTGCACAAACGGCAGCCCGGCGTGTGAGTGTGTGTCAAAACGTTCGTTTCATCTGGCTTTGTATTCTTTGAGACCAGCCACCCATGTGCGCTCCTACATTGAGCTGGGGAAGGCAACGCCATATCATGTGACTCCGGGTGTCCAAGCTATTGACATCCATTGACTATTGAGAGGGTATTGTGTGGACAAGGATCGCGTCACTCCCGAAAAATGCCAAATCAAGCAGCAATCAAAGGTTATTGGGACGGCAAAAAACAAACGTAAGCTGTTTCTGTTTTAATCCTTATTGCCAAGCCGCTCATTCCATGTCTTTGGCACAACCAAGGCAAGCAAGCGCAACGAGCGACTCGCTTGCTGAATAACATCAAGGCCTCTTCGTGATCAAATATGCATCCTTGATTTTACAACGTTGACCTAGCATCCTGCATGGCTGAAGGTGCCCGAAGGAAGTATATCCATGTTTAACCTGGCTTAAAGCAACAATTGCAAGATTTGCTTTCTGGTTCCGCACAGTCGTTTTTGAGGCATGGTCCCGAACACCCATGCGTAATTATTGATGCTCTTGTTTCAGTACAATCCGACTTGCTGTAAAGTGCGGTGCAGGATGATGGCCTCGTGCCAGATCAGGCGCGTCAGGGAGAGTCTCAGGGTCCGATTTGCCAAAGCGAGTCGATTCTCGGCTTGGTGATTTGCGATAATTCGCCGCAGCCGCTTGTGTTAGATCTCGAGCACGCGATTTACGAACATTTGTCAGGGAAATTGTGAACCGTGAGGCAATGCAGTGCGATAGAATCATTTACGGTCACCAGGTGTCATTTGCCAGTGTCATCTTGGCTTGCAAGCGCGAGACTCAGCCTGCAAGATAGCGAGTTCGTGATTTTGGTGCTACGACCCCATGGTGAACCTGTCCCGCAAGGAACGCACTGCCGTTTATCATTTTGTGCACGTGGTCCATGAGATGTCCCCGGACGTAAAAGGTGGTTGCAAGGTAGCCTTGTTGGAAGATTCATGGGGGAGATTGCATTAAAGCGCTTTGGATCAATTGGTAGTCTCAGCGAAAGGCACTGCGGATGCCTCCAGCGCGCCGCTAATACGTTTCCCACAACATGTTTCATGTCAGGCTTGCTTGGCAAAGATGAGACAACGTCAACATGATACAGTTGTTGCGCTTCTCAATCAACTCATCAACCACTCAATTCCATGGAACATGATGAGGGCGCTGTGACTCACTGGGCCCGCGACCGAGGATGGCTGCGGACTGGCAGGCGGCGGTTGCGTTGTGGCAGGACTGCCCTTAGCTACGTTTGGATTGCAAACAAGAGAGAATCCAATCATTTGCACCCTACTGTTGTGTGTTTCTTTTGTTTTGCACGCTCCTTCCTTCTTGGGAGTTGCGTGCCTGACTGGTTTCCGTTATTTTGTGAGGCCAGCCCAGGCCAAGCAAGGAAATCTATGACGGTCATCTCAGCCAGGCCGCCAGGATTGACTCATTGTCTGGGCAAACGGGCAGGAGATGGAGGAGCAGCCACACCTGCGCCCGGATTCCATGACGCATGGTTCAGGTCCCAGATGAGTTTTGGCATGAACAGGTGAACATAATAGTATGCGCTGGTGGCTACCATGCCTTATATGAGCCACCTGTGTACGGATTTGGTTGTAGAGGCCGATTTTGCAGACATGTTGGTGAAAGACCATTCTTTCTCCATGCTTCTCGTCAAGGTGTCGTCATGGCGGCCTGCTGCAGCGGCCAACAGTGGGAACGAGCCTTGCGGATGCCAGGGACCTTAGACCTTGTGGCAAGTTGGGAGACATCGGATTGTGATGGATTGGGCAGCAAGTCAGCCGGAGCTACTCAAAGGACATGCGAATCCTTGCCGCCTAAACAAAAACAAGGCATTGCCTTGCTGATACACGCCGAATTAGCATCGGTTTGTGGCTCGCTGGCTCCTCCATCAATCGATTTTCCAAGGGGGTCTCAAGCTTGAATGCGAGTCACTTCTTCAAGAACCAAACAAGAGGCATGCTATTTCGTTTTCACAAAAATGGCCATGAAACCTGCTTGTTTTGCCATATCATGCTCTTGACAGGTAAGCAACACTCCAAGACCCACTGCAACTGAGGTTGGAGTCGATTTGCCAGAACCATGACCCAGACCTTGCCATGGGCTGAGATTTTTGCGGCTTCTTGAATCGCTGCGACCCAGTTTCTGGAGAAGGGGCAAACTTCCATCCTGAGGTTGGGAGTTCCATGGCCTTGGGAAGCTTATTATTAAGGAAGACACTCAACATTTGTTGTTGACCACGAACATGCTACATGGGCGCGCTGACGTCGGGAGGATCACGCATTGTGCTTGCATACAATTTTTGCCTGCGCGGCTTCTGACAGTTGGTCGTGGCATTCTCGTAAGCTGGCTCGTCTCCAGGTTACCGTGAACACTGCCTTGTCTGCCTGTTCTTTGGGAAGATGCTGGCTGCTGACGCTTACACTGCTGGAAAGGTGCGAGGCTCAATAGGATGTGACCAGAGGTAAGAGGGGAAGAGCATGGTTGGAGAAAGGGGTGCATGGGCATGCCGCAAGCTTCGTTTGCCTTTGGCATCATTGTCTTGCCAAGTCACAGAGGGCTCGCTGTGCCCAGGTTGCAGCGCAGCACGCAGCCAGACGTTTGGTGCCCAAGAGCCCCCCGAGCACAAGGCCCAAGCTTGGGCAACAGAGCAGCGCCCACTGTGGTTTGAAGGAGCTTCTCATTGGTGCGGTAGGGGGGCGGGTCAAGAGACACGGATTTGAACTGAAGCCTTGCTCACTCTGATGCAATTGTATATCCTTTCTGTCAGAACCTGGAGCCATTTGTGCATTGGAGGGCCCGTTACCTTCCGTTGCAAGCACCTTGTTGAGTCCAGCTCTAGTCATCAAATTCGAGAATATTCAGGCCATGAAGAGCCACGGCAAGTCAGGTCATATCCCTGAACGCGGCTTTGACCACCTGCGAGCGCGCAGACTCGTGGCAGGCAAAGTGGAAGTGCAGAGAGCATGCATCAGAGCTTTGACTGCTGAGAATATGGTTGCCCCGTCTGAAAAAGAATGTGTCGATGGGACCAGACCATACTGGCATCCTAGCCATCAACACCGGGGGGTGGATCCATTTTGACAATCTCTCAGATGACAAGATGACGTTTTCTAGTTGCCCGATTTCTCCAGGCGGCTGTGGCGTTGATGCAGACGCTCAGCCGCGACCCAAACTTGGGCCAGGCCATTGAGCCGGTGCGACAGGGCAGTGGGCGGGTTTGGGTCCTTGAGCTAAGAGGATGCTCCGAGGGCAGGAAGGCAGTTGCTTGTGCCAATGCCGAACCTGAGGCCAATTCCTGCAGCCAGATGGTGTGAGCTACGCTTCCTGCACTTCAGCCTGTGGTCCACTGGCCAAAGTTTCGCCGTTTCGATCCAATGCATCGCTGGTACGGAGGGGCTTTGTGCCAGGGAGCTCTAAAGTTGAGATGGCTTTTTAAACGTCTCATCTCTCACGGAAGAGAGCTGGGGCAAGAGGAATGGATAGAGAGTGATGCATGGGAAGCTGGGTTTCTAGAACACACTTATTCTTTTTGTTTTTGTTTTTCTCTCTCTCTCTCTCGCTCTCTCTCTCTCTCTCTCTCTCTCCTTCTCTCTCCCAGCATCTTACCCCAACCATTTCTCTCGTCTCCATTCTTCCATTCCTGACTCGTGATCATGGAAAATAGAACCAGCAAATCAAGAGGGAAGAAAGAGAGAGGTGGATGGGGCATGGACGCTGGGAGAGAGAGCGAGAGAGAGAGAGAGTGCAAGAGAGGGAGAGAGGAAAAAAGAAGAGAGTTCCCTTTGCATGCTAGAAACCCAGTATCCATTCATCACTGTAATACACTTCTCTTCATCAGTTTATCCATCATCTATCTATATCTCTCGGAGCAAAAGAGGAGAGATAGGAAGATAAGTGATGGACAGGGAAGGGAGTGGTGGACAGAAGTCCCAGATCCAGCATTTCAGTTTTTCTTTGGGTTTCTTTCGCGGGATTCCTGACAAGAGAAGACGAGTCTGAGGGTTGGGCTTTGAGAGCTGACAGCGGGTGAAAAAGACCCCACGCATTCTTAGCAGGTTTCTCGTCTTGGAGCGTGTCTTACAGTGGAATCCGGGCAACGGCCGCATGGCTTGTATTTATGGTCTGTGTATTAGGGATTCTGTAGGTCGCACCGTCTAACACCCAGCAGAGAATCCTGGAAAATAGTAAGACGGTCAGTGGCATCCGCGAGTCTCGCGATTGCTTTACGCGCTGTCGTATCTATCTCCCGTAGGCTGGTGGCGGCTGCTTGTCAGATGTTCAGTAGCCTTTGGCAAGATAGACAGGACACCTGCTGCCACACATGCGGCATTGGGCTAGATTTCAGGAGCTGGTCCACGAGCCAGCGGGGCAGGGAAAGTGCATTCCCCGTGCGTACATTCTCATGCCACTTTAAGCAAGGATTACAAGGTGGAACACGTCGCGTAGCACTTTTGGAACTTGCATTGAGAAGTATTGGTCAGCAAAAAGAAGGCATAGACACCCCGTGTGCGCCGAAGGCTATGCTCGACACTTGTGATCCGCGGTCTTGCTGAGCAGCGCCTCGCGCCATGCGTCTGGGCACTTCCCAGCCACTTTGCAAGCCAAGCTATCAGCTTCATTGCAATGGGTATGTTCACGCGTGAACATCCCAAACCATCCGCAGCCAGCCACCAGACCGCCCCCGAACTCCCTCGACCACGGTAATTGATGGGAGACTTCCAGCCACCTGGCCAACCCTGTGCTACCTCGCCGCCCGCCTCCAGCAACCCCAGCCAGACACCCCCCCAACTGCAACGACGGTCCGCTCCAGCCACAACTTGGATTTTCCCCCGAGAAAATGCGGAGCAACACTGAACAAAACACTACAGGAATGATTACGAAACTCCGTGGCTCAGTCTTGGTGTTCTGGGCTCGGTTAAACATTTTTCCTCATGTCAGCCTTGAAAGCAAGGCCACAATGTCTGCTCAGAAACGGCCAAGCCATTGAAAGTTGTTTCAACTTTGCAGCTACGAACCTGCAAAAGTGTCAACATAGGCCAACATGACCCAACATCTCCACGTTACCCGCAGCATTTCGAGGCGCCGGCGCCGGCTCACAGCGCTGGGGCCTGGGGCTTCATTTGTTGACGGCAGCAGCGCAGCGAGGCGAAGTCGACGTTGGCTTCTGGGTTGCGCAGTGACCTACTGGTAGGTCCTCCAGATGGCGTGTAACTGACAGATCATGCATAGCTTGATTGATTCGCACATTTGCCTGTGCTGTTTATAGAGGCTGAGTGCTTTCAACAACGCCAACTTGAACCTGCTGCGTTTACTGTTGTGTGCACGCTGACGTTGGGAGCAGCGCAGAGACGTGACGCAGCTTGCAGTTTGTTGCACAGCAGGATAAGCTTACTTGAGCTTGATTGGTAGGACAGGTGCACATCGCTGTCCTTCCGTCTTTCCATGGGTGAATATCAAGAAGGAGAGCAAAGAAAGTCTTTGCTTTGAACTCAAATCTGCATTTGTGAACTGGCAACCTCTTTGCCCCTCAACAACACTCTTTCGCATTGCTGCTGCCCAGGGAACCACAAGGAGCTGTACCAAAACTCAATAGATATGGGAAAAAGGACCACCGCATTCAAGAAGCTTGTGCATGCACCGATCTATTTCAGCCTTCTGGTGGATGTTGCAGGCCTTCTGCGACAAGAGGCAACCTCCTCGGCGTTGAAGGCATTGCAGGCGTGGGGGTTGTCCATTGATTGTCCGAGGACTTTTGTTTGGTTCCAAGCTTTGCCTGCGGAAGTCAAACCGTGTCATAGTCCTTTATTTCCGCCACTTCCTGACTTTCAGCACCGGAGCATGAATAGCTCTTGAATGTCGGTGAGAGGCCGTGTGAAGCTGTCAAAGACTTCGTTTGTTCACAGGCATGGTTGAAAGCTAATCTTAGTGCAGATGACAGTTGTGAAACAAAACTGGGCTAGTTGGACAATGCCGGTATTCCAAGTCCACGCGTTGGGAGCCTACTGTAAGCAGATATCAGCAGTCCCATTTCCGCCAACTGATGCAAGCATCAGACAATATCAGCGGCTCTTCTGCATTGACATGTTTGCAGCTGCCTAATGCTTGTTAGGCACTAGGCTTTTTGTCGATCTTCACCACTTCTGGTGCTGACTCATTATGACTCATACTTATTCCTATGATGTTGACAACCTGTGATTCAGATATCGTTATCAGCCACTCTCTAAGATGATGGTTCCTCTTGCATTCGCCTCTTTTGCCCGTTGAATTTTGTGGCAGAACTCTTCGGTGCGGAGGCGCGCTGACTTGAATGTTTTGGGGCGCAGGAGGCAGAGTTTGGCTTCCAGCGCTGGGCCCGCGCTTTGCTGCTCTTCAACCAGGTGGGCACTCAAGGCCATGGCTTGGATGTAAAGGATTCCTGCGGCTCAAAATTTGTGGCTCTCACGAGGACTCATTTGGAAAGGGGTGTAGTCCAGTCCTCGCTGTTCAAAGCACCAGGCGATCCTGGCAAAGCTGCAGCCGGCGCCTTAGACTGAGGCAAGGGGCCCAATATGATTATAATGTTTGCTTGACACCCTAAGATAAAGCATTTGCGCTCCTTTCTTTAGAACGCTTCTCCTTTCTGCCCTTCGGCTTCACCACTCAGTGACCTTTGTTTGACAGCCAGGGATGCAGAGAGATACAACCATGTCGAATTGAGGCCAGATTCCCTCTTTCTTACTGCTGCTCTGGGCGCTTGCCGCGACGGTGCGTTCGAAGGAAGCATGCGAGCTGGCGAGCAGGCATGGCTTCGAGGAAGAAACAGGTCGTGTCCTCCTCGTGATGTTGCACAAGTTTGGGGTTGCAGCCATTGCTAGTGAGAGGCGATACACAGCTTTGTGTTCAGCATTTTGCAAAAGGCTTGAGAACTTGCAGACCAGCTTGCTCTGCAAACTGGCAGGCAAGATCCCTGTTGGCCAGACTGGGCCAGGACACTTGCAACTCGCTTCTTGCAGTTGGGTGTCCATGACGAGTTTCCAAGTCTTGAGACTTCGAATCCCGGGCCCGGAGCATCGCACCGCAGGACGCGGACATTGCAGCCTTGGGCGTCGTGTGCGCCCTGGATTTCTGTGAAGCACTGCAATCCAGCCTTCGGAAACTGAGGCTTTAAGATCACAGACGAATCATGGGCTTGTTGCAACAAAAACAAGGCAAAACCAACCTCTGAATCACTTTCCGTCAAGTTGCTGAGTGCGGCCATCATGGCTATAATTTGAGGAAACCATCCAGACAGTCCATGTGACATTGCCTGAATTGGCTTGTGGCAGAATCTGACAGGGGCATTTCGCGGCCCAGTGAGAGAGCTTTCGAGCTGAGGCACTGGATACCTCGGAGGCTGCAGCAGACCATGCAGGCGCGTCCTTGAACCCGACGAAGCTTGAAATCAAGGGCCCAGGCGGAGCTTCTTCTTTTTGCAGAGGGTCTCATTGTTGGGTTTGTTTCGAAGGGAAACCAGAGGGCAAACACACGAGTTTAGCGCTTGTAGCTTCTCTCAAAGTGAGATCCCGAGGTTCAGTGGGGCTGCTTGCAGAGATCTCCGGCCCCCACCTTACCGCGCCATAGATCCCGAAAGCTGAATGCATGGAGCTGGGCAGAGTTGGTGCTGATTGGTTGAGTTTGAGGACCGCCCGATATCTTCCTGTTGCCCCAACCTGAGGTGAGGAGCTGCGGCTGCTGCATGAGCTGCAGGCCGAAAGCGCCGGTGTGAACTTTAAGCAAAGCCGCCGATGCGCCTGGGATCTTGAGTTCACTGTCCGGATGCACCCTCACAGGAGACACAAAAGCGACCGCCATGGCGAACAATGAAGTTGTTCACCTGAGTGCATCCCAAGTCTTCTGACTGGCCGGTGTGGCTGAAAGGTCTATTGAGATCCTTGAATCAAGACTGATTTTGAGCCCGCAGAGCTCGGCAGAGATTTGTTTGACTTCCCCAATGATTGGGCCAGGTGTCAACAGTCTACCGGGCGCTGGCCTTGGTGTTCCTCAGGCTTAGGGTTTGGGCGGAAAGCGTTAATCGTGTTTCGCGACCCATGATCGGTGAAGGGAGCAACCACCAGAACGAGCTGGCCAAGTCAAAACTGAGGCAGTTATTGGCATCGATCTTCTGCAGCATTGCTCGACCCTCATACAGGCCGTTTGTTTTTCTTGATACTTGTTGCTCGAGGCGTTTGCAACGCATGATCAGTACATGTGCACAGGTCCCAACATTGATGACCAAGTAATCTGTACTTGTCGGAACACATCAAGCCACGTCGGACGCGGCGACAGTTGTAACCTGAGAAGTTCCTTGCGCATTGCGCAGGCCTGCTTCCATCGAGTAGTGGTTGCCCCAGTTCTGCCAAGGCCTGTTGGCATGCGACAGAGCTGTCAATTGTGTTGGACACTGCAAAACGATCATCAAGTTTAGTGTCAGGTGGTTCCTTTCAATTGATTTAACACTAGGGCGTTCGAAGGACAACCGGGTATTCCATCTATGCTTGCATCGATAATCTCTTCTGTGCTTTTTCTTGTGCATTTGTTGCATGGTGCAGCATGGTGCAACATGGTGCAGAATGGTGCAGCATGGTGCCAGCATGGTGCAGCATGGTGCAGGCTGCAGGAGCTAGCCCATTCAGAGTTAGAGTGTAGGCCTTAGGCTGTCGGGCTGCACGGGGATGTATCGAGCAGAAGGTGATGTCACCAGGCGAGTTTGGGTGCTTGTGGTAACTTCCTTTTGTGGGAAAGGCATGGCGAGTGCTTTTGCCCGCGTTTGCGGGCAAGGCAGGTCAGCTTTTGTTGCTTGGACTCTGGACCTTTGCAGCTGCAAGACTGACTCTACCAAGGAGAGATCCACTGCTAGAACGGCAGCCAATGCTGGGGGCCTCTGCAAGCGCTAAGGCAGGTTGCGGTGAAGAAGTTGCTGCACTGTTGTTGTGAAGAAGTTGCTGCACTGTGCCCCCAAGCCCATTGAATCATATTACGGAAGTTTGTTTTTGCAACTTGTCGGATGTTGACTGGCCTCCATCTTGCAAAGTTGCGCTGTTGCGTTTTGTTTGGCACACAGTTGGACCGAACCAGAGTGATGGCAACGCTGGAGGCCTTGCTGGTTCTTGGCATGCACCAGGCTGGCAACATGGGAATCGCCATCGCGTCCAACTTTAATGAAAGAGTTGTACGAAGCAATGACTCGTAGCGGGCTCGGCCATGACTGTACAGGAGAATCAGACTTGGTCCTCGATTGCACGCTGCAGCACTAGAAGCTGCACCAGTGCCCCTTGTCATTGCACATCCAGACCCCAAGGATCCGCGTGCTCTTTTCCCCTTTGGATTGCCAAGGATTAGGGGTTCTCAATCGGGGAACCAGGCAAGCACCAGGCTCTCTGATCAGCGAGAGCACCGGAAGTGGTTCTCCTCGGCTTGAGCATCTTCCTGCGTGCCCAGGCTTCCCTGGTGCGTGCTTCCTTGGATGCCATCGCCACGGTCGGTGCCTCAATGTCACTGCGTTCTTGGGCGAATTTCCGCACGCAATGTTAAGAGTCTTTTGGGGTGAAATTCTTCAGGAGCTGAAGGACGATGTGTTTGTTCTTTTTCACCAAGTCAGATGACATGACTAATGATGAAAGATATCTTCCATCTTGGACGAACAGGATTGCGTTGACTGGAAGAGTGCCTGCCAAAGCATACCCTGCATACCAAGGCGCTGTCTGCATGGCTCGCATTTTCCATTCACCCAAAGGTGCGCTTCCCAGAGGTGTCAGACGACCGTGCCCCGCCTTGCGCCCCGTCAATGCCCTCTAGGCACAGCTGACACCTTGAGTTTTGCAGCCCAGGACTTGATCCTGTGCCCGAACTGCAAAAGCGCAGTCAAGATGGAGTTCAGCGTTTGAGGGGTTCCATGCATACAATATCTTTCTCTCTATATTATGCACATATATATATATATGTATAATATTTCCAATGTTCTAGATCCCCATTGCAATACGCTTCCTTGCAACATGTTGCATTACAGCCCATCGCATTCATGCATGCATTTCGACATACGTTCATACGTACTGGCAGACAATAGACAGACAGATGGACGGATGGATGAATGGACAGACAGAGAGCCAGAGAGACACCAGATAGACACAGAAAGACAGAAAGAAAGACAGACAGAAAGACAGAAAGACAGACAGAAAGACAGAAAGACAGACAGACTAAGATGGACCAAGGCGGCCGGAGACAGTCTTACACAAACCCACACCCACACCCACACAAACAAAAACACAACAGACACGTGTTCACATCATTTTCGCAAAAAGTCATAAACACATACACGACATACACATGTAGAACATAATATAGAGTCAACTACACATGTCTGAAATCATGTGTTTCTAAGGGCTACCAATCGGGCTGCTGGAGATGAGTACACATGGCAGCGAAACCGAGCAACGACGAACATGCCGCGCTGCCAAAGAGACACACCCAATTCCAAATTCATTATCCAACAATACAAGGTTTCTTTGCAGGTATGGGTGAGGGTTCAGCGTGTATCCTCTCCATTTTGAGTGCTACTTTAAACATCAGCCGGAAACCAGGTGTCATGTGATATGTTCAAGATCAGGGGGAGGTTAGCGCCACGCCGCATTCCCAAGAGAACAATGTTCCCCAAGTCCACATTCTTCCGAAAATCCATTCTGGTCAGATCCAGGCTGCGATCGCGCCCTCACGCGGCCGCATCAGTGCAACTATGCCAGGAGGCACAGCGGGAAAGGCCGATCTGACATGTGTCTCAGTTCAAGAAGCCTCAGTTTCAACCCATTCCTGTGGCTTGATGTGCGTCGATGTTCGGGTGCTCATGCTTCGCACTGCATGAAGGACAACCTTCCCACTCACCCACTACGAGTCTCCCCTCATATCGACACAGAAGTCACACTCATTGCCCTGCAATATTTGGGAGTGTGTCAAATCCAGCACCCCCTTCAATTGGTTTCATGTTAGCCTTGGCTTCCTTTGGACCTTCTCCCGAGTTTGAATCCGGTCCTGCAGGACCCAACATCATTTCGCCCATTGCGGCTCATCATGACCGCGCCCCGCACGGCGAGCGCCAGGCTGCGAAGAAAACAAAGCAGATGGAGCTTTGTCAGTGTGTCTTTTTCCAAGGGTATCCTTTTTGGAGTGGTATAGAATTGATGATTTTGGAGGTTCCGTATTTTGACCCTGTGTAGACTTTTGGTGGGGCACTCCGAGGGAGCTCGGTTGTTCATGGCATATCGATAGCTCGTTTGATCTCAAGCAAAGGGCTTGCGGAGATCAAGGGGAGCGGAGATTCACCCACATTTCACCCCTCATATTCAAGGAAACGCCAGGACTTTGAGTGGACAAATTGCAGTCGATGCCTGTCCTCTTCGTAGCTGCATGGACAATGACCCTCTACTGTATGTTTGTCTTCTTCAGGCATTCTGAGGGCAACCAGCGTCTGCGCAAGAGATGCTGTTACGGGCTAGAAGAAAGCAAGCTCTCAAGCGGTTTTGGCAGGCTCTGCTGACGCTGGCTGCGGCCATCTCAACTGCGCAGCACACTCCTGGGCAAAATCTGGGCGATGCGAAGTGCGGGCTCACAGTATTTCAATCACCGAGCCAATTTGACGCGGGATATCGCTTCGGTGCAAATTCATGAATATCATGTCCACGCCGCTTGGATCAGCCGGTTAATTAAAAGGAACGCAACACAGCGAAGGGTGCGCACATAGTTCCGAATGCCCAAGCGGCAGACGATATTGAATCAATGTAATTGCAGCGGTGCTTCATTAGCCACAACAACTGTGTGCGTGTTTGTTGACGCATCACTGTTGCAAACGCTTACAAAACCAGCAAATGGGTCACTAAACGTTTTGGGGTAGCAGAGACACTGCAACGAGTCATTCAGCAGAACAAAACTGCATGACTCGCTTGCCATGGTGCCGCCCGATCAGATTCTGCGAATCAAAGAACAGCAACTTTGGCATCCATTGCATGCGTCGGTTGTGGGAACTGCACGAGTTGCTTGAACTCACAATCACAGGCATCCTTCTTTTGCCTAGCTTCTCCAGAAATGAGCCATTCACAGCTAGTTGGCCAAAGTGCAGCAGACTTGGAGAGCAGAGAGCCATTGCGGAATGACATAGCTCCATGACGATGCATATTCCTTGTGTCCCGAAGACATCTGTGTTGGAGGTTTGCTCTCGTGGACGAAGATGGCTCCGGGCGAATCGAGAAATCCGAGCTGGAGGCGAAATGGGCACGTAGTCTTTGGTCCGATAGCCTTCCTGAGGATCTCACTGGCCAAGCGGCCAATTGCCACCATTATGGACCATTGACTCGTTTTTCCTCACGAGCTTCTATTGCGCGGGTGCACATGTTCATGATTTGTGTCTTTGTCAGGGGCAAGCTAGAAGGCAACCAGCACGGGCCTTAACCACGCCAAAAAACTGCAACCCTGCGACTAAAACGTTGGTTACGACGACAATTTCTTATTTTCACCCCACGACAAAAAAACACCGACACCCCGACAGCGATGCTTGCAGCCCAAAACAAGCCCAAAAATCGCTCTTTGCTTTGAGGCTGAGCCCTGTCTTCTTTCCTCTTCCCGTAGTCTTCTTTCCTCTTCCCCTAGTCTTCTTTCCTCTTCCCCTAGTCTTCTTTCCTCTTCCCCTAGTCTTCTTTCCTCTTCCCCTAGTCTTCTTTCCTCTTCCCCTAGTCTTCTTTCCTCTTCCCCTAGTCTTCTTTCCTCTTCCCCTAGTCTTCTTTCCTCTTCCCCTAGTCTTCTTTCCTCTTCCCCTAGTCTTCTTTCCTCTTCCCCTAGTCTTCTTTCCTCTTCCCCTAGTCTTCTTTCCTCTTCCCCTAGTCTTCTTTCCTCTTCCCCTAGTCTTCTTTCCTCCTCCCCTAGTCTTCTTTCCTCTTCCCCGCACAAGCGATTTTTTGAGCCCAAAAATCGCTTTTTGCTTTCGGGAGGTGCCAGGCTGAGCAAAAACAATTTTTTGAGACCGAAAATCGCTTTTTGCTTTCGGGAGGCCCCAGGCTGAGCAAAAGCGATTTTTTGAGCCCAAAAATCGCTTTTTGCTTTCGGGAGGCCCCAAAGCGATTTCTTGTCGTGGGGTGAAAGAACAAAAATTGTCGGGGGTGGATGGGTTTGTTGTCGGGGGGTGGGTTTTGGGTTCCTTGTCGGGGTTCGGGCGCGCCCTCAGAAGGCAACGCGTCTGAGACGTCTAAGATATCAGTGGCAAGAGTTGCCATGAGCCTTGGACCCATGGCCAGGTGCTGCTGTCATTCCTGGGCCTGGCCACTTGACTCAGGGTGGGTTTTGTCAAGCTCTGGGGCTGCAAAGAAGTCCAGCACTGCGTTGCGGTGTCGTGTGTTCCGCAAAGCTTTTGCAAACAGTTTGAGGCACCAGCCGTGTTAGGACCCAGATGGAGGGCAGGTGGACTCCCTCTTTGACGTGCTCGATACAGACAAGGACGGGCTCATCAGCTTTCAGGAGTTCGTGGACTTTGTCTTCCGCACTGGTGACCGAGACTTCCTCACGGAGTCAGAATTTATGAAGGTCCGGGAGCTGCAAGCAGCGCACAAAGAGGCGCAGAAAGCCCCCGTGCCCGGAGAGGATGTAAGGGATGCACAGGCTGCACAGGAGGAACAACTTCCTGTCAAGGATGCGAGCCTTGGCAGCAGGCAGACCCAATGGCCAGAGAGGGGATATTTTTGGTGTATAGCCTATATTATATAGCGTCGCTCAGATCCAGCCCCTATCTGACAACAGGTTTATACAGGCTCTCGTTTTTGTCCCACCGCATGGATGGCAAGCTGAAGTGGTGAAGTCTTCTTTGTATCTGGGCTGACTCGCAGAATGTTTTGTTGGCTTTGCCCATCACAGTACAGGCGTTGGACAAAGTTATGCCTAGGTCATGCCCCCTGTGTTTGTTGCTAGCTTTTGCTAACAAGTGTATGCAAAGTTCGCTTTGGCAAGGCCGGTAACAGACTAAACATAGTCGTTTACCTAGTCAAGGCGTGCGCCCTGATGCGGAAAAACCCCTGGGATTCCAAGACTGCACAAAGCAGAAGCATGATTCTGAACAGAGTCTTCTACACAGTCGCTGAGCTACTGTGCGATTTGGAGAGGCACGACTTCTTCGCAACCCTTCCCCCCACGGTATTTAACCAAGCAATGTCTCAAACTGAGGCTCCCTGCATCGCAACAAGCCCCTTCATGCGCAATCGAGGACTGAAGCAAAGATCCCTTCAACCGCGCAAGCAAAGAGTCCTTCAGCAGCGCAAGAGGAGGCATGGCAGCCGAACATGTCGCTTCTAATCTATGGATAGCAAGCTCACAAGTGCAAATGGTATATTTGGTAGCTGTCGAGACAAGTTTGAGTTGTGAGCTTGTGATTTCCAGTAGAGATGGGCAGGTGGCCAGGCACTTGTCAAAGCAAATCCCATCCATGGCCAATGCAGGCCTGTTGAGCTTACTTGTGCTGAAGGCTTTTGCTCGGAGAAGCTCTGGTGGTGATTCAAACTGGACGTTCAAATGGGACGCTTGACGATGCGTTGATGCTGCGGGAAGGCATGCTTGAACCCACACATGTGCATGTGCATAATATATGAATAAAGTTTCATTTGTTCCGTATAAGTATATATCATATCACGCAAACGCTAATAGTATGAGTGTTGTGATTGGCTTCTTTCATGAGTGTGCTTCTGCAAGTGTCGCTTTTCACTAGCAACGCCAAGACTGCTTGGGCAGATCAGGGCCGACTCCCGACGCAGGAGCTAGTTAGACTCAGAAGGCGGACCGAGGAGCTGGAAGAAGGGCTGAGGCAGCGAGAGAAGGCCCAGTGAGGAAGGTCTTGTTCTGTTACTGGTTCAAATGGCATGTTCAGAGGCCCTTGCTTGCAGAAAGCGCGGGCTGCATTCTCGCGGTTGATCTTGCCTTTCGAACGTTTGCTTGGACAGGGGCAAGTGTGCCATCAGGAATCAGCATGATCTCATGCACCGACTGAACGGGTATCAGCCAGGATGCAATGTGATTGACAGTAGTTCTGAGCCAAGCAGCTGTGGCTTGAGTCCTTTCTGGTGAGTTCTACTTCTCTCTTATGCATGGTTCGCAGTGTCTGTTCTTGAAGAGCTGTTGCAGGGAACGGGAATGCCAGTTGTGAACCAATGACCGGTACGGATTTTGACGTCGAACGTAAGATCTGCTCCAGCTGCTTCACTCAGGAATAGGAGCTGTAGATGATCATAAGTTGCTGTCCAGAGCAGAGAGCGAGACTCATTTTCCTACATTTACTTGTCAGGAGTCCATTCTTTGCGTATACACTGTAGCAGTTTTCCAAATTTTGCTTGGCACACGCGCGTGCAGGTCATTGAGAGGCTCACTGGAAAGCTGCAGAAAGCGCGTGAGGAAGCTCGGGGCATTGGCAGACATAGCAGAGGGGACAGCAAGGACCCGGTGCTGTCGCGGTATCACGGATGGATCAGTAGAACTTGAGAGGAAAGCAAAGGGTGATGACTCGTGCGGGTTCCCCCCTGCTTGAAGGTCAAGAAACAACCAAATCAGAGAGGGGCATAGGATGTTGCGCACCGAAGATCTGTGGCAGTACGCGCTTAAGCCGGGGTTGTTTTGCTTGGTGATTGAGGCCAGCAGGTCGCACTTTGTCGGCAGGCGAGCAAAGCATCGTCAAGCAAGTCTTCAAGCCCCAGACAACCTCAGGACGGCTGTGCCTCACAGAGGGAGACCCGCCAACGGGTGCTTTCGTTCCAAGAATCGTTCGCGGATGCAAAGTCATGTTAGGGTGGCACAACAGCACTGCAGCACGAGTATTGGCAGCCAGGGCGACGTCGATGAATCACCAGATGTGTTGAAGCGAGAGAGTCTTGACCGCGGTTCACATTCGCAAATGCAGCCGAGAGGCACATTGCTTGGCTTCGCCTGTGACTGTTTCGTACACAGCATAAATCAAGAGGAAGGGCTCCCAAAGCGCAAGAATCTCGACTGAGGTTGATAGCGCACACAAATAGATAGAGAGAGAGGGAGAGAGGGAAAGTGGCGAGAGGAGTAGCGGAATATACATAGGCATCAGACATCAAGTTAGTAAACTAGAGTCCTTTGTCAACCCACACTAGTTTTCAGACGTGGCTGGATGAGAAGGTACCTTCCAGATGCCTTGATTGCCTAAGGATATCGCAGCTGAAAAAGCAGCTGCATGCCGCCTGGCAAGTTGTGTTTTGATGGGCTGAGGTCTTTGCTTTCAGACATGTGTTTTCCGCAGTTGTTGCCAGCGAATAGGCGCCAGGTCATTTCTACCATGGATCATGCAGCATGATTGCAGGTGCGCCACCATGTTGTTTTGATGCGGGTCTGATTTTGTTGGATAAGGAGAAGCAATATTCAGTGCAGAGGTTGGAGAATCAGCAGGAGAAGATCATCTCAGGCAGGCAGAACGACGGCAGTTGTTCAGGCTTGACTACCTTTATCCGCACAGTTACAACATGAAATTCATGTTGAGGACACTGCCATACGACAGCAAGGTTGCAACAATATATTAATATATATATATATATAGATATAATCGACTTCCTACCGCTCACTAATTTGGCTGCTGCTTGTTGAAGCTGTCTAGACGATTGCATTGAAGGATACACGGATTTTGTGCATGCCTTGCTGCAATCATCTGCGCTGCTTGGCTGCAGGTGGGTCTTTAGCTTGGTATTTGTCAGACGCGGACATGTGGATGCCATGGCTACTTGACGGTGATTCGAAAGCCAAGGTCGGAACAGCTGCAGAAGCACTGCAACCTGAAGACTGCAGAAATGCTTGGAAAGGGCGCTTACGGCTTTGCCGCTTGCGCTGAAGTTAAGCAGAGAACCCCTTGTAGATTATTCCGGGACAGAAGGATTGGCTTGGTCCATAATTCTGGCGGTATTGGTCAAACGTCCGGTGATGAGGTTTTGCAAATTAGCCCTAGGACATGTATCTTCTGCATGGGTAGCTATGAGCCGAAAATATCTTGCGCAAAGCGACTTAAGTTGTGCGAGGTCTCTTTGTTGAGCTGCAAGTACTCCGTCCTGCAAGATTGTGTGATTGTTTCTGGGTCCTTCAGAGGG
Organism: Effrenium voratum; assembly: GCA_963377175.1. Lineage (NCBI taxonomy): Eukaryota > Dinophyceae > Suessiales > Symbiodiniaceae > Effrenium > Effrenium voratum. The sequence continues at coordinate 88,386 of CAUJNA010000815.1, read as the reverse complement.
AAGAAGGGTGATGATACTGGTGCGCCTAGCTGCTTGGGGAAACATGAATTCGTCACAGCTTCAACTAGGGCGGGGAGGGCAGGAACACTGTTGATGTAAACAAATAGGATGCTGGAGATGCTGGCACCCTATGACGATTTGCCCAAGCAACGCCGATATCATCAGCACTCGCGGTTGCCGAGCCTTCTTGAGGACTGCGTTGCTTGCCACCTTTGCAAGCGTTTGTGGAGCGGAACACATCTTGAAATATTGCGGCACCTCGTTCGATGCATACACGTCCATGGTACTTGGGGCTTTTATTTGACGAGAGAGCTCCAGGCTTTCAGAGTTCGCCCAACGTTTGCAATCTGCAGACACCTAGCCTGGATGTTATCAATTTATTGCACCTAGACCTGCTTTCCGTGATGAGAGCGCTGTGATTCCAGCCTTGCGTAGCAGTAAGGTGTTGGCGCAATTTACTCGCTTGCCTGTGCCTGGATGGCCATGTCTAAGGTAATGAAGTGTCAGGACAAGGAGCACCAAGAAGTGGTCCGACGCTTAGTGTCAGACAATTAGGTCTTTCTTGCGACATGCAGAAGGAGCGACTCATTACGATCCTATTGTTGCGTAAAGGGATTTATGTACCTCCTGTTTTCTGGCCTAAGTCAGACATATTGGGGATGTGGCAAACGGATCTCAAAACCGAGTCTTTCGCAGGTTGTGAAGCTACAGGGGCCGAGATGGGCGTCTGTGGCGGCGCAGGAGTGGGCCAATGGCGCCCCGGCCTTGTTTTTAAAACCGGAGATCGGCGAAGCGAGTTCTTCAAGTTCAGCATACAGTGCACCCCTTGTTCCTCTTCCAAAGCTGGCTTGTACAAACTTGCAGCTCGATTTCTACAAGCATGGATCAGGGATGTTGCTTCCTGCCAAGTGTTCCAATGATGTGACTCTTCTACACAATGATTGAATCCGCATGCAGCGATTGTGACTTTGATCGAATACAGTCATGATGGCTAGATGCTCCCGGAGATGTATACTTTCACAGGGGAATCGACAGCCTCCGTCGCTTTGGTGCTTGTTCTGTTCTTCCCACCAACGTTGGAGTACCATGCAGCCAGGCTCTGCGTGCAGCCACGAGAACATTGTCGCGCATCTTCAGGAGCGATCCCAAGACAGGGGATGAGTTTTTGGAAGTAAACCGTACAGCGAACTGCCTGCACCCCAGGCAGGACACGTACCAACAGCTTGTTTTACTCTGGGGCATCAAGCAACAATTCTGGAGAGCATCAGTCTGATACCCCGTGGAATTTGAATCAGGTTCTCATGCACTATGATGGGAGAGCCGAGCTGGAAGGCTGCTTGGCAGCATTCCCGAGATGCATCCTGTGTCAAGATGCTCCCTGGCAGGGCCACTTTCTCCCAGACCAGACATGGTTTAAGCTGGCAACAAGAAAAGACAGAACATCATGATGTTGAAATAGCGTAACTGGGCAGCTGAGTTACTACAGACTACAAAGACAGCTGCTGGACCACAGATGAGTGTTGAGTTTCATTTGATAGCTGTGGCAAGCAGGATATTAAGTGTATAAACATTAGATAGAAACAGATTAGATATGTATATATATATATATATATATAATATATATATATATATATACATATGACAACATACAACGGAGTCCCACAAGATCGTCATGCATGTTGAGGACTGAGCCTGCCCCTGAGTTCAGGCACGTTACATCCAGTATGAAGTGACCAGTTTCAGATTTATGTAGCAGGCTCCCGGCAAGCATAGGCCCCACTTCAACTCTTGGGTCCCTGAAGCATCCAATTGCTGGGCCTGCTTATGTGATGCATGCAGGGGCAGAATGGAGGCGGAATGAATCGAGAGCCTCTTGCTGAGGTAAAATCATGCAGGCTTTTGAAACCGGCACCTTCACTGGCAAGCAGCCGAAGCTGTTGCCAGACAGCCATGCACTCAGTTTCTGTGTGGTTCCACATGCTCTTCCTTCCGCAAGGAGATTGGCATTTAGTCAACGATTTGCTTGCTTAGTCGCGTACTCTTTTTTGTTGGTTGCTTGCAGATTGACTGATTAGGGGTTGAGTTTCTTGGTCCATTTTGTTTACAAGAAGGCGGGGTCGCCAGCATATTAGTCAGATTGCTTGGACTGGCCGGTTGGTCGGGTGGTCCCCTGCGGCTGGCTGGCCTATTGGTTGCTTGTTGGGTTGGTTTGCAATCCTATGGCGCATATACGGCCGCATGCATTCCCTCGTCAAAGGGGCTTGCAGATTCACGTGGACAAACTCCTCGGTGCAGACATCAAAAGCTGCCCGGGTCGATTCAAAGCTAGGCACGAACTGATCGTTACGGGCACTGCAAGGCCACGCTGACATTGAAAGCCCAAGGAAGGGTCAAACTCGTGAGCCGTGTCACACACACAGTCATTGGCCTGTATGCCACAGGTGACGTGATAGATACGTCAATGTTATAGGCTGCCGTGTTCTCTTGGCAATTTGCCTACTCCCAACGGGTGTGCTCCTGGAGCTTTCCGAGGATACATTTGCATGCTCATGGAGCATATGAACCGCGGGACTGTGCAGCACCTCTCCAAGGAAGACCTTATCAACCTGGAAGGTGGGGTGAGTGGAAGTGAGTGGAAGTGAGTGGAAGTGGCCGTCAGCTCTAAACACGTGCAGCCAATCTTCCTGTGCTGCCCCCAAACAAGTGCGATGCTGTCAGGCTTAGCTGCTGTCATCAGACAGGTGGCTTCGGCGCTTGCCTTCATGCACAAAGGCCCCTTGAATAGGAGTGGGCTAGGCTGGATTCCGTGGCAAAGCGGCAATCCAAGATGCAGCGCCCCTTCAAAGTCAAGTTTGTTTGGAAACAAATAAGACGTCAATTTCACAATAATCTAGATTTGTTCGAGAAAGCCAGCAGAATTATCCTGGGCGCTGTCATGGCGGCATCTTACAGCTATGAGTGGTCCAGGTAAAGGCGATAGCGATCGAAAGCGTTCGGCTTTGGTTTCCTGCTGCTGAATGGGGTCTGTAAGACTGGCCAGGCCAAGAGGGCCAAAACAAGTCTTACAGGTTGCCATTTGGCAGCTGCGCTTCGATTTGCAAGCCCAGGAAAACGGACGCACAACGATGTGAAACCGGAGAACATCCTGCTGACACCTGTTTGCACAGAGGCCCGAGCAACTGACACGGTTTCCTTCAGTTTTCGATGAATGAACCAGAGACCACATTTTTCTCCCATCGTCATAAGGAGACCCTTGTAGCCAGATTCTGTGCGAAGCCCAGCATGGCAACCCGCTGGAGCCGAGGAAGCAGCTGCCTGACAGTCCTCACCTCATCGCAGGGCCCCCGAGAACCGCCGCGCCGTGCTCAGAGACTTGCGGAGCCGGCGCAGCGCAAGGTGAAGCTGGCAGATTTCGGTTTGGCCCAGTGCTCCGTCGAGCGAGACCGGGATTTGGCGAACGCCTCAGCCAGTCTTTGGTGATTGGGGCAGAGCACAGGAAGAAAAAAGGGGTTGAGACCACGGGGTTGAGACCACTGTTTGCTTCTCGAGGGACTTTTCGGTTGAGTGACAATCACAGGTCTCGAATGTGTAAGGAGCTAAGCGCTTACACCTTCTGGTGCCTCGGGCTACGTGAGACGCAGCGCGCTTAGACGCTCAACCCTCATCGGTTTCACCGGGCATGCGCAATCTATCATGTTGCTGTGTGTCACAACCCCTGCAATTGGAGGGCTTTTGGTTTCCTCCGAAAACCCTCCAAAAACAACAGGCCTCTGATTTAACGTGATTGCCACTTTCTGGTGATTCGTGAGAAAGGGAGTCAGTTATCAACAGCCCCTCACTGTCGGCGGTGGCACTCCCGCACCCAGGTTTGAGCACATGCCCGCCAAAGCAGAACGACCTGGTGCCGTGGAGCGCTTCAAGCAGGAGGCCCTACCACAGGCACGTGACTACAGTGGTCTTGGCCTAGGAACATCTTAAAGCTGAGGACTTCGGACTCCAAATGTTGGGTTCACATTCGCGTACATTCGCGTACCGTGTGAATTGGTCTCACCGATTGGATCTCATTCCCGGGAGCCCTCGCTATGGCTGATGCTTGGCTGCGAGCCGGGGCTTGGTCTCGACGCCCAGCCCACCCTCCACATCCTTGACGCACCATTGACTCTCCACCTTTGAGAAGACGCCCTTGTAGCGCTGGCCGCCTGAGGGCCCTCCCGGCCATTTAGGCCACGAACACCGCCGCTCGCCAAGTTAAGGTCCATGCGAGGTGCCTGCCCAACAGTCGCTCAACACCCCAGGCGCCTCTTGAAGCCCGCCGATGTTCCATGGCTTTGCCGCTTCAGGCTCATTTTCGGAGTGCTGAGCTTTGTGGCGCTTGATCACGTGTTTCAGATGCACCATTGCTACCTTCAGGACCCTCCGAAGCTCCTGCACTGCTACCTTGAGGACCTTCTGAAGCTGATGCCCCGAGTTTGGCTCATGTCCCTTCAGCGCTTGCGAACTGAGAAGCCGGAGCTTCCTGTCACGCCTGCAGCGGTCTTTTCGCAAGTTGTCCACTGTGCCCCATCCGCCCTGTGAAAGTGGACCAGCTTCACTTCGCCAGATCAGGCGCTCAGTTCCAACTGAGCTCTTTCCCGGTTGCGGAATCCTCAAGGCTTTGAGGTCCTGCAAGGAGGGCCGACCTGAAGGTTATGCAAGCTGAAGCGGGATCCATTAGCCACATTGATGAACATCACGACGCTTTCTAGCACTCTACCGTCTTTCCAACAGTCATAACAGTGGATAGAAGGCTGATAAAAGTCAACCAGCCTCGAGAAAGGCCACTTGTCCGCTCGCATGACTGCTGTTTCCTTTGCCCTTCATGTAGTCCCAGCTCTTGGAGACATCTGGAAAGGAACAAGCATTCACCTTCTTACATCCCTGCGCCAAAACCCCAGTAGTTGCACTTGAGAAGGGGCTCAGGTTTTCTTCCTCAAACAGCTTCAGTTGACTCCATGCCGTTTCCGCGCTTGCAGTTGGAAGATGTGAGACCGCCCACAGCAGATGTCTTGTCTCCAACAAGGCTGCCAGCCCTCTGTATTGCTCCAAGGACCTAAGGTGACAAAGTTCGAAAAAAGATCGATCCTCCCCTTTTGTGTCTTCCGTGCTCGCGGGGAAGCGTGGCAAGAGTCCCCACCTTGAGCTGGAACTTGACCTGAATCAGCTCTGGTCGAGCCAGCCCACTCAAATATAGCCATCGAGGTCTCCCTCCAGTTGATCTGCTCCAAAGCTTGTTTTTTGTCCAACAGCTGCGGTCGCCTGTCTTCCTGAGGGTTTCTTAGGGTTGGCCCTTCCCAACAGTGCCTCTCCAGGCGGTGCGCTTGTCTCGTCTTTCCACGTCTTTCGGTCCCACCCACAGAGGTCGTTGAGGCCCGTCGGATCCCCTAGTTGCTTTTCAAGAAGTTGATGATGCCCTGATAAGCCTCTCCCAAGTCCTGCTGGGAATCCTTCACCATCATCGCTCTCCTGGCAGCATTTCTGGCAGGTTGTCGTCGCCCGCTGTGGCCTCATCAACTTGGATAGATGGCTTGGTGAGACCGTCCTCGTGCTAGATATCCTTCAGTCCTCCTTTGTCAGATAGGCCCGCCGCCTATCCGTCCACCACTCCACCTGCAGCATTTGTCTCCGTTGATCCATGACGGACAAGCTGAGTCAGCTGGGGCTCACAACGTAAGGATACGTAAAGATATGCATGTAGGCCGCAGTCAGCTTTGTCTTGCGCAGCTTTGTCACATGTTTGCCAGGACTCTCAAGCTCGTTTGCGAAAAGCCATCGGAGAGGCTGGGACACGCCGAAGCACTCGACCCCACTAGCTCTGGTTTGTGCATCAAAGTGAGGGCGGCTCCACGCCTGGATTTTCTGCTAATCGGCCAACATTGGGCAGCCGGGTTCGACATGAATTTAGAGAATGGGCCCATTTTGGGCTTGTTTTTTCTACGGATGTCACCTCCCATGGTGGGGTTGGCACCCCTCATTTTCTAAAGTTAGAAATTCGAGTTGGAAGACCCCATTTTCTAAAAGAGCGGCTATTTGGTTGCCAGCTGGTTGAAAGAGATGCCTTTTCTAAAAGACCCTCAAATGGCATAGAAGCGCTTTTGTCGTGCATCAAGACGAACTACAAATAATTATTTGCCGTTTGAGGGTCCAGGCCACTACAGGCCACTACAGTCCATCCAGTCTTGGGCTTGTCATCTCAGAATAATCTTGAGCGGAGACTCTTGAACCGAAATAGAAATTGATGTCCCCTTTTTTCACAAGGCTGCCGTTTTCGTTTTTTCATGGCGAGGTTGGACCCCCCAATTTTCTTTTATTGGGGGTCGGTCCAGTGCCACATCGGACCGAGGTTGGCGATGGGGTCGGCCCGCCGCTTTCTAATGAAAAATGCCGCCCCCCCCCCCGCCCCCGTTTTCTGCAGAAAATGGGGGTCTGGTGCCCCTAATTGGGCATTCCATTTATTGGGTACAAGGTCATCGCAGACCTTTGGACCTGCTCCACCAGCATGCAATGCGTGGCCACCATGGAGGACTGCTTCTGACCTTTGGCTACTGGGCTTCTGGGCTTCTACAGCTCAGCTCGTCTCAGGGTTCGATGGTTCCACGAGAAAAGTCCACTTACCCATGCAGGGTGCCCAGTCTGTAAGTGATGTCCAGCGACCCTGCAAGATTCAGCACGGACGTTTTGCAAAGTGGATCGAATGATGGACACATTGAACAAAGAGAAACTAGATGGCACAAACCTTCGATTCAACAAGTACTCGAACCTGCTGCCCCAAGAAGAAGCTGCTTGCCTGGGATGGGGACCCACTGGCAGGAGCTGAAGGATGCGGAGCTCAGCCTTCAGCAAGAAAGTCACCAGCCGGTCGCAGCCAACGCCGATCGAGCGGCCCAGCAAAACCGATGGATAGCAAACATCAACCTATCCTCAGGTCCTTGGGGGAGAGGGCATCCTGTCTGAGATGGATCCATCATAAAGATAGCGCTACGTCCACATAGCAAGTCGCAATGTTGGCAAGTTGTAATGGCCGGTAATCTTGTGGGCAACCAAACAGTCTCAGGCCAAAGTTGTCCCTTGGTTCTATCGACGCCAGCTTCCAGCTGCCCTGTGTGTGTGTGTTGCCCAGGAAGTGAGCCACAGGATGGAGAGGCAGGCGGTGCTCTGGAAGGCGGTGGACATGGTCACGATCGCGCGGAAGTGGAGTGAAGAAGTAGACTACCAAGGACCAGATGGCATTCGTCTTGTACTAATTGTGATGGCGGTTGCAGGCAAGCTTGTCCTCTGAACTGACATGCTAAATCAAGTGGGTTGATCCGCGATTGGTGTCGAATCTGATGCTCAGCATGACGGCACCAGAACACCCTCGTTAGTTGGTTCTATATTCAACCGGGCCGCCGCTGTTTATGGCCCGGGCATGTTCCACAGCCTCCTTTTGCAAGCGCAGACTCTGCCAGACCAAGTCCAAGGTAAATCGAAGGGCGGAGCCAAATGATACTAAAGAGATCAAGCTTGACGCTCTAAGGATTTCCCAAGACGCTACAATGTTAGTGGCAAGACATGATGGATAGGAGGCTGAGCAAATGAAGGCTACTGTCTCTTTGTTTGGAGACCGAAAGCGACATGTGGCACCCATGGATCGATTCGGGAAACGTGGCTGTAAAATGCAAACAAACTTCCGATGGCTGTGTGGCCAGCGTTAAGCCCTTGAATTCGAGCATCAAGGCATCGTAGCCGGGCTATTAGACGATTCGATCATGAGATGTTCGGGTCCCAGTCAAACACCTGGCGGAATCAGTGAACATGCGCACGACCCTATGGTAGAAGTGTAGCATGCTCCGATCAAGTGGCTTGTCTTCGATAGACCATGTTGTGTTTCACGATCTAGCCTCAAAGCGTTCTTGTTGATCCATCAGACTTGAAGGACGGAAGAAATGAACAATGGGCTTTGTATTTCTCATCAGACGGTGAATTCTTTGCAGATTAGGTGGTCGACAACCGGAAGGATCGAGGCGATACTGCAACGAAGTTTGCAGATCTTGACAGCATTGTGTCAGAAGTCAGTGCACCGCAGAACCCGCACCGACCAACCGAATTTGCAGCCGTAACATTCATGCATCGAAGAAGGCATTTTGTTGGGAGCGCGGAAACGGATGCAGAGTACACAAGGCTGGTACCCAAAAGTCCTGCAGGATGGCTATGATCGCTTCAGCTTGTCCGAGTTGGGCCCAGGTGTTGCGGGCTGCTGAGAGTCAAACTCCTCAGAAGCACTTGGAGGCCTTCGGGAACATCCCTCGGCCTTTGTGCAAGCCATTTTGAAGGTTTTCAAGGCATGGGACTCAGCCAAGCTGAGCTTCAGTTCACAGAGGCATTGCCGATTTGTCCGAAGAATCCCAGTGAATTTAGCGCATGCCCAGATGTCCTGCAAGGCCACAAAGCATCAGAGAGCCAGGCTGAGCACAAGAAAATGGGCGACATGCATTGGCATGCACAATGTGAAGATAAGAACCCGGGGTACGCATTCTGACTGTCAAACATTCTACTGCTCGCTCATTTGCAAGCACTCATTCAATTACCTTCATTGGTGACGATGCATCATTCTGCTGAGTACTCGTATCAGGCCGGTGCCTTTCTGATGAGCTCTTGCATGTGTCTGCTGTGACTTTGCAGCTTGGCCGCGGCTTCCAAGGTTCAGGTTTTGTAGATTCGGCCTTCGGCAATATCCTTGGCCTCTCATGGGGTGCGCTGCCAGCGTGCAAGTGCATGCAGCAGATCCGCAGACAGTGGACCTGGCACACCTCCACGATGTTTGCCCTGCACCTGGAGCTGAGGCAACGAAAGGGAAGCCATTGAAGACAGTCCGCAGATGCATGCGCATCAGCTCCTGCGACGTCAATAAGAAAGACCTGCACCACTTGTTCTGCGAGACAACGGAAACACATGATAGCCTCAGATGAGGTCTTGGCTGCCAGGATTCAGCACGAGAGCGTTTTCAGCACCCCTAATGAAATGCATGAACTTCCGGTGATATCTTCACTGGTATAGTGACAGATTGTGTGGTTGTCCACAGCCCATGTGCTTACAGCACCTTGGTTTTCAGCAAGTGCTCACGATTTTCGCGGTCATTGGCCAGCCTAGGTTTCATTTATGGCGTGTCAATTGTTTAGCGTTCAGGGCTATTGGTGTCCAGAGCTCCGCATGGGACATGTCAATCATGTCTTGGAGAAAAGGGTGCTGGGCTAGTTGTGCGGAGCCGCTGACACGATTTCGGGCAGTCCGCTGTTGATTGGGACGTGGGGCGCACATCCGAAGCTCCCAACTTTCGGGAAATCTGTAGTTTTAACGTAATGCCTGTGCACAGCACGGTGTCCAAAAAGTCCTACATCCATTGTTGTCTAGGACGATATGGTCAGCCTTTGCGCATTACCGAGGTTTTTCGCATGTGCAGCAGCTCAGATGACCTTGCAAACTCTTAGAAGCGCGTCTCTCCGACTGAATCTCGATTTTGCGATCTAGTATTGCAGGATTTCAAGATGATCTACGATGTGAACAATCTATTTGAGAAATGTTGCCTCCAACAAACCAGTGCTGCGAATAGTGCCAAACACCATGTTGCTTGCAGCACACCTACCACATGTGAGGCGACCACTCAGTGCATGAGCTATGCAGACGCTTGGATTAGATGCGCCGCTTTTTCTGGAGGGCGGTTCGGGTGTGCCAGAGATGGTGCAACAATATTCAATTTGACGACTGTTGGGTTCAAATAGCTTGGTAGAAATTCTGTTTCATGTCTCCCGTGCTGTTGAGCGGCGGAGTAAGGCAAGGCAGTTGCAGCCTTTAGAGGCAAGAATTAAGATAGCGAGCCGTCTTCCAATGGGTGGGTATGCATAGATGATGTGTTTGACATCTTCATATGATGATATGCATAGTTGGCTAACCTGCACAAGCCAGAAGCATATCAAGCATTCTATCCCCTCAACAGTGGTAAGAAGCGTGATTACCGAGATGCTGGCTGCTTTGGCAAAGGCGTCCATTCTAGTCCAGGAGTCTGCCAATCCTGATAGCCTTGCTTTGTAGCTCTGAGATTTCTCAGAGACTGGCAAGGCACAAGTCAGTCTCCGCCCTGGAAAGGATGCGGACTGCGAGAGTGCATTTTTGGTGTTGGATTGCCGCAGGCCTTTGCTTTGCTAGATACAGGCAGACAAACATGAAGCGCCACGTCTGAATGGTGCTTGAACTACTGCTAGGCGGCGGATGATTTCCAGACATATCCAGGCACACATGTAATGTCTTTGTTGGCCACCTCTCGACTGGCAAGACAGCTACGCGCTCGCACTGATGTTTGAGTTGTTTTACACAATGCCAGTTCTTCACACTGCATGCTTTGTGTGTGTGTGTGTTGACAATGCATCCCTCGATTCTAGAGTTACTGTAGTTCAGCATAATCAGTTGTCAGCTGCCTCACTGGCCATGGCATTTGATTGGCAGTCTGCTTCTGCAACTTGACGTTGGCATGATCCGCTCGTCCAGATGCAAACATTTTATCCACCGCTGAAATGCTCGCCGGACTCGCATGTCCCCCGCCGGGGCCATTCCAATCTGGTATCCCAAGCGGCAGCGGCGACAGCTGCGTCAGGGTCGGCTGCGTCCTACTGCTCTCCGCGTCTTTGGATGGGCGGAGGTGTGGGACAATCTGAGCGAGAGATACGACCCCCGCGCCCAGAGCGTTCTGAGCGCTCAGGCCGCTCTGAGCGGAAGGTGCTGGTTGGGGACAGCCTTGAAGTAACCTACCAAGAACGTTTGACCAGCTTTGGAGCAGAACAGGTGCAAGAACTGGTTGCATTGGTCGAAGCCAGGCACATGCAATTCAGCGCCCTGAGTTTATGCACAGCGTTGCACAGGTTGGCGTCGACGACCAGACAGCCAGACAGACTCAGATGCTCAGGCTTGCTGTCTACATTGGAGGCACAGCTGCGCTCGAGACCAGAGAAGTTTAGGGCACAAAGTATTGCCAATGCCTGCTGGGCAGCAGCGAAACTCCAGTGGACAGCAGATTTGCTGGATGCATTGTTGCAGGTTGCTGTGACAAGAATCGACGACTTTAAGTCACAGGAGCTTTCCCTTCTCCTGTGGAGTATGGCTTCGGCCAACGCAAGCCATGGGTCAGCTGCAGATGCGATCGCGCTTGAGTTTCTGCGGCGCGGCTGCCACTCCTTCGATGCACAGAGTACTGCGACAGTGGCATACTCTGCAGCTGCCTTGCTGATTGCAAATGAACCTTTATGGTCTGCCATTGGCATTGGCTCAGCGGATCGTGTCGCAGAATTCAGCGATCGACAACTGGCAAACCTGGTGTGGGGCTTTGCCACAGTGTTGCATATAGACTGTACCGTGGTATTCCAGCGAGTAGCACAAGAGGCCCCCGTCGCGCGGCTTGCGCCGATTGATTTGAGTTTGGTGGCCTGGGCAATGGCCAAGGTTTCTCAGGGAGAACAGACATTTTATGATCAAGTTGCCGACGCAGTTCTGGCCAAACATGCAGCATGGGCTCGTAGTGACACACGAAATATTGCCACCCTTCTCTACTCGCTAGCGCTTGCTGAGCAGGCTACAGGGCATGACGCAGCTTTCCGGGAGCTTGCTGCCGCAGTGTGTGCAAGGTCCAGTGAGTTCAGTGTACAGGGCCTTACAAATGCCGTGTGGGCCTATGCTACTGCTTGCTATGCAGAAGAAACGTGGTTCGCCCTGGCAGCAAGAGAGGTATGCGTCCGATGTGCAAGCGAGTTTGAGCCCCTGGACATCGCCAACAGCTTGTGGGCATTTGCAGCAGTTCTTCACAGGGACCCCGGCTTGATTCAAAGGTTGGCAGGGCTGGGGAAGGCGATGATTTGCCAGATGTCAGCGCAGAACCTATCGATCAGTGCCTGGGCATTGGCGGCGATGGAAACACGGGATGAGGCATTCTTCATGCAGGCTGCTGACCCTTTTGTGCTGCGGCTTGAAGAGTGCAAGGCACAAGAGCTGAACAACATGCTGTGGTCCTATGCCACAGTTTCAGTCCGTTTGCCTTGGCTTTTTCTGAAAGCTGCCAAGCATGCTGTCTCCTTGGGCCTGGCTGAGTTCAAGACACATGAGCTTTCCATCCTCCTCTGGGCACATGGAACAGCTGGGGTGTGCAATCACGGCTTCTTCGACGCTGTGGTGGATGAGATTCTGCATGGCAGAGGCATCGACAGCTGCGCGCCCAGGGAAATTGCAAACGCCGCCTGGGCGTACAGCACCATCATCGGGCGCTGCCACTCTCCGTGGATGGCTTCAGTGGCAGAATACTCCAGATGTCACATGCACGAGTTCGACACCCAAGGCATAGGCCAGGCTGAGCTGTGTTGAGCATGTTTGTTTTTCCGGATTTCAAGAAGCAATACACATTCAAGTGGTTAGTTCCAGAAACGTGCGTCCTTGTCGTGGCTACTCAAAGTGTGGCAGTAGGCTTTTGGGAGCAACTCCGAGAGGCAATGTTTTGTGGTCATTTGCCAACGTCACCGTCTACAGCGAGTCGTTGCTTCATGAAGCCTCCGAAGAGACAGCTCGGCGCTGCCAGGCTGGAGTTGAACCCCAGAATCTCGCGCAGGTGCTTAGTGCCATCAGTGCAGCGGCAAGCTTGGGACAGCCTGAAGTACATCTGTTTCAAGTTGCCATTGACCTCTTCATTGCCAGCCACGCCACTGGAGCCCGTGAGCTCCTGATTCTGGGCAATGCTGCTTTCCAAGCACGGGAGGAATTGCAAGAGAGATGGGTTCGGCTCCAAGGTGTTTTGGAGGCTCGTATTTTCCATCCCCTTGCCCATGCCCTGCGAGCGAGCCATGCTGATTGGTCAGGAATGGAAGCCTGCATCTCGCAGCTGGACGTTGATCATTTGGGAGCAGCCTTTACTGCTGAGTTCTTGACCCGCATCCAAGCTGTAGCCTCAGCAGAGGTGCACCAAAGAGAGACTAACAGCTCTCCCTGGGTCCTGGAAGCTATGCAGGCGTGTGCCCTGGAACGCGAGCGGGCAATTCAAAGGGGCAGGGACGATGCTGCGCCAGCAGACCAGCAAAAGCTGGTCCGTCAGTTGGATAAAGTCAACAAGAGGGAGATCGTCGCATGGGTGTCCTATGATGTCACAACCCCCAGAGGCCCCCTGCGTGAGATTGGTCAGGCGTTCAGCTGGCAATTGGAGTCAGTCGTCAAGCAAGGCAATGCTGCACAACTATTGAAGCCTGTGGTTACCCGGAGTCGCATTGCTCCCAATCTCACAGGCCAACATGATCGCAGTGGGCATGCAGAGCGGTGTGCTTTGCTTCAGGTTGCCTCTGACTGGTTGCAATGTGACTTGGAAGGCTCATCAGTTCAGGGCCAAGCCTTTCTGTATGTGACGCACTTTCCATGCATTTCATGCATGTGTATTATTGCTCAATTCGCTCGACACTTTCCAAAGATTCAATTACATTTGGCCTATTCAGATGGGCGGACAACAAATATTCAGAGATTGAAACAAGTGAATATTCAAGAACATGATTGCTAGTATTGAATGCATATATGAGTCCAATGATGTCTTGTGCTTCGCCGCTGCCTACATCTTCAGAAGTCGCTGCGGTCACTTCCTGCTTGCCAGAAATCCGCAGTCATCGGCTCCTGCCTCGATCGAGCTCCGCACTGCGTCGTATTGAGGCGTGAAGTTCCCATCATTTGCTCAGCGTTGGAGCCACATCAAGGGTTCCAACCGGAAGCATCCCGAAAGCCCGTCCAGTTCTCTACCCGGGGTTTTGCGGCTCGCAATCCGTTCCAAGTCCAAAGTGAGGCTCCATGTTGTCATCGATCAAGCACCATGCATCACCATGCAGTACTCAATCCCTACATATCCATGTGCCATGCAGGTGAGGAATCTTCAGATGTCCCTTCGCGATATCCCCTCCCCGACCGCAACTGAGACATCCCTGTCAGGAACCATTGATGTCATGAGATTTGCAGTAGACAAAGAAATGAGACTTGCATTCGATCCAACAATACCTGATAGAACCCACGAACCCGACTGCAATTATTAGCTTTGTGAGAGCGCTTAGAACTCATCACCTCTCCATCACGTCTCTGGTCGCGTCTCTCGTCAAGTTTTTCGTCATGCCTTGCGTCATATATTTCACCACGCACCTTGCCACATGTCTTGTCACCGGGTTTTATAGAAACGTGTCAGGTCATGTCTCTTGCAACGTCTCTCATCACGTTTCTCGCCACGCCCTTGCGTCATGTCTCTGGTGGCGACGTCTCTCGTCTCGTCTCACCTTGCGTCTCGGTCAGGTCTCTTGTTGCGCTTCTCGTCATGTCCCTCGTCGTCGCCTCTCACGTCCTGTCTCTCGTCACATAATTAACTCTGCTAGTCTCATGTCACATCTTTCGTCCTTCCGCTCTCGTCACGTCTCACATCACGTCTCTCCTCACGTCGTTTGGTCTGTCTTCCGTCGCGTCTCTTGCTACGTATTACTTTGCCTGTCTCTCGTCACGCTACACCGTACGTCATGTCTTCGCGTCGCGTCTCTCGCCGCATCTTGCGTCACGACCCTGGTCACGTGTCTCTTCATGTATCTTCGCACTCCTCTTGCAAGATATTACGTCGAACCACCTTTGTCTGTGCGTTTCTTGACAAGTCTATCGTCACGTCACTTGTCGCGTCTTGCGTCTCGCGAATCTCGCGTGACGTCCTTCGTCACGTCGTCTCACGATGCGTCTCTCGTCGCGTCACACGGCATGTCTCGCGCCGCATGCGCCGTCCCGTCTACCGTCATAACTCTCGTCTCGTATGTCGTCACGTCTCGCGTCACGTCTCTTGTGGCGTCTCACGCCACGTCTCTTGTTATATATCTCGACACCTCTCATGACGCGTCTCTCGTCATGTATCTCCTCGCGTCTCTTGTCACATCTCTGGCAACGTCTTTCGTCATGTCTCCCGTCACGTCTCTTGTCGCGGAATCCTCACGTCTAGCTTCGCAACATTGCTCGCGCATCTCGTCACGTCTCACGTCTCTCGTCACGCCTCGTCTCAGTATCTCGTGACATCATCGGTCACGTTTCTCGTCACGTCTTGCAACGCATTTCTCGTCACCTCTTAGTGTCTCGTCACATCTCTTCTTACTTGTTTTGCTTTTCCAGGGAAAAGCCAACAGGTGTGGGCATTCTCATTGCTGGCAACGGCTTGCCCAAAAGTTGATTGGCCAATTTCATCGCAGAATTCATCGCAAAACTCCTCATGCTTCTAAGTTTCGTGTTTACAATTCCTGCCTGACAGCTAGTTTCTGGTTCACTTGGTCAGGGCATCTCCAACTCCATCGAACCGTCCTGGAGGATGGTATTATGTATATATATATATATGTATGTATATATATATATGTATTTGTTGTAGGTAATGTATGTATGTATATATATATATAGGTATATGTGTATAAACATATATACCATCTAGCTTGATATGTTTGCATATTTGGATTATATATATATATATAATTATGTAGTCCATAGCATAAACCGCTCGACATGATCCTGGAATCGTATAACACCGACGACGGTGACGATGACGACACTGATTTCCTGCAAAAGGGCGCCATCCAAAACTGGCATTCCTTGCCTGTTTTAGAGCTCATACTTTACATTTGCACCTTTACCTTTTTTGATTTTGCCAGCTTCGATGCACTTGTGCACTCTCCCTTGGAAGCTCTGGCGGTGACAACACACCTCAACACTTCATGAACCATGAGTGTCCGTGAGCCAGATTGTTGGCCATTGTCCAACCCTTCGCATCATGGGATTCTTTGCGTTCCTTTCGCTTGTGGCGAAGGGTGCGCTTGGTAGGTACTCATCTTCACTCTGTGCAAGAGCGCATGATCAAGAAGACTGGCTGCTCATTTACACGTACTGACTTTGGAATAACTGACTTTAGGTCCTCCTGAGAAAGCAGCCGGGGGCCCTCCAAGTTCTAAGATGCCTGAGCTGTTGACAGATCGTGCTGATTGTCGTGAAAGTGACGTTCCTTTCAAGCAGCCGACAGTCCAGGAACTCCACACTGGGCAAACATTCGCATCACGGCAAAACAAGAATTGGTTTGCTGATTATGCCCAGGTGACCTACACCAAACATGGCACTGAGGAGCCCTCTGCCGTGGTGGCAGAATGGACGTATGCCCGGTCCTTCGCGGTTGAAAAAAGGGGCAGTTTTTGATCTTCATTGCGCTCCTTGCCTTTGACAGTTCACGCCTGGACCTGGACGATGGCTGTAAACGGAGCAGGTATGTCACGGGCTTTCAACCTCAGCTCAGCATGGACCTGCAGGTGAGCTTGGATGGCAAGGGGATCGGCAATCCCCCGTTGTCCACTCCCAGGTTCTGCGGCACGTGTCCAGCACAGCATATCGACTTCCAAATCTATTCCAGCAACCGGATGGCTTCTTTCTCTCTTTCTCTCTTTCTCTCTTTCTCTCTTTTTCTCTCTTTCTCTCTTTCTCTCTTTCTCTGTTTCTCTCTTTCTCTCTTTTTCTCTCTTTCTCTCTTTTTCTCTTTCTCTTTCTCTCTCTCTTTCTTCTTTCTCTCTCTCTCTCTCTTTCTCTCTTTCTCTCTTTCTCTCTCTCTCTCTCTTTCTCTCTTTCTCTCTTTCTCTCTTTCTCTCTTTCTCTCTTTCTCTCTTTCTCTCTTTCTCTCTTTCTCTCTCTCTCTCTCTTTCTCTCTTTCTGTCTCTCTCTCTCTTTCTCTCTTTCTCTCTTTCTCTCTTTCTCTCTTTCTCTCTTTCTCTCTTTCTCTCTTTCTCTCTTTCTCTCGTTTTCTCTTTCTCTTTCTCTCTCTCTCTTTCTCTCTTTCTCTCTCTCTCTCTCTTTCTTTATGTTTTTCTCTCTTTCTCTCTTTCTCCCTTCCTCTCTTTCTCTCTTTCTCTCTTTCTATCTCTCTCTTTCTTTCTTCTTGTTTTTTTTCTCTCTCTCTCTCTCTCTTCCGTTGTTTGTCTCTATCTCGTGTCTCTCTCTATCTCTTCCTCGTTAAAATTGGTCGATACTGTTACTACAAGTGCAAGTGCTGTAGTGTTTAAACAAACAAACAATCAATGTAGCCTGCAGCTGCCCACCTTTTGACTCATGCGATGTAGTGAGCTCAAGGCCTGCAGTAGTGAACATGCATGCAACACAAGTGCAAGAAGTGAAGCATGTAGTTTGACACGGCCCCTCAGTTAAAAGGTCTTTGTAGTACCTTTTCAACTGAAGTGCAAAGCATGGATTGGCAGTAGTGAGGAAAACCATTGTTGTTCATCAATGCTACTGAAGTGACAAAAAAAGTAGTAAGCTGCTCTCAGTAGCTCACGCTGTTCATGGTCCAGCACAAAGTAGTGCAGGTGCTGTGAGGCAGTTACTGGATGTAGTTGAGCTCTTTGCTCAAGAGTGTAGTGCCCAGTGCTGGGCGCGGTAGGCTTGCACCATCTGTAGTCGACTGTCCAAGGTTGCATAGTAGTGTGTTGTGAAAAAGGTGGTCACGCAGTTGGGGGCGCCTCGTAGCCTCTCATCGTCAATCTCAGGGCAGGTCATATGTTGGTCGTAGTCCCTGAGGAAACGATGTAGTTGTGTCTTGTGGTGTTGGGTGAGGTTGGTCATTGTTAGTAGTGTAAGCCCGTAGTATTGGATGCTTTTGCAGAGGATTGTAGTATGGCTTTGTGTTGGACGTTATGTAGTTGGTCGCGGTTGTAGAGGTAGTGGAGGTCCGGTAGTAGTAGTGGCATGTGGTAGTTCCAGATGTAGTTGTTCTTCAGGCTGTAGGTGTCGGTGAAGGTAGTCATGTCGTATTCCACCTTGTAGATGGTTTGTGCAGATGCATTTCTGCATCCGTAGGTCTGCTTTTGGAAGCTTCTTGTGTTGTGGTGGAAGATAAAGTAGTGTCTCGCCAAATTCGCAGATTGCTCGCTCGTAGTTTCTTCCCCAGCGGCGTTCAAAGCTGGTGTAGCCGTCTGAGTGGATGACGTAGCGATTTACCGTCCATGCTGCATGTCGTCAAGGTAGTAGACAGTGCTTCGTGGACATTGTGCGGTGTAGTCATTTAAGACTTCCTTGATTGCTGCTGCTGTAGGAGGCCGCGTGCCTAATAGTCATTGAGCCGACTTTTGCTGCTGTAGCTTTGAGAAGTGGTGCGTTGAATGTGTCTTCGTTGTCGTTATGCCTTGTGTTGTGTTCTCCCGCGCTCAAAGATGAATGCTTGTAGGTTGTTGGTCCATCATTGATGGTTTGTCCGGGACCATTACTGCCATACACAGTTGTGTAGTAACATCAACTGCTGTCAGTACTGGTATGGTCTTTGGGTCTTGTTATGATTTGATGTAGGCGATGTCGTAGACAGGAATCTTCTTGTTGGTAACCGTGTAGAGTTGTGGAACTGATTCTCCACAAGGTCGTAGTGGTAGATCTGGCGCGTAGTCCCGGGGAAGCATGTGTAGATGCTCCTGAGTCGATCAGCAGGTGATGGTATGATTTGAAGTTGGAGTACATGATGTAGTGTGTGATAGTGTCCTTAATTTCTTTGTTCCTTTGCTGTTGTGTTGCTGCTGCTATGTCGAAGTGTAGCTGTGTGGTGTCTTCTTGGAGGAAGTGTTGCAAGCTCTTGCTGTGGTCGTTCCATGATGTCGTGTGCGTTGTTTTCTTGCTAAGTAGTGATTTGGATTTGTACTTGTGTAGTAGTGACTTTGCTTGCCTGATATATCTAACGGTGAGGTGTGACTCGTTGATGCCTCCAATGTAGTTTAGCTGTTGTCATAGTCGTAGTTGTTCCAGTTCTCTTCTATAAAATTTACCTCTTGTTATCTTTCTTCTTTTTCGTAGTACTAATCCTAGGTGTTATTTATACCTTGAGGTAGTTTGTTGTTCTGGTTTGCTTGTTTTTGGTTTGGCGGTTGTAATTCTTCTCTTTCTCCTATGTGTTATGCCGGCGCTCTGTAGTCTTGTGCCTAATATAAAGGAAATTTGGAATTCATATATATTTTTTTAAATTAAGATATATATTATTATATATTATAATATATAATATTATTTATGTATATTAATTATATTTTAATTTATATAAATTATATTTGAATATTAATTTGTAATTATTTATATGTAATTTAGAATTTGGATTATTTAATATTTTATAAATTTATTGAATTATGAAATTATTTATGATAATTTGAAATATAATTCGAGATAGATGATTATTTATACGAATAATAATTTTGTTAATTTATATTTAATATTAAAAAAAACATATTTTATATATATATATATATGGTTTTTTTTAAATAATAAATTTAATATATATTTGGATATATTTTTGTATAAGGTTTTGGCTTTATATTAAATTGGAAGAATAAATAATATTATATGAATTGTATAGAAAGGTTTATAATATAAAACACGTTAGCTTAAAATTGTAGCTTTTATAATAGGTGATAGGGTTTGTTATTTGAATCTTTTTTAATATACATTTTTATATACAAAATCTCTTTTTTAAATTAATATTTTTTTAAATGAAGAAAAATAACAAATTTTGGTAATAATTATAATTCTTATTGGATATAGATTTATTATTTATCGGAATTATTATAAATATTTTTTTTTTTGTTTGATATTATTAATTTAATATATATATATATTCTAAATATAGGATTGATTAAAAATCCAATTTATTAAAATTCATAATTCTTAACTATAATTATATTGTATTATGATATGAATAATTTTACAGACATTTTATATATTTGTATTTGTTTTTTGCTTAAAGAATTAATTATAAATACGAATTTACTTAATACATTAATTTTCTATTCGATTAGTAATTTCGATAATCTTATTTTCGATCCCAAATTTATTTTTTATTGTTTTAATACGATTTTCATATTATTAATACTTAATTATAAATAATATATATTATTACATACCTTATATAATGAGATTATCCTAATAATTAATTTGCTTAAAACGATTTATCTATACCACAAAATAATTCATTCTATATTTATTCAGATTTATAATATATTAAACATTATATAAATTCCATTAGGTTTATAAAATGTAGTTTTGTAATTATAATTTTGAATTATTTCGTTTTCGAATTTCGAATTTCGAATTATATTAATTATTTAAATTATAATAATAATTCCTATCTATATAAATTACCGATTATTCAATAACTAAATTGCATAATCATCCAAAAACAACGATTATTAATATTAAATTCCAATAAACAAAATATTATACTATATATATTTTTAAAAATCCTTAAACTAATATAATTTAAATACATGTATATATTACCATACAAATATTATATATATATATATAAATTATGCTAAATATATTATTTTATAAATTTATAAATAATATAAATATATATTCCATTCATAAATATACCATAAATATCGGCTTGCAAGCAATATAAGCATTCATAAGCATAATATACAACCACGAATATTATAAACATCGAACAAATATTAATAAAACATAGTATTTGTATAATTAACAATTATAAATTTAACAATCTTATTACAAAAAAATAATATTTCATCATAATAACAATTCATTCATAAATAAAATATAAAGAAAAAATAATCAAATATATTTATATATATTAATCATTTATAATAAAATTAAATTAAACCAAATATTCATACTCAAAACATTCATAATACACAAATATAAAATATAGTTTCATAAATACATGTTTTAGATATAAATAATTATTCTTGTTTTTCAAATAATATCTTATATATATATATATATTTATATATATATATAAACTATATAATAATATAAATATATATATATTATAATATTTAATGTGTTTTTTAATATTTTCCAACAATATACAAAATAAAATCCATACTAAATAAATAACAAAATCAAAACATGCAATAAAAGCACAGACATAGACAAACACAAACAAACAAACACCAACAAGCAAACAGACAGACACAAACAGACGCAGACAGACAGAAAGAAACAGACAGACAGACAGACAGACAGACAGACAGACAGACAGACAGACAGACAGACAGACAGACAGACAGAAACAGACAGACAGAAACAGACAGACAGAAACAGACAGACAGAAACAGACAGACAGAAACAGACAGACAGAAACAGACAGACAGAAACAGACAGACAGAAACAGACAGACAGAAACAGACAGACAGAAACAGACAGAAACAGACAGACAGACAGACAGACAGACAGACAGACAGACACAGACAGAAACAGACAGACAGACAGACAGACAGACAGACAGACAGACAGACAGACAGACAGACAGACAGACAGACAGACAGACAGACAGACAGACAGACACAGACAGACACAGACAGACACAGACACACACAGACAGACACAGACAGACACAGACAGACACAGACAGACACAGACAGACACAGACAGGCACAGACAGACACAGACAGACACAGACAGACACAGACAGACAGACACAGACAGACACAGACAGACACAGGCAGACACAGACAGACACAGACAGACACAGACAGACAGACAGACAGACAGACAGACAGACAGACAGACAGACAGACAGACAGACAGACAGACAGACAGACAGACAGACAGACAGACAGACAGACAGACAGACAGACAGACAGACAGACAGACAGACAGACAGACAGACAGACAGAGATAGACACAGAAACAGATACCAGAAACAGAGAGACCAACAGACAAAGAGAGACAGAGACAGACACCGACAGAGAAACAGAGACAGACACCGACAGAGAGACAGAGACAAATAGAGACACACCTCCGGCGCGCAGAGCGCCGGATTCTGATGTCGACATGCCACAGGCTTCGCCTGCGCACGTGCATGCGTCCGACTCCGAGCCCGAGAGCCGTGATGCAGACGGACTGCAAGCACGCGCGCGCAAGCTCTCGGCTGCGCGCGCCCCAGTTGCACACTCCCCTGGCGCCCTCGCCCAGTGGAACGAGCCAGTGGGAAGCGGTTTGTCACGCGCTTGTCTCGGCACTGCCCCACCGCTCTCCTTGCCCTCCGCGACGGCTGTGTTCTGGCCAGTGACCAGGAAGTGATTGCAGGTGTTCGGCGGCCCTCTTTGGACTAGGCACCCCGGGTTGCTACCGGCCCGGTTTGGATTGGTAATTTGGATCGGTGTTTTGGAGATTCGGGGGAGGTTTCCCATTCAATTTCAACACAATCCAGGGGTTCGATCCCATACCACCAATCCAAACCAACAATTAAGGGTAAGTTGAGGCGGGTGGCAAAAACGGGGGCCAAGCTCTTAGGGGCCAAGGTCCAGGCCGTAGTGGGTGTGCCAAGAACAAAGCAAATCTTATAGAATCAATATATTTTAGAAATATTCGGAATTTTTGGAAAGATGGTTCGGGCTTTGAACGAAGTCGTTGCGTTTTTTAGATGAAGAGTCGGGATATATATATTTGTTTGTTCGTAATAATTTTGGTTAAAATCAAATTTTTGTCTATTTTCCGAGAGTTTAGCGAATACAAGAAATAATTAGTTGCGGCCGATTGTTATAACTAATAATGGTTTTCCTAATGCGTTAAACGAAATTAATTCGGTTTTACTTACACCCAAGATATTTTCTAATCGATCGCCTTTTCGCTTGTATTTATAATAATTATATATAAATAAATCTATACCCGTAGATCCGTTCTCACCTTGTTTAGGCGATCACCTTTCACTAATTCTTTACTATAACCTTATCGCGACCAACCCGGCCCTTAATACGTCTCACAACCTGTATTTCGAGAACGGTAACATACTTTTTGCATACAACAAGTATAATAATATTTCCCGAAATATTTCAACAAAATAATTTCCAAAATATTCGGAATATTTCGATTATATAACAAGTATCTACAATTTTCCTCGAAATATCTAAAATATATCGAGAAATTAATTCCTACCAAAAATAATACCTAAACAAATTTAAATAAACAAGCCATAAAAAATAAAATAATTATATCTTCCAAAAACAATTCAAATCAATTTTTCATTTTTTTTTATTAATTTTATCCATATATATCTTAATTATATTAAAAATTTAATATATTTTATATCATCATTAACACAATATAAATATATATATATATATTACAAATAAATCATTAATCATTACATATTTTATGTTTATCAAAGTATTTAATCAAATTAAACATATATTCCCTAATATCTAAAAATATCAAACACCTCAATTTATTTATATATTTAAATCTATCCTATCTATACATTCATTAATCATTTCAATATTTCTATATAATCAATCAAATTAGATATAACCACCAACCTATCTATCTACCTCTCTCTACCTACCTATCCAACTCTATCTACAAATTTATTCAATCTACCGCACTTATCAATGTTTTGATCGAACTATTCTTGCCTATCTACAACTTTATATACATTCAACGTAGCAAATACACCATTTACTGATTGACATCATTGCTTCAAACTGCAAACATTTATCGACTCACTACGGGAAGAATTCCTCAATGGAGACGCTCTCGCTCTCTCTCGCATGAGTGAATGCGTGCGGGCGTTTGTGTGTGGGTGCGTGTGTGTGGATCATCCTAGTTCACGGGTGAAAGGCGTCACTGCCTTACCGGCAAGTTGTACTACCAGGGGGACCATCCATTTGCTGTGTGCGATGTCCAACGAAGCGGCCACAGCAAATGCGGATATCGAGACTGATCGTCTCGACGTACCTGATTTCCGGTGGAGAGCCAAAGCGTTATGCTATTGTTTCTCAAGACCCACTGGCTCATGGATGTTCGTGGTTTTCTGTGTCTGTTGCTTGCCGAGTTACAAGTGCTGAGGCCTTGCGACTTTCCTTCATTCCAAAGCGTGTTTCGCTTGGCTTTCCGAGACGGCGCCGACTTAGACGGGTCACAATACCCGGCTCCTCACTGAGGAGAACATTCTCGTTCAGGGCGCCTGTTGCTCCCAACAAACAATGTTTTTTTCAGGTTTGGTTGATGTTCCTGCTGCGTTGCCTTCCCCCTCAGTCGGGCTCAATAGCAAGTCAAGTGATTTGCGAATGTGAATCTCGACACCATGCAATCCCGACATCATCCGCGAGTGGAACGGGTGATCACTTCGTACACCTTTCCTGCAGCCAACCCGACAGCTGACTTTGGATTGCAACAGCGTTCAGGGCCTCCGACGCCCTACATGCCGGCAAGCGCACGGCTTGGACTTTCACATCGGAATCCTTATCTTCGTCAGCGACTGGCTTTGGCGTCCACAACTCAACAATACATCCCGTGACAGCCAACCTCTCACACACACACACACCATCCCTCCTTCCTTCTCGCCACCGCCACTCCAATCACTTGCCACTCCACCTGCTGCCGCTCCACCACACCAACCACTTCAGCCCATTCACACGCCTGCCCAACCTGCGCCTCCACCGCCACGACAACCGCACCGCATCCTGGTGAGGCGAGAAACCCGTCTATTTCACGAAGTCACTCTTTGCCAAGACATCGCCGTTCATCAAGAAATCGCCGGGGCACCAGTGATCCTACGTCCCGCGCCGCATCCAGACGGGTCGGCGGTTTGGGGTTCCTGCCTCCTTTTGCCGGACATCTGGTAAAACTCTGTGCTTGGACGTCCTAATTGCGAAAACGCTGGAAAATCCCGTTTTTTGCGGGAAATATTGGGGAGCAAAGGGGAGATGCAAGGAAAGGGGAGATGCAAGGAAGTGCAAGGAAATGAGGGAAGGAAATAGGAAGTCGACATGACAGGAAAGCAGCGGGAAATGAAAGGGAAACAAAGACAACCTGAAAGGGACATCCGAGGGACAGAAATGAAAACAAGGGGAGTGCAGGGGGAATGAAAGGGAAACAAAGCACAAGGAAACCAATCGGCGCGACACAAAATGTAGGGAAATGACTCGCAACAAAAGAACGGGACATACATGGAAAATGAAGCGGACATACCGGGGGAGTTGAAAGGCATGGAAGGGACATGACCAGGACATCATGTAAAACGTGAAACGGACATGAAGGGGAAATCAAGAGGAAAGCTAGTAGTGAGATGACAGTTCAGGGTCATGAAGGGGCAGTGCCCGGACATCGAGGCAACTCAGGGGGGGCGTGACGCTGCAATGCAGAGAGAGAGACAGAGCGAGAGAGAGAGAGAGAGAGAGAGAGAGAGAGAGAGAGAGAGAGAGAGAGAGAGAGAGAGAGAGAGAGAGAGAGAGAGAGAGAGAGACAGGGAGAGAGCGGGAGAGAGAGAGGGGGAGAGAGGGGGAGAGAGGGGGAGAGAGAGCGAGAGAGAGAGCCAGAGACAGAGCCAAACAGAGAAAGAGACAGACAGAGACAGAGAGAGAGAGAGAAAGAGCGAGAAAGTGAGAGATTAGAGAGGTTCGAATTAGGGTACCCTTTTTCTGTAGAGGGATTGAGAGAGAGGCTTGGGGGGATGGGGAGGATGGGGAGCAGAGGGAGGAAGAGAGGACGACAGAACACACGAGGAAGACAAGGGAGAGAGGAAGAAGGAGAAAAGGGAGAGGACAACGTCGGCGGACTGAGCCGGAGGCTTTAAAGTTCTCAAGACCCACTAGCTCAGCTCATGGATGTTCGTGGTTTTCCGTGTCTGTTGATTGCCGAATTGCAAGCGCTGAGACCTTTGCGACTTTCTTTCGTTCCAAAGTGTGTGTGTGTGTGTGTGCGTGTGTTTGTGTGTGTGCGTGTCTCTTTGTCAGCGCCACCTCCGTTCCAAGCAGCTCCAGGTTTAAGCAGGGGTGTCAGCCTCACCGTAGCTACAGTACCTGAGGCAGCGAAAACGTTTACCTGCTTGACAGATTTCCAGCATGAGACTGATGCCTAGAAGACGCTGGTTGGCTTGGGACCGCGGGCAAAGCTACTCAAGCCTTGTCTTTTGCTTTCCTTTCTTTTGCTTTTTGTTCGTTGCGCTGTTTGACCTGTTTGAGGTCTTGGCTCTTCTCGTCCGCAAACCCTTACAAAATGCTGGCTGGGCAACTTGTGTGCATGCGCGCGTGTGTCTGCTTGGATATAATACGTGTATCTCTATGTGTTTGTGAGCCAGCGTCAATATTTGCTGCGTGGGTGTTATTCATTCTACTTTTAATGAGTCCCCTATCGTTCTCCACGTTTCGCGCGTGCGTGCAGTGCCCGATGAACCCTCTGCAGGGATCGCGCGCCTCGAAGCGCTCTCGCTGTGGCGCCGTGCGAATGCGTAAAGTGCCCAACCAACCCTCTGCGAGGATTGCGCGTGTCAAAGCGCCCTCGCTGTGACGCCGTGCGAAGTTGAAAAGTGCCCGACGAACCCTCTGCAGGGATCCTGCGTGCCCAAGCGCTCGCGCTGTGACGCACATTGTGCGTGGGGGGATCTGCGCGGTGTGTGTGCGTGTTGCTTGCTCTCCCTCTTGCTCTCTCTCCCTCTCTCGCTCTCCTCCTTCTGTAGCTACGGACAAATCAGAATGGCCGGCGGAAAAGGATCTGAAGCTTTTTTGAAAGGGCAGCAATACCTTACCCGTACTCACTTGCAACCATGTGGCAGCTTCTTCGTCGTCTGTGTCGGCAGCGGCAATGTCAAACCTTGTGTTGCAGCTCTTGTTGGACATGTATCCTCGCAACCCAAGAGATGTCAACCATTGAGATGCAGGGCAACTGACGCTCAGGCACATTGTGTAAGATCCAGGCTGCTGTGGCCCCGTTGAGGTGTCAACCACCTTTGGGTCAAAAGAGCTTCTCAGCTTGGCTTGCGGCAAGCTCAATATCCATAGATTTCTAGATGATAGAGAGTGCTTATAGCACTGCCTTAGCTGACGAGAGTTGACCAAAATCATGTAATTGTCATCTACATTTATCTGATGGAAATATGAGAGCTCTCGCCATTTGCGCAACCACCAGGTGCCTTCAGATTGTCGCTGTTTTCATCTCGCCTTGCAAAGGAGCAAGCACGGCCGTGGACCCATGATAAATTTCAACTTTGAAGCAAGGCTATGTTCGTTTGTATTTGGCACGATATGTTGGCTCGACCCGTACTAATTGCCCTCCAATGAGTTTCATCTCTGACAATGGTTATCTTGTGTGGCAATCCTGCAGCGGCAGCCACAACCAGGGTCAACCCCTTGACTGTGCAGCAATGCTTGGGCCCCTAGAGACTTTCCTGCTTGAACGACAGGTGCCGCCCCTGATCAATTCTTCCTGGTCAGGCCTTGGTCTCTCTTCAGGATCTTCTTCTTGGATTGATGGGTTCACCTTGTCCTTCAGTGTGGGGTCAACCTCGCGCAGGTCTGGATCAGGGCTGCTTAAATAACAAATGCGCAGCTTCCTGTCAATCTATTTGCCGTGCAATCTCAGGCTGCTAAACCTGAGTTTGACGCTGGATGGTTTTCCTCCTTGGGAGACTGCTTGTCGGAGGGTGCCTCTCTGTCTGCGCACTCAGCCTGACAGTGTGCTTGAAGTCTAATGAGTTCTCCGTTTGCGGCAATGGCCTCTGGCTCCTTCGAGTTTTCGCCTTGGACACTTCGCAAGCACCCGAAACGGAAACACGAAGCGGGATGTTCAAAAGAAGGAGCTCTAACTGGCAAACTTATCAGTACTTGTTGGAGCCCTTGGCTACTTCTGCATAAGCTCCAACAAACTTTCTCACAGCCTGACAGGTGCGAGTCAATCAATGTGTACGGAAAAGATACTAATATCTTGAGGGGATCGGCTCCTATTGGTCATGACTTGGCTTCAATCCAACCTTTGTCAACACCATTTCGTCAACTCCTTACCATTTTCCAAGGCCACACTGCCCAGTCAATTCGCATCCCAGCTGCAGGAGGTCTCCTTCTTTATCCACCTGGCATCGCTCGGGTCAAGTCAGGGGCAGCGGGCGGGCAGGGGCGGAGGAGTAGAGCCTGCAGGACTAAGGGGATGATCGGTTTGTGTGAACGGCGTACTCCTTTTGATACCCCCGTTTGTTCCAGCAAGTAAGGAATAATGAAATGGTGGGTCTCCCATCAGGCAGCAAAGAAGATACTGCTTCTCAATGATCTCTGAAGTACTCATCTTGTACCAGGGCTACATGAAATGAAAGGAGCCAAAGGCAAATGCTATTATGTCAAGTTCGATTTCCTGTTGGGCCAGGGAAGTGCTGTGTTTTACCAGGGGCCCTGAAGTTCTTACGCTGTGCTTCTGTGCTTCTTATCTGGGGACACCAACAGGTCCATTTTCAGCCCCCGCTGCAGGCAACAAGTCCTCCAGCTCCCAGAGTTTGCTGCCTGCCTGATCCTTTTGTTGGGGCGCTGTTGGTGGGATCACGCCAAACAATGACCAGGTTGCTGTCCA
>CAUJNA010000815.1:35000-55000 GCA_963377175.1 Effrenium voratum | reverse complement strand
CCTGGTCCTGCACTTGAGCTTCTGAAACACTCATGCTGCCACAGTCGTTTGGTACCCTGAAGTGCCTGACTGCCCGCGATTGCTTCTGCAACAAAGGCACCTTGCCCCGCTCGTACAAACATAGGCCGAAACGGGCCATTCCCAATGCCTTCCTGAGGCAGCGGCGCGAAAAATATTTTGCGGCGAAGCTCCGTCATAAATCACCCTCCAAGTAAGACACAGTGGATTCGCGTGCGCTGAGTTCACTGCTTGTGGCACAACAGGCAGTTCGGACAAAATTATTTCAGTACACAGCTTGTCTACCTCCATGACACTGCCACCAAACCGCTGGAATAATTAAATACGCAAAACTTGCTTTCACTGTTAGACTGCCTTCGGCTGCGATCAAACATATTGCGTGTCATGTCAACCTGTCAAGTCTTTGCAGCTGTGAGCGACCCAAAATGCCAGGACGCAGCGGCCAAGTCTTGTGCCAACTCATCTCAACCGCAGTCGGTGTCTTCCCCAACACTTTAAGCAAAATAACTGAATCAGGCAACGTTGCTCCTTGCGCGCTGGTGAATTTCAATTTCATCCACTAATTTCAGTATTGATGTTGCCTCATGGGCCTATGCCTGTGCGTGGCTGCTGCAAGGAGCCGTACCCCTTTCCTCTGCTGTCGCTGTGATCTCGGCATCAAATGGCTCCTGGTACGTGGTATGCAGAAGTCTTGCTCTGACTATGGACGCATCACACTGGCAGCATGGTCACGTCATGCTATGGCATGACCTTGTAGCTTTGATTCTTGGGCACAACTTACTCTGCAAAGTCACTCTTTGTGGCAACTGCTGCCTTCGCAGCAGTGAACATTGTCCGTCGGCTGGAAAGGATGCCCGGCTCGACCCTCCTCACATTGCATTATGATATGCCAAGATAAGCTGTTATCTGCACTCACAAGTTATTGCTTGCAGCCAGGCATGTCATCAACAGGAATTGCCAGTGCGTCAACCAGCCTGCAAACCTGCTGCTCCCTGCCCTCGCATCTTTTTCAGGAGTCCGGTTGAACTCTTAGCTGGCGGAAACAAAGACCTCTCCCCGTGCACAACCAACAATTGCAGTTTGTGGCCATATTCTCATGAACAAACAAATTCAATTGAGCCGAAACATGCCAAGCCACTGATCACAGATCCGGGTTGAAGGCCGGGCGCCAAAGCGATTCATTGGTTGCGCATGTGCAAGCCGCGAGCTCGCAGGCAAATCAGTGCGTGGGTATCAGGCCAAGTAGGCTGCCAAATTGAACATATAGTTCAAGCCAGAATTCCGCTTGGCTTCGAGTTCACGCTTGCCTGCAGCATCACATCTCCTTGCAAACCAGCTGCTTCCCGCCTTGCAGCTCTCCAGCGATTCTTTATGCGGTGCTAGCGGAACCCAGGCCGGGCAAAGCAGTCCGCATCACTGCCCCTGCGTTTCAAACGGCACCGCATGGCCAACATCTACACATGCACGGAAACTCCTTGAGGGTACCCGAACCCCCAAAACCGATGCAAACTAACGCGTTCAGAAATGATTGTTACTGGGTGCAGAAAGCATTGAGCAACGCAGGCTCAAATCGGACCAGAATGGGAATGAAAGACAAATGTTCTGCGAAGCCCTGGTGATATCCACCAAAGGCCTCAGAACCCAGCAAGGAAAGCCACACTGTGGGCTTGCCAGTCAAAAGGCCTCTGCAAGGATGGGCCGCGCCGCGGCAACGAACACGTCTCATGCTTGTAGCATCCCATACGGCCCTCGCTGGGTTGCGGGCAAGCCATCTCAGGAGGCGGACTCCGCTTCCAACAGCTCGATGCCTCCGGGAGATGGCTGTGGCGGTGCCTGGCCATGATACGACGCTTTGCGGAAGCAAAACACAGCTCAGGGTTTGGGCTGCTATGGCTGCTCTTTCGATCCAAACAAATGGCACAGATTTGGCCGGGATGTGGCAAACAGGGCTGGATGTGTGAAAAGAGCTAAACGTGAAGGGAACAAATGCTTGCCAGAGCTGCCCGGTAGCTCAGAGTTGCCTTGCCGAAATGCTTGTTCCTAAAAAGTGCCCTAGCACTAAACTCCAAGCGTGCCGCTTCATGATAGCGCATCTTGCGTGAGCAAAACAGAGAAGGCAAGTCAAAACCTGCACGTTTCCCACTAGCGCACACCATTCCGCCGCGACCATGCGGCGCAAGTTCCGCTGGCTAGTGTGTGAGGCGTAAGCCCTGAATCAGGACAGCACAAAGGCTGTCATAAAGGGATCACCGGGCCAGTGTGCGTCCAACTATCGCTACAGTAGCGCCTTGCTAGCGCGCTGCCAGCGCCAAACTCCGCCAGAATCCAATTCCAGAAAGACATGAAAAAGGCCGGTGGGACACAATTGACTTTGACAGCCTCTCACTCGATCCCCCAATGAAAGCTGCGGGCTTAAGCAACAGTTCCGAAGTCAACAACATGCTAGCACCTGGCTAGCGCCCCATGGTGAGTCACAATACTGCACCCTTTGTGTCAACTGTTAAATACAGACTTTTGTCATGGCCGCTGATTGCTTGTTTGGCTCAACGCTTGGGCGTCTTGCTCTTTTGGCCCTGATCTGCTCTGAGTTCAAGCTTTTTGACACAACCCACGCCTCAACCCTATTGTCTAACACATGCACCATCTGCTCAAACGACCCACTCTGATCTGTCTTCCTGGTATTCCCTGCCCGCCTGCGGTCTCCTCTTGGAGTAAAGAACGACTCCTGCACCTGGCACGACCAACGTGCCTGTGGGCCGACGATCCAATGCATCCGGCAAGGGGATTGGAGGCAACCCTTCAAAACCCTCCAAGCAATGCTCACATGCACAACACCCTCAACATCTGCATTCCATTCGCGCTGTTTTGGGGTTCGCTTGAGCTGCGACCCAAGGAGCACTTCAGCAATCTTTGACAGGCCGGACACTTGAAATAGCTATGCAAAGGCCCTTACGCTGGCGCGGATTTTTGGTAAATAATGGGGTAGCGGTGGCGTCTGCACACCTGCCACCTTGGCTTGGTCATCCCACTCGCGAATTCGCACAGCTGCTTCGGCATGGGGCTTCTCGATCCAGTTGCTGGCCTCCTGCTCAGAAAATGTACCTCCCTGTACCTCCAGGGATCGCTTGGAAGCCGGGGAAAGCTTCTCCTGAGCTGGTGTGATATGTGGTGGCCAAGCTTTTCCAAATGTCATGCACACAGGTAAGACGTCAACACATGCACATGTTAAAGATCGATGCGCCTTTCTGAGAAATCATTTCGGGCGCATTGTACGCAATTTCCTAACACACTGCTGGCTGGAATACAAAGCAACAACCACAAGAACATAAGCCTTTTTCATGCAAAGTGTCCCAATAACCTGGGCGTGTTGCACAAAGATACCTCTTTGCATCCACGTGCAGCCGTACGGACTCCGCCACTTGCTCAGTGAAGCGCTGCTCCAGCCAGGTTGCACCCACTGCCTCATGGTTCAGATCTTCGTTGAGAAAGTCATCCTTTCCAGCATGCTCATCTAGGAGGAGGTGGCCAACATCATGTAGCAAGCATGCGGCCACGAGGGAATCCTCTGCACCAGCCCTTTCTGCAAGGCTTGCAGATTGCAAGGCATGCTCCAGCTGTGTAACTTGCGGGTCGTAGAGAGTGTTTCCCTTGCTTGTAAAGAGGTGCTGAACTTCACTGATGACTCGATCTGCAAAGTTTGACTTGCCTTGAAAGTGCTTAATCAATGACAGTGACCCTTCCTCCAGTGCCTCGCGCTTGTGCCGGTAGTACTCGTCTCGCAAGTATCCCTCCTCTTGTGCGTTGTAGGTCAAATAAAGAAGCCGTCTGGGACGTCCACTGGTATTTGCTCGCGAGCGGTGGGGCACATAGGAGGAGAAGATCACCAGATCGCCTGGCTCAGTCTCACAAGCCGTGAAGGGCATGCCTTTGCAGGCTTCTTCGTCGATGATGCCATCTTGTGTCAGGCCAATGAGCCCCTCCTTATGCCGCCCAGACACAAACTCCAAGCAGCCATTGTCCCGGCGTGAGGCATCCACAGATAAGAGTGCGGTGCAATGCACATGCACCTGCTTGTAGGCAGGTGCGTCCTGATGGGCAGCATAACCACCACCTCCAGAGAGCTTGTAGTTGATCTTCTCCTTATAGAGAAACACTTCCCGGCCCATAGCATCTGCCACGTACATAGGGATCCGCCCCAACATGGTGAGCTGGGCAAGACCAGGATGATATGGCACAATGTTCTCTGAGCGAGCCAACATCTTTTGGCCAGCCTCATCCACCTCATAGTGGTGCATCCACCTCTTGGCATCTTCAGGCCATTTGGCAATGTCGTTCAGCCAACCGCTGACGCTGCCAATTTCTTCATGAGAAAAGACTCCGGGCACCCGGACCCAACCGTTCAACTCATAGTGCATCTTCTGCTCCACTGTCATGAGACGCAGCGTTGGCGCATACGATACCCGGCTTACGATGCCTCTTGACCATTGCAGCCCCTTCAAGGGGCGCAAAGCAGTGGCGAGCATAGCTTCACGGTTGAGGCAAACCCTGGATCTCTTTTTGCAATGGGGACGCAATGTGTGCAAGCTACTGTCATGAACCTGTTGCCGAACCACTGTCTGAAGGTCCATGCAGCGACCTGATTCACTTCATTTGCAAGAAACACTCGCCACCAATTGTGGCAAGGCCCATGCAGTCCTGAGCCAAAAATGCAGCAGGCCGCTGGGGGGGGCATGCAACATGCCCATTAAGCAAACAGCTCCAGTGTTCATTTCTCTTATGGCCAAGAAAATGAGTAGCCTGTCTCTGCTGCTTTTCCAGTATCCATGAGCCACTTCACCTTTCCCTGTCGCTTTGGCTCATAAATCAAGTGTGGCAAATGCTCCTTTGGCGCAAGCTACATTGTGTATTTGTTCTTCGGCAATCTATTTTTGGTTTACCTCGCCTGCACCTAGCAGTACCAGAAGCACAAGCACGATGAGGAGAGTGCGGCGGGAGGCGGCGGCAACCTGCCAAGGGCCAGCAGCACACACACACACAAACACACAAGCAAAAACAACAACGCAAACAAAAACACACAAACAAACACACAAGCGCACACACACACAAACAAACAAACACACAAGCACACAAACACACAAGCACACACACACACACAAACAAATGAATGTTTTCCAGCTACAAGCTTCAGAACGGTCTACAAAGCCAGCCCGGATGTGCATGGCCCACCCCGCCCTTTTCAGTTTGGTCATGAAAAGTGAGAGAGTAATTGAATGATCCTTGCAGTCCCGCCTCTTTATCACATTTCTTCTCAGCATCTTCGATGCGGCTGTCCAGCCCCCCAGCCAGCTTGCACCAGGAGACCGCGACACTCAATGGATCCTGCACAAGCAACCTTGGATTCTTCGCCTCTCCCACTCTACCCTGTGGTATCTTCTTCCATGTGAAGCTTCTCCCCCAAAAGGCAACACAAGAGTCTGATATGTCTGCTTCTCCCCCAATTAGAGGTCCAGTCCAGAGGTTCTGATCAGGGCCTAGTGATGCAGAACAAGCTAGCGTAGAGGGCGAGCGAAGACCGGGGCAATACATCAAATTTGTGAAAGGAACCCAATCAGAGCTGCTGGGTTTGAGATGAAGCTTGTGCAAGAGGCAAGTTGAGGCTGTGCCAGCCTTGCGCAGCAGAATGGCATCGGCTTTGAGGGGTTGAGAAAGACAGACCTCCCTTTTAAACAAGTACGCCACTTAGTCTTCAGGTGTAAGCCTGGAGTGATTCACATTATATCTAGATTCGGGCAAGGCTTGCTGGGAGTGTCTGGATGTAACCCATTTGCGCAAAACACGTTGAATCAAGCTGGTAAGTTCTGCTCTGCTCATCCTTCATCTTCCATCAGAAGCGCAATGGAACCCGCCTTGCAGGCGCTGCCCAACTCTAAAGCGGCATTCAGCGCAGTGACAGCCAGGTCCTTGCGGCCTAGTGCGGCGGGAACGCTACGGTCATCTGCCAACACTGCCCCTGGCAGAACAAGCAACACGAATAACGCAACAAGTACAGGTGGGGGCACAAAGACAAGTGCTCAATCCGAAATTGGGCAACACAGGCACCTTAAGAGCTCCTGGTGTTTACCATGCTGTCGCCCGCGTTGGTAATGCGTCAACAAAGCTAGCACGAAAAGACACCGCGCTCCGTGGATTGAGCGTTCAATCGGTTGGCCGTTTACCTTTCTACCGAGAAAGGAGAATGCAATATGAACAAGACTGTGCTGCTCATGCTCTTGAGGTTTGCCTCCTGCCACAAAGGCCAACCCACTTTTCATCTAATACACCACAGCTGCCTACAGCCGTCCAGTTAGACACTCCTGCTTTTGGCATCTTTCGACTATGTTCCTTGACCCATCCGCGAACCCTTTCAGCTTGCGGGGTGCTTAGCAGGGCCGCTCAGCCCCGGGCAGCCCTCAGCCTTGTCTGTGGGGCCAACCTCCAAAGCCTGGCAAAGGATTTGAGGGGATCACACGGGATCTGAGGGAAGGCTGTTGCTAACAAACTGATCCTCCTCCATCCTTGGAATCACACTCATTTGCCTCCGGAATACCTGTCGGTCGCAGCCCTTTGCGCAGAGTTCTGGTGGGCAGAGTGAACAGGAAATTTGGAGCGGTCCACTAAGCCACTCGCCAGTACAAATGATCAGAGACTCAAGAGACGAAACTAAGCCATCTGCATACTGTAAATTGCTTTCTGTTCCAATGCCCAGGCGACCTTGGCTTGCTGGATCATGTCGTGTACCGCATTGAAGTCCTTGCAATTTTGGTCCGCGGACGCCAACGAGTCCTGACTGTCAGAGTTTTGCATCATTCGTGTTTGTGCGATCCTCTTTGGGTAAACGCGTCATGGATTCCTTGCCTTATCTTGCTTAGTATCTAGGAGGACTGGACTAGTGCCTCGCTTGGCATTCCTCACTTGTTCGTGTGGTGGCAAAAATATTTAACGTGCCAGACCTAGCAACCTTGGTTTCTTGGAGGAGGCGATGTGTCAATTTGCACAAAATACACCAATCGCTTGCTTCATCAGCAGGGTTGAGGCTCGGTCACATCTTGACTCATTTGCCCACTGCAGAGTTAGGTGACCCCCCCCCCCCGCCCCCCGAACACTGGCATTTCTTCCCCGCCGAAAAACGAACCCGTCTTCAACCATCGAGCGCGTGGCCAAAAATGCCTCCAGTGCCTGTCCTGAAGGATGAGAATTGCTAGCTTCCGTCTTGCCTGGCAGGGCGGCGATTTGCTCCAATGAGCTTGGGCAAGTGTACCTTCTGCAAAATTGTGGGGGAATTGTTGGCAAATAAGGAGACGCCCCATGGAGATTCAATTAAATAGTTTTCGCCATGATGACAACAGCGGATGCTGAAAATTCCGGTAAGGACAATCTTTATGTTGGAGATATTGAAGAAGCAACAAGGGCTTCGTATAATATAATATGAAACACGGCGAGAATTTGAACATTGGGTGGCGCGCTGGTAGCTCCATGCGGTCAACCAGTGAAATTTAGATACTGCCGGATCTAACCGGCAACTCGTGTGGCATTGCTCGGAATGGTGGGAAACTAATGACTTATACATACTGCTAGCAAGGCTTGCGTATTCTCACACGCACGCTTGTCCTTACATGAAATGCCGTTTTGACGTCTGACTCTGCAGCTCTAATTAACTACTAAGCATGGTCCAAGTTCTCGAGTGGTTCTACAAAGAAAGGAAGAAAGAAAGAAAGAAAAGAAAGAAAGAGAGAAAGAAAGACAGAAAGGATTAAAGAATTAAAGAAACAAAGACTGCAAAGGACGTGCCAAATCGACTGCGGCAGCCAACTCAACCAAAAAGGTGCGCGGGCATGGAGGCACATGGCCTTTCTAGAAACTTCCGCCCTCCAGCTTTGCTGGAGTATACCTGGTAGTGGTAGTAGTAGCAGTAGTAGTAGTAGCTGTCGTAGTAGTAGTAGTAGTAGTAGTAGTAGTAGTAGTAGTAATAGTAGATGTATATGTAGAAGTAGAAGTAGAAGTAGTAGTAGTAGAGCAGCCAGGGGTGTGATGCGGGGGCATGCTTCGGGGCTTTATTCGGGGTACGATTCGCGGGGGCCCACTTCCACCCCCTTCAATCTTGCACACAGGCGAAAAAAACACGCTTATGGAGGCAACGTGGGAGATTGTGCAGCGCTATAGATTCCGAGATTGCCATCACATACGCGATAGCTCTTCACCTCTGGACTTGGACCTACCGTTGCGCGAGGGTTGCACATGTCACATCTGGGTTTGGGAGATCGAAAGAGTCACCAAATAGGGGAAAATTTACCAAACGCAGACAACCGTACAACTTTGAAACACATCAGTCAAAGAATGAGTAGCTTTCCCTGGCGGTTCTGCGCCATTGCGAAATGTTGCTCGTCATTTCCATTGTTCCACTGAACAGCATTGGCGTAGCCAACTTGCCAGGAGGCGGATCAACCACGCAGTCAATTGACAGGGCAGTTGAGGTTCGACTCCCGTGGGGTGACCAATACCCTCGACAGCAAGTCGTATAGTAGTGGTCGTGGTACAAGGGGTTGTAAGGTAAATGATCTGCGTTGTCTCACGACTCGATGCGACCGCGGAATACGAACCCTTTTGCTTTGCTTCACAGCTGTGTTTGGAAGTTTGCCTCGATCCTATTATCAAGGTCTTGAGCCAAATGCATTCGCATGTACATGTCGGCTGCACTCAGAACACATTCAAGCCTTTTTCCTCCTAATCGGGGTTGTGAAACGCAACTGGGGTTGTTGTTTATTAGCGCCTTTCAAGTGGTTTTAAGGGAGGACGACGGCTAGTAGCTTGTGCTTGTAGGCTGCGCACTTGACTCGCGTCACGCTTCAGGTTTCCGGCTACGCGCTGGCCAGCAACGCGCTGGACAAAATAGGCTGGCTGCGCAGGGTTGGTTTAGTAAATAGCGCGATTGGATTTTGAAGCGCCGCGTCCAGTCACAAGCAACGCGCACAATCCGCAACAGCCGCTCAACTTCACGAAGCAACACTAAAACGGTATTGAATGCCCGCACACGGATTGTTGTTGTCCGTCTAGCCGGGGGCTGGGAAACACAAGCAGGGTTGCAAGAGACTGTCGTCTTGCGAGCGCTAGTCTGCTTCGCGATTACTACTATGTCCCAGACTACGACTGTCCTCTGTCAGCCTGTCAGCCAGTCATTTTCCTACTAAGCAAAGTTAAGCGCATGGAGCTTGTGTCTGGCGTTTGCCTCCAGAATGTGGTCGCCCGTGCTCTTGCCGAGGCCCAAATCTGCCGCCAAAGTGGCCACAGCTCGCTTCAAGCCAGCTGGTTCAGGCTGCGGTTGAACCTGCAAAGCATTGATAGGAAGAAAGTCACAAAGATTTTACAACATGGACCCGCAAAAACCCAAAATCTGGCGTTGCCCCACGCTTTGTGGAACAGGGTCGTGCGCAATGCTGTTGTAGCCAGATTCGCCCAGTGACCTTGGCTGAGGTCTGACCAGGTGCTTGAGCTGGCGCCGCTCTTGCTTCAACGTCTGCTTCCGCTTGCAAAAATTGCCGGTTAGTGCGCGCAGCGTCTTCGCAGAGGCGCGGCGTTGCGCCCAATAAACCCGCGGAATATGATAGAACGCTTGCAGCTCTGCTTGTATGCTCAGGACGTCCGTGCGTTGAGCGCAAACGCATTTGCGCAGGCAAACTAGCCTCAGAACCTGTTTGCGTGCAGTAAGTGTCAGAAGTGGCCTTACATTGTTCCGGCTGGAGTTGTTCGCAAGCCTGTCCACAAGCATACTGGCTCGAGGTTTGCGCGATCGCTTGCTACAGAGGTCTCAAGGCTCGCGCGGGCGCCTGTCAATCCAACATGGCACGGCAGACCGTTGCTTCCACGCCAGAGGCAGATGTTCCAGTCCGTGCCGGCGACTCTGGGTGAGTTGCGCGCAGCGCGTTTGAAAGTCTTTGCAAAAAACCATGAGAACCTTTTTGAATCGACGTGATTTTGGGCTCTGCGCCCTGAGAAGCGCTGTGCGCAAACACTTGTGATGCAGGATTGCCACTCGAAGGCTGCCTTCCGAATATGTGCTTGTAGGGTTCGAGTCTGTCAGCAAACCTTCGCTGACTGCTTCACAAAGACCGCTGTCAGCGCACAAACTCTGCAAGGAACAGTTTCGAAACCGTCTTGCAGGGACTGCTCTACAGGCAGCCTGCAAGCGCTTCGACGCAAGGCCTGCTCTGCAGAGCTGTTCTGCTGGCGCTGGTCAGTTTGCGAAAGAGGCGGTTTAGTCCGCAATTTCAGTTAAGCGCAGGGCTGCCGCGCGGGACTGCTGAGAAACGCACTACTGTGCAGGGACTGCTGCGGCTGCACAGGGGCTGCTGCGGCCTGGTGTGCCAGGGCTGCTGCGCAGGGACTGCGCAAGGACTGCTTTGCAGGCACTGGACTATTGCGCAGAAACTGCTGGCAGGGACTTGAGCGAAGGGACTGCTGTGCCAGTGCAGGGACTGTCCAGGGACTACTTTGCAACGATTGCCTTGCAGAGACTGGTTTGCCGGGACTGTTTTGGGAATGTTGCGCGGAACTTACGCGCAAGGACTGCTGTTCAGGGAGTGCCGTGCAGGGACCGCCTTGCAAGGACTGGCGCACCAGGGTTGTTGTAGGGACTGGTCCACACGCGTCGTAGCAGGCACTGTTTGCGGGAAGGGGTTGCTGCGCAGGGACTGCTGCGCGCAGACTTCTTTGACAAAAGCTGATGCGCCGGGACTGCAGTGCAAGACCGTGCGACGCACGGACTGCTGTGGAGGGGCTGCTTGCATTGTTCTGCAAGGGGCGCTTGGCACCTTAAGCTGGCTGCCTTGAAGAAACTGCTCTGCAAGGCAAGGAGAGCCTTGTCAGCAGAACCAAAATTCCAGCAAGATCAAGAAACACATCAGCAAGAACAACAAGTTTTGTGCAGAATCTTGGCATCCACGGCCGATTTTGTGCAGAATGCGATCAGCGCCGCGACAGTTTGTGCAGAATCTCAACAAAATTCGGCGCAAAAAAAATGTGCCGACATTCTGCGCTACTCTTGTGCCAGCACAACAGTCTGACATTCGAGCCACTCTTCGGCCAACAAAAATGGCAATTCGACACAAAACGCTACCTGATTCTGGAACATTGGCTTCTGCCTAATGCCAATGGTTTTAGGCACAACAAAGACTTGTAAAACCAAAAAACCTGAATTTTGTTGTGTTTTGGAATGAGAAAAGCTGATATTTTGGTTTTACAAGTCTTTGTTGTGCCTAAAACCATTGGCGTTAGGCAGAAGCCAATGTTCCAGAATCAGGTAGCGTTTTGTGTCGAATTGCCATTTTTGGGGGCCGAAGAGTGGCTCGAATGTCAGACTGTTGTGCTGAATGTTGCCGGGGTCAGGCAATGGTTTTTGCCGAAGTGCTCTTTTCCGGGCACAAGAGTAGCGCAGAATGTCGGCACATTTTTTTTGCGCCGAATTTTGTTGAGATTCTGCACAAACTGTCGCGGCGCTGATCGCATTCTGCACAAAATCGGCCGTGGATGCCAAGATTCTGCACAAAACTTGTTGTTCTTGCTGATGTGCTTCTTGATCTTGCTGGAATTTCGGTTCTGCTGACAAGGCAGTCCAGGCACCAGCCTAAGATAGGACCAGCCTAAGATAGGACCAGCCAACCAGTCCCATCGATCGGCGCAAGTTCTGCCAAGCGGTGCGCAGAACAACCCTGGCAAGCAGCCCCTCCACAGAAGTCCCACATGCTTGCGCTCAGTTTTTGCAAAGAAGTCCGTGCGCAGCAGTCCCTGTGCAGCAGCGCCTGCGCAGCAGTCCCAACCCCGGCACGCCAGTCCCTACAAAACACAATCCCTGAACAACAATCCTTGCTTCCGTACAACTTGCGCAGTAGTCCCTGCGCTGCAAGGCAGCAGCAGCCCTTGCGCTCAAGTCCCTGCGCAGCAGGATTTTGCGCAGCAGTCCCTGCACAGCAGGCCAGTCCTTGCACACCAGCCCCTGTAGCACAATCCTCACAGCAGTCCCTGCACATGAGTTCCTGCGCAAAAGTTTTGCACTGCAGTCCTGTTTAGCAGTCCCTGCGCGGCAGTCCCTGCACAGCGGTCAGCTGTCCCTGCGCAGCCCTGCGCACCAACTTCAGAAGGCAGCGCAGCAGTCCTTTCCCGCCAATGACCATTGAATCCGCGCGCAACAGCCTGCGGAGCTAGCAATTCTGAACACTTCGATTTGGGATTGCAGACCAGCAATTTCTTTTGCAAACTAGCTTTGACAGAGCAGTTTGGGGGGTTTTCAGCCCTACAAGTCAGCCTTTGCGGAGCAAGCGCCAGCAGGACAGCCCTGCAGCGCAGGCCTGCGTCGGAGTGCTTGCAGTCTTTGCAGAATTTGTGCGGCAACAGTCTCCTTTTTATTGAAACAATCAAGCAAAGCCCTGTTGACAGACTCGAGCCCTACAAGCACGTATTCGGAAGGCAAAACCTTCAAGCGACAACCCCGCAGCCCCCGGTGTTTGCAACGCAGCGCTCGCTTCTCAGGGCGCGCGCTTCTGCTAGCCTTGTTGGCGACAAGTAGGCCCCAAAAGCACGTCAATTCAAACAGGTTCTCTTGTTTTTTGGTGGACAAGGTTGCGAACAACTGAAACTTTCTCGATCAATGTAAGGCCACTTCTGACAATTACTGCACGCTGGCGGAAAACTGGTTCTGAGGCTAGTCTGCCTGCGCAAAAATGTTTGCGCTCTATGCGCGGGCGTCCTGAACAAACAAGCAGAGCTGCAAGCGTTCTATCATACTCCGGTCTTATTGGGCGCAACGCCGCGGCTCTGCGAAGAAACTACGCGCCAGACGTTGAAGCAAGAGCGGCGCCAGCTCAAACACCTGGTCAGGCCTCAGCCAAGGTCACTGGGCGAATCTGGCTACAACAGCATTGTGGGGCAACGCCAGATTTTGAGGTTTTTGCGGGGCCATG
Organism: Effrenium voratum; assembly: GCA_963377175.1. Lineage (NCBI taxonomy): Eukaryota > Dinophyceae > Suessiales > Symbiodiniaceae > Effrenium > Effrenium voratum. Next base: position 41,993 of record CAUJNA010000815.1, on the reverse strand, counting down.
TTGTAAAATCTTTGTTGAAGCAAGGCGTGGGATATGTTGGTCCCGACTTTCTTCCTATCAATGCTTTGCTGGTTCAACCACAACCTGAACCGCAGTTGGCTTGAAGCGAGCTGTGGCGGCAGATTTGGGCCTCGGCAAGGGCACGGGCAGGCGTCAACGCGCGGGCCGCGTTCTGGAACGGGGCACCAAACACCAGAAGCAAGCTCCATGCGCTTTGAGCTGCAGCTTTGCTTACAGCTTTGGTTGCGAGCTGGGAGCTTGGCAAGTAGGAAAATGACTAGCTGATGGGCTGACTGAGGACAGTCGTAGTTTGGGACATATAGTAGTAATTGCGAAGCAGACTAGCGCTCGCAAGACGACAGTCTCTTGCAACCCTGCTGGTGTTTCCCAGCCCCGGCTAGACGGACAACAACAATCTGTGCGCGGGTATGCTGTTTTAGTGTTGCCTCCTGAAGTTGAGCTGCTGTTGCGGATTGCGCGCGTTGCTTATGACTGGCGCTTCAAAATTCAACGCGCAGCCAACTTTTTTTGTCCAGCGCTTAAGCTGGCCAGCGCGTAGCCAGGAAACCTGGAGCGTGACGCAAGTCAATCGCTTGGATGCGCGCAGCCTACAAGGACAGGCTAGTAGCCGTCGTCCTCGCTAAAAACCACTTCAAAGGCGCTAATAAACAACAACCCCAGTTGCGTTTCACAACCCCGATTAGGAGGAAAACGGCTTATTCCCCAAAAGGTTTAGGACCTTGAACAAGGGGAAGTAACAGGGTGACCTTCAGAACCTGCCCTTAGGATGTTTTTGCCTTGCGGCTCGGAGATTCTTAGCATCCCCCATCCCGGGCTTGGGTTCATTGCTGGGTCGGGAACCAATCACAAACGCATGCCGACACGCATGGACGCACGGCTCCTCTTTTACTCAATTCAGTGAAACGTCTCTGCGCGAGCTTGGCCAGGTTCTGTAAACTGATCATGAAATAAGAACGCTACAGGTCTCTTACCAGACCTCATGTGCAGTGATGCACATGCAGCAAGCTATCTATAAGGTACTTGCACAGCTCCATGGCAGTCTGCAGAAAACATATATCCATGACGAGCATAGTCCATCACCAATTCGTAACCAGTAATTATTGTAGCATCGTATAATCGTTGACCACCAAGTACCTGGCATCTCCAGAATAGTAGTCGTGACGATACTGTACGGAAACAAGAAAACATTTTGTGGTGATAAACGCAAGTCTCGTGCGAATACTTTTGGAATGCCCGGTGTACCGTTCATGACGGGTATCACCTTGGGCTGGCCATGATATCATTCACGATGAGTATCACGACTTCGTCTTGTATATAATTGCAAATTCCAGGCGGTCTCCCATGTAGAAGAAATCGTAAGGAAAATGCTTGATCACCAGTGTGATGCTTCTGCGATGGCCTTTCTACTCGCCCTCCACCGGAACCTTTCTAACAGAGATTGCGGTGTCTCCTCGGTCCGATTGATCTTGTCGATGAAACGCGAGGGCAGATGTGTGTTGCGATAATAGCACCATTGGACAAGAGGGGTATCATCCTCTTTGACGCCTTGAATGCAAATGTAGCAAGCTCAAGTTTCAAAAAAATTCGTCCAATGTTCACATCTGTTCGGTAGAAGGTCATGTAATCGCAGTTGAGGCCGAGGGCGATGCAACGGAAGATTGTGTCGCTGATGAAGGAAATATCCTTCTGATGGCTGACACCTGTGAACTGATCTGCTTTAATACCCAGTATGTTGCAGGCTGTCCAGATCCTGTACATGAGGTAGAGCCCCCTGAGCTTCGTGAACCAGAAGAACATTTCTTCTTCCCTGTGGTTCGTGCTCTTAAACCTCACATTCTTGAACTTAGGAGCGGCAGTGACCTCTTCGTAGGTCGGCGGGATTGGAATGTTCGTCTCATCGACATCTTTGAAAATCCAATCGTCCCTCCCGTTGATCGAGATGTAGGGGCAATATAGTCCGCCTTCTTTGCCGGGCTCCTTGACCACATCTGCCTCGTTGTTGGCGAATATCTTCCATACTTTGAAAAATACGACGCCAATGAATCCAGAGAGGTATGATGCCTCGCCGGCTTCGTCAACGCAGATGGCCTTGACCTGTAGGAGATGAATTGCGTCTGCATCCTCCTCTGGGTTATCCGGACAAACTCCCACATCTTCATCGTCGATGTCCGTCCCGGTGTCCGATGGGATGTACGATCTTCCTGCAGATCGTTCCTCACTCATCTCATGGGTGTCGGGTCGTTCTTCTTCGGCGACGAATCGCTCAGCATCTTCCTTTGCTTCTCGCTGAGCTTGTTTCACCTCCTCCGTCACATTGGTGGTGTCGGATGGTTTGGCCTCGTCGTCGTCTACGTGGACCACGAACTTGCCGGTGGAAATGAACTCGCATTGGCATGCCGTGCAATCACAAAATCCCCTTGGGATAACGATAGCGCACGCTGGGCATACCCTGTTGGAAATGCATGATGGGTCTTCCTCGCGGTAGACGATAAATCTGCTAAGCAAATCTCGGATTTCTACCAACGATTTGTCCAAAGCATCCGGCACTCCGACGTTGACGCATGCATCGACGACCATCTTCCTCATGATGTCGGCGTCCGCTGAATCTTCATCATCCAGGAAATTGTTGAGGTTCCCAAGGAAGTCCGCCGGGGTCACGCCCACCGCGTCCTTGAACCCAGACAAATCTCACTGTCGACTTTGAAGGGAATGGTCTCGAAGGCGACAATCGTTCCTCCCAACGTGACCCTGACTGGACAATTTCCTTGTCGGCACATAGATGGCGATGAGGTCGTCTCCCTCTTTGACATCGTTCATTGCGGTCTTGGTCGCGATGTTCTCGCTGTCCCAAGGTGCAAATACTCCGAAGTGTACCGCCAGTCTTCGTGCACTGTCATTGCCGCCAGGAACGATACCTCTCAAAATGATACCTTCCAGGGCTGATGGCTTTGTCACGTGAAATGCTCCGCCCAAGAGATCGGACATGTTCGGGAACAATATGTTGCCAAGTTCAGCAGGACGAGCGAATCCGAAATCCGAATGCCCTGATGACGCTCGAATGCACCATGGTTGCCACCATCCGCCATGCTCGTGACGAATCCAGTCGATGTCTTTCTTTGTCCATCCAGCCGCTATGAGACCTTCCATCGTCTCCGCGTCGCAGTCTCGGCTTTCGTCCTCTCCGATCCTCCGATCTGATGCACTCAGCGATCATTTGGAATCTGTCGCTCTTCTTGTACCGTTCCTGCGGGTACGCGCTGTCGCGATTCAGGACGTGGTCAATGTCTACCCATCCTCCGCCATTGCAAGGAATGGAATTCCCCCACTTTTGTTCGATTTGATGTCGTAGGATCTTCACCAGTGCCTTTGACGTGAACTACAAGTCTTGATGGTAAATGTTGGACCCAAACGCTGTGTGCTCATTGTACGGCCGATAGGGGAAACTTGTATCTCGGTTCTGCATGTTCATGACTTCCAAGTGTAGTCCCTTTGGCAGCGTGCCGGTCATTCGCAAACAGCCTCATCACCGGGTTGAGGAATTACTGAGGGCTCCACCAAATGAATCGAGCACGTTGTTGTACTCCCTCATGGTTCCGTTCGGATTTGTGTGTAGGTCAAATTGACCAACATGGAGTTCTCCTCCTTCTGCCAGATCAGCCATCTCGGAGAGGTTCACGACGTAGTTGTATTTGTGGAACTCTTCCCTTGGATAGAAGATCCTCCTTTTCCGGTTGTTGTGGTTTGTCATGAGGATCGCTGGACATCGGATCCATTTCTTCATCATCATCAGGTGCCTCCATTTCGATGTCCTCGTCGGAAGAGGGATGCCCTTCTCAAAGAAATAGCATTGTGTCCCTTCTCGCCAGCGCGATCGCAAAGGTCCTCAAACATCCGCAACAGTTCTGCTCGTCTTGAGGCGATGTCCACGACTCTCGCTTGTTTGGCTTCAGGCTCCTCGGCATGATCGGGCTCACGGCCACGATCAGCTGTGTCCTCGTTGGACTCGCCTGCTTTTTCCTGATGAACCGGCTTCCTCGATATCGATGAACGGGTTCGAGTACTCCAGTCTGTCCATGATATCCCTGACGGTTCTGCTGGGAACTTCCATGTGCTTGACTGTGCCGCTTCTCTTCCTATATATTGAGGCCCGTCATGTGGGATGTCATGTTCTCCCTGACGAACTTCAGGAACGTGGCTTCCAGCATTTGTCGGTATTGGCAACGAAGTAGGATATGACGTCGAAGAACCCGAGAACGGTCTCCAATCCATCTCCCAACTTCTCTTCATTGTCGGCGGAGAAGACACGATATGCCTGTTCCTGACCCATGAACCAACGCATCCACCAGGCATATACAGCGTTCCCATAGTCACGCCATACGCGGAACTTAGTCCTTCTCTCCTGCGTTCCATCGGAGTGGGTGACGATGTACGATAGCTTGTCGACCCACAGTTGCTTCCCATTGCTACTGCGGAAGTAGTCTGCGAAAGAATCCTTGTCAAGAGTGATGCCACCGATTTGTGACAGCTCTTTCGCTATTGAACAGACGCACGATGAGGTGTTGCACGAATGTTTCCATTTCCCCATCGAAAACACTCTCAAGCTCGTTGATGTCACCGAGCACTAGGCTGCATTCAGCAAAGAATCTCTTCATGATGTTGGGGCGGTCAGCCCCCTTGTGCATGGTATTTTGCTCGATCAGCCCAGTGGATGCATGTGTCCGCAAAGTACTGATGGTCGGCTGTGGATTGGGCTCCCTATTCGTAGCTCGTGTTGATCTTCCACTCGTAACCTTGCTTTTGGATGCAGTCATACAACGATTTCCAAGTGTGCGCCGAGCAGTTCACTACAGATTGCCTCCATCTGTCGCCACCCTTGATCGTATTGTACTTGTACCACGCCGCACATCGTCGGACGCGTAGTAGCAATGACATTGTTCCATCCATTGTCATGCATGTGGGATTGGAACGTCCTAATGCGCTTTCCAAGTTTTCTGTCTCAGTGGCCAGTCAAGGATCACGTAGGACTTGGTCTTTGTCGCGACATTTCTCAATTGCTCACAAGTGAGTTCGGCATCGGCTTGGTATCTCTTGATGATCTTCGAGACGCCAGCGTTGGCCGTATCGGGATTGTCGTGACCAATGAGAGCCTTCAACGCGGTTGCTCCAGGTAGCTTTGCTGAATGGAGACATCCCGTCTTTGCGCAAATGTGTGCGTAGAGTTGGAGCCAGGCGAGGTTGGGCTTGTTGAGGTAGGCGGCGATGATGCGTTCAGCTTTTCTCCTCTCGTCGAAGATGAGCAATGTTGACACCAAGTGGCGCAAATACCGTTCCCAGTAAGATGCATTCTTCCTCGCTTTGACTTCTGGTCCAAATTTTGTGGTGGGTATGACGACCCCGGATCTCCTGCGCACAACAAAGCTAACTCCAATGTTGAGGTTGCCGAAGGCAGTGCACTGCTCGATGACGGTCACTGATTCGTTCGCGTCGTGCTTTTCCGGCATGATCCATCGTTCTTCCCCTTTTGCTGAAATCTCCAGGATTGCCTGGATGGTCGCATTGACGACTGTTCCGTCATCCTGATGTTTTCCCGACGGCCGCCAAGTGGACCACCACGGTGCACGACCAGTGGGGTCATCGTTGGAGCTTGCGCTTGGTTGGGCACCAGGCTGCTCGCTTCCGGCGCTGGGCTTCGGCATCGCCTTGGGTTCAGGGACAGGAGGTGTTTCTCCTGATATCCTCCACCATGCTGGTACTCCTTCTTCGCCGAAATCCTCGTTGAGGATGTTGATGAACTTCTTGTTGCCATCTCTGGAGTACAGCAAATTGTTGATGAAGGCCCGATGTTGCTTTTCATCCGCCGTCTTGCTCTCCTGCACGATGAACGACTCCCACGTAAGGCGGTTCGCTTCTTCCTGGGTGCGGTCCTCGCCACGTGGTGCAACGGTGGCGGGTAACTTCGATTCCCAGGCTTTGGCCATGACAGGGAATATCTTGTTGAGGTTGTTGAGCTGTTCGTCAACATCCTTGATGATGGCACCAACGTACCCCATTCTCTCACGATCACTCCCCCCGAATATCTCTCTGAGTCTTGCATGTGGAGTAAGGACACATCCCATAGCAATTGATGCAGCACACAACGCGTCGGGGATCGTGGTGATCATCTCGATCTTCCCGGTGATCGTCACATTCTTGGCCGTGCAAAGTGGTTCGCGTCTTGCAGCAAATGCCACGTACTTGGCAGAGATGTGACCACTGTGCAGACCCTTGCTTTCGGAGTGCAATATGTCTGAATCCAATATGCATCTCTGAACGCCGTGAACCGCTTCTCGCTCTTTTCCAGCCAAAGTGTCAGTGACGCGCTCTCCGCACGTATCCTTGCCGGTCCATGTCGCTCATGGAAGTACCGGTAGACATCGCCGACGGTTTGGTCGGGCCCGACCACATTGGATCCAGGTTGGCCGTCGATGTCCTTCGTGAGGGCCGTCATCAGTTCCCAGATGTTGATGATAACCTTCACGATCTCGGGGTCGATGAAGTGCTTGAGGATGGGAGCAGCCTTCTCCTTCATCGAGTTTTCTGATGCCACGACGTCTGCATCAACCTTCTCCCTTCCCGCAGAATTCAGTCCACTTCATCAAGCATTCTTTAGCGTACAGATTTATTTGGCGAACTTAGCTCCCATTTATCTAACTTAGCAAAACTGCATCCGCTAAGTGGTTATAGCTCACTTACTAAGTTCGCTAAGTCTTGACCTAAGTTCTGGCTAAGTTCTAGCTAAGTTACTGGAGCGTGCGCGGAGAAGGGTATATCGCTGTCTCCCCGACACGCGTGCGCGTGTATCCAGCTAAGCCCACATCGCACCGCAAAACAAACAGGGCTTTTGACCGCAGATGCGTGTGTTTGCAGCGCGCTTTTGCATGGATGAAAGGACATGCTGGGATAACTGCTGGCCTTCAAACATGGACATGTTTT
>CAUJNA010000815.1:25000-27500 GCA_963377175.1 Effrenium voratum | reverse complement strand
GGTGACTTCTGTAGGCAAGCCTCAAGCGAAAACAGGGCTGAGCCAATACAGTACATAGAAGACAGAGAAGAGCAACTTGAAACCGGGTTCCCTCTCAAACATCGCCCCAAGAGGAACCTCATCTGAATTTGGCTCAACATGGTGATGCGAACACAAGCTTGAAGAGGACATACAGGGACCTGTCTGGGAAATCAGAACAGGCTTTGCTGTCAGCTGAAAGACTTGAAGTTTGATGCCAACCGCTTTCCCATTTGGTGTATGCCCAGGCTCTCTCCTCGGTGGTCCAGCTTGCTAGTATAGCAGAGGTAGTAGCAGCACCAGCCCTTAGACACGGCAACCGCATGCGACTTTGGGTCGGGATGCTCGGGCTTCGCGTATCTGACTTTCTTCTCTGCATCCCTTGGCGTGGATCCCAAAAATGAAGAGGGTCTGCAGGATTGTCAGAAAGCAACCGTTTGTCTTCCGAACCCACTTCATGGCCAAGGCGCTTCATCAGCTTGGGCTCCATGTGCACCCAAGTCATGCCGCCCGTGGCCTCAAAGGCCTTGACCCCGGCCATGGCCGCCGCGTAGATGTAACTGTCATCCACCTGACTCAAAAGAAGTCCATATCAGTTTCTATTCCATCCCAATCACCCTTTGATGCGTTCCTTGTTCTGCAAACAAACGGCAGTCGTGTGCAGACTACACAGAGTACACGCCTGGGTGCGCACATGATGTTGGGAACATATTTCGTGCTGTACATACATGTATGGGACCAAAGTTTGTTTACGAGAGCTGCATGAAGTCTCATTGATGAAGAGTCAAAGGCATCAACCTGACACCTGTATGCTGGTCGGAGGGGCTTTCCGGTCCAGTGCGACTTGGCAGGGAGATAGGAATTGTTGTAGATGTTCGGAGCTTCGGGTCAAGAAGGTTTAGGGTTTAGGCTTTGTTTTGGGGAAAACACGGTTTAGGGCCCCGCTTAGATTTTGGTTGAGGATCAGCGCGGTCTCGGGCATAGGTTTCGGTTTGTCATGGCATATGGCGTCCCAGCCTGCACAGCTCGGAGCCTAAAGGGGCCAAAGCCGCAATACAAGTCACACTCGACCAGAAGTTCACGCGCCACCCATAGCGACATCGCAAACCAGGGATTGCAAAATTCAAAAGCACCATTGGGATCATCAATGCTACGCAAGCATATACACCGTCTCACTTTCACATGGATTCCAAGCCACTCCAATCACATGAGAGGAAGCGGGCGCTGGCCATGGGAAACATACGTAGCATCTCGCCGAAAAGGCATAGAGCTGCTAACATGCAAAAGTGAGAGACGGGTCGGTAAACCCAAGGTCAGGGGGCTTACCGGCTTTTTGTTGCACGAAGGCACGTGCCTAGCCATGGTAAAATTGATGACTTTATATTTTCTCTATTGTGCCATCTCCATCTTTCCTGAAAGCAATTTAGCTTGAAGCCGAATCTGGTTGCTTGACCTCAGCTCGTCTAGCTCAGAGAAGATAGCTGCCGGAAAGGCACCATAGGATTCTGCCAAGGGGCGCCATGAGCCTTGGCCTTGCCGATGGCATCCTTCGTGGCAGGCACGTCCGACTTTATCGCTGCTTCGCGCAGCTTCTTCAAGAGACCCTCCTGCGTGAGCACTATCATGCTCATCATGCATTCACATCCGCTTTACACGTTTCCCACGCGGCTAGCTTTAACCTTCAGCAACTCCTCTTCACAGCCTACCGGGCTACCTCCTCTCATTTGTCTCTTTTTGAAGCTTACCAGGCAAGTCTCTGATCTCTCCAACAACACATTGCTTCTCTTTTGACCTGTCCCAGTCCTGAACGAGATCCACCTTTGGGATCACGATGGGGTCCCACAAAACCCTGCCCTGAGCAGCGGGTGAATGCTGAACTGATGACTCGTTGGTTTGCGTGGCAGGATGATCGTTTGCGAATGGTTGAAGTCGTACAGGAGTGGCGAATACAATCAAGCCAAATGGACAACGATACAGACTTTGGAGCACTTGCAGGGTGCTGAGTGAAATGTCGCTTTCATATGCCATGTGCAGCTGCTTTTTTCTGGCCTGGTCATTGACGTACTCTACAGTCAGCTTGTCCCACTGTGCGTGGATGGTTGCAAAGCCATAGTCCTGCAAGTTCGGAGACAAGAGTCCGTGTTCGTTGCTGCTTGCAATTCGACACCTGGGCGCTTCGAACGTGTTCCCGTTGTATCCAACAAAAGCTGTAGATTGGAAAAGGCTTGGAGTCTGAGACTTCTTTCCAGCTGGTAAATCAATACGCACCCTCCTTGAAAAATATTCGGCTGGGGGCGGAATGCTCACTTATTCATAGGCTACCAGTGGCTCAAGTTGATTAGGAGAGCTCATCAATCGTTTGTAGTGCATTCCTCAAAGGGGGAAACGGCAATGTTGCTTTCAATTCTGGGTAGTACAGTAAACGGTTCAGTAGTAAGTTCAGGTCCGGAGACAACAACAGGCAGGGTTCTGCAGTACCACA
>CAUJNA010000815.1:10000-20000 GCA_963377175.1 Effrenium voratum | reverse complement strand
CTTTTCGGAAGGAACTGAAGTTGTGGAAAGCCGGCATCGTAGAATTTGTGCCAAGTTTCCGCAGACATGACTACGTTCCTGTGTTTTTAACGCCTTTCTGAAGGTGGGTTGATACAAATAGCTTCCACATGCGTCTCACACCACTGCTAACAAGTCTTTTGCATATTTCCGCTGACAAGCTACTGCAAAATGTCCATGGATCGGGCGTGCCAAGATGGCAAACACCGGTTTGCCACCAAGTCGCCTTTCATGGGAAGCACCCATCGCACCTTTTTGTTGTTTGGCCACTGCCAGTCATGCTCCGTGTCATAGTCGATCATGGCCTGAGTGGGGCGGTGCGTGTGTGCTAGGGTGGGTGGGAAGTGGGCCTTTGGCTTGGTTTAGTTCATGCACGCGAATCATTTCATCATACGCCCCTTTAAAGGCCTATGCTCTGGAGCTCCTTTCGCAAGATAGGGAGTCTTGTTTTCCCATCTTGGCATGGAACGCATTATTTTCTGGGAGACATCAACGTCTGTCGTGAACTTCTTGAACTTCTCAAAATGACCACAATCTTCAAATGTTCTCAAGTGATGCCGGCACCTGCGAGCAGGGGCTGTCGCGACGATTGTCCCTGTGCCCAATTTTGGGCCAAAGGCACCTTGGATGCAGCAAACGTCAAGTCAAGGTTGATGTATGTGCTGGGGATGAGAAGCACGCCGGGCATATTTGGGGTAACTATACGGCACACAAAATCGACACCGGGAAACATGCGATGAGAGCATGTGGGCAACGTTCGGTCCCGTATTGCAGCCAGCGCAAGAAACATTGTGTTGATGATATATGATACGTACCTGTTGTTGTAAACCCATCTTGTCTGATTCTTATGCCTTTACCAAATCCTGAACCGCGGAATACTGTGGATACAAATTGTGCCAGGGTGATGAACACTATTCTAAAATAAGTATGCGGATTCTCATTTCAGAACAGCTCTTGCCAAGCGCTGTGCAACCGTCAGGTAGATGCTGTACCGAGCTCACACGCACACAAAGCGCACATGCCACGCGATATGATTGAATCTGACATGCGCATCTGAAAGGCGAATGATGGCCTCTCTTCAACTGCGTGAATTCAAGCCCAAGCACACATCGCAAGTATGGCCGCCATAGTCATGGTTGCCTGGCGCGCTTGGACTCCACAACCAAGCTACTTGCTTGGCAAAGAAAACATGGTGAACCCGGCACCTTCATAAGCCCTGCATGGTATGCCCAACTTGTATCCAGTCACTAACAATGTCCTGTTTGGCATTGACCATGGATGAGATATTGATTCTCCCTGATTTGCTGGACGTCTCTGAGCTCTTCTCATTTTTTAAAAAGAATAATCCTTTCACTACGAAGTACACCATCCACCTTGGTCGGTCAAGAGATATTCAGCAAGTACGTGATAGTGGAAGGGCGTATGAAAATTATCTTGCGACAGCTCTCTGGCTCAAACGTCAAACGGAACACAACTCTCTCGTGGTATTTGTTGGCTATTCTGTACAGTGATCGGCCTTGTACTTATTTTTCTCTGTTTTCTTTTGTGTGTGTGTCCCTCTCTCTCATTATCTCATGCTGCAAAGCCGAACAAAGATGTGCCCCAAATCTGCGCTTCACATTCGCCTTCTGTTGACCCTCAACGTTTCAGTTGACCCCCAACGTTTCAGTTGACCCCCAACGTTTCAGTTGACCCCCAACGTTTCAGTTGACCCTAAGAGACATGGTTTCCGATTGCTTCCAAAGCAAAACACAAATAAATTGTAAAGTGTCTGAACATAGGGCTGAGCAGGAACTGAATCCATGATCTTTCCTCCTTTTCTTAGTGCTGCTCCCGGTTGCTCATCCACCAATCAGCAAGTGTGCGGCGATGTGATGAAAACTGACGGATCGATGTGGAGATGCCTAGAGAGCCAAGCCAGGGGATCTGCAGACTTTGATCAGGGTAGAGCTCCTGCGCAAAGGCCCACTTGCAAGCAAAGCTTGCGTGGCTATGTGCTGAATTTCTTGGAACACCCACGATGGCACCGGCAGAAACGGATGGAATCAGCTGGGAATAGCTGGGGTGCCACAACTTGGCTCTGGCACAATCAGCGCAACGCCGCTCCTCGAACATCATGCTCCAAAGCGGGTCGGTGGTGCTCTCCACTCCTGCGCAAAAGCTACGAGAAACAACTGTCCGCTGGACTCAGCCTTTGGCGACGGGACATTTAGCCAAGCCACACATGAAGCTCTGATTCGAATGGTTCCCACCAAGGAGAACCTAGATGCCAGCCCCACCGTGGTGTTGCCAAATAATGCTAATACACCCGCAGAAGAGCACCACTCAATACTGCTTGCTGCATTCTGAGCCCAACTGCGAATATGTTGTGCGCTTGCTAGCGGCTGGTGCAAGTCGCCGACTCTGGGGAAGAAAAGCGACGATTTGTGGGCTTGCAGACTCAAGCAAGACTGATTCAGTTGCCTACCACGAAAGAAAGGAGGCCACGAAACGCAACCGAACAGAGCAGGTGCAGCGGGTTACGTTTTTAGCCTGACGCCTTGAAGCCCTGAAGACTCGTGTCTTCCTGTCTTCGCGTCTTCGCGTCTCCGCCCAAGCCCTGCTGACTCCCTGAAAACCCGAAGCCCTGAAGACGTGTGTCTTCGTGGCTTCGCGTCTGCGTGTCTTCGCCAAAGCCCTGCTGACTCCCTGAAGCCTTGAAGCTCTGAAAACGCTTGTCTGTGTGTCTTCGCGCCTTGGTGTCTTCGCCCCAGCCCTGTTGAGTCCCTGAAGCCCTGAAGATCTGAAGACGCGCGTCTTCGTGTCTTCGCGTCTTCGTGTCTTCGTCCCAGGTCTGCTGCCTCCGTAAAGGTTTGAAGATGCGTTTCCTGTCCTTGTGTCTTCGCCTAAGTTCGCTCGGAAGCCACGCAGACCCGCGACTTCGTGTCTTTGCTCGACTCCGTGAAAATGCGTATCCTTATGTCTTTGTGTCTTCGCTTGTGACGTTTAGGAGAGGCGTGTCTTCGTGTCTCGTGTCTTCGTTAAGGGACTTGCAGCCTGGAAAGAAGTTAGGGGTTGTGGCCCAAACAGAAACTCCAAAACAAACGGCTGGTTGTCAAAATGTTAGCTCCAAGTTTTGTAGCGTAAATCGCCATTCCATGATAGCCCGTATCATTCGGGCAATATGAATACGTAACTATTGCGGCGCAATACGCTTGCCTTAAATAAATAGCTAGATAGACAGCCAAATAGATAGCTACATAATTAGGTAGCTAGATAGATTGCTAGATAGACACACGGAGGTTTCGCAGGGTTTAAATTTCGCGGCAGACGCAGCATTTTGGCAAGGTCGGGTAGCGATTTCATGGCAGGCGCGGAACTTTCGCATGGTCAAGTACAGATTTCGTGGCAGGCGCGGCCTTCTCTTACTTCTGGCACGGACACATCGCAAATTGCATTGGCACGGGCGCGCAAGGCGGCGCATGCAGATTTCGTGGCAGGAGCAGTACTTTCGCAAGGTCAGGTACAGATTTCGTGGCAGGGGCAGCATGTTCGCAGGGTCAAGTACATATTTCGTGGCAGGTGCAACATTTTCACAGGGTCAAGTACAGATTTCGTGGCAGGCGCAGCGTTTTTGCAAGGTCAAGTACAGATTTCATGGCAGGCGCAGCAATTTCGCAAGGTGAGGTGCAGATTTCGCAGGCGCAATACTTTCGTGATTGAAGGTGCGATTACATTTTTCCAGTTGTGCGTCAAAAATCGAAGAAGTTAAGTACAAAAGTAGAATTCGAAGTGCACTTCTCCCAGCTGCAGCTTGAAAATGGAAAAAGTCAAGTACAAAAGTAGTTCTCGAAGTAGACATTTTGATGAAGCGAGCTAGATAGATAGATAAATAGCTAGATAGACAGCCAGATAGATAGCTACATAATTAGATAGCTAGACAGATTCCGAGAAAGACACACGGACTTTTCGCAGGCTTTAAATTTCGTGGCAGACGCAGCATTTTGGCAAGGTCGGGTGCAGATTTCATGGCAGGCGCAGCACTTTCGCAAGGCACAGTACAGATTTCGTGGCAGGCGCAGCCTTTTCTTACTTCTGGCACGGACACATCGCAAATCCCATTGGCGCGGACGCGCAAGGCGGCGCATGCAGATTTCGTGGCAGGGGCAGCATTTTTGCAAGGTCAAGTACAGAATTCGTGGCAGGCGCAGCACTTTCGCAAGGTCAAGCGTGGCAGGCGCAGCACTTTCTCAAGGTCAAGCACAGATTTCGTGGCAGGCGCAGCTCTTTCGCAAGGTCAAGTATAGATTTCGTGGCAGGCGCAAAAGGTCAAGTATAGATTTCTTGGCAGGCGCAGCACTTTCGCAAGAAGGTCAAGTACAGATTTCGTGGCAGGCGCAGAACTTTCGCAAGGTCGAGTACAGATTTCGTGACAGGCACAGCACTTTCGCAAGGTCAAGCATAGATTTATTGGCAGGCGCAGCTCTTTCGCAAGGTCAAGTAGAGATTTCGTGGCAGGCGCAGCACTTTCGCAAGGCGCTGTGTCCACACTCTGCGAGCCGTTCGTGATTGCGGCGCCTGCTCGGAGGCGGGTTCGGGGCGGTCTCGGAATGGTCTTGACAGATAGACGGAGACATCGATATGTTAAGACAGAAAGACAGGAAGGACGGAAAGAAAGACTGAGATGAGAGAAAGAGAGCGAAAGAGAGAAGCACGACAAGCGCAGGAAGCCGCAGAAAGACACAAGTGTCTTTGATTGCTCAGTCCAAGGCACTCTGCAAGAGTAACTGTCTTTTTGTTTACTTTACGTGGCTCAAATCTAGTTACTTTCGTCGACTTGGGCATTTGGCACACCTCACACCTGACCACGCAACTTGTCACACTTTACTCAACCCCACAGTCAGTCAAGCGCTCCAAGGGATGAAGAAGTCACCCGGCTACAAGGAGAGCTGCGCGAAGCACAGTCGGTCGCACGTGGACTGCGGAAAGGACTACGAGAAGGCGCGAACGCCGCCTGGAACAGGTGCCATCATGGAGGGTGGCCGGCGAAAGGGCTTGTACAGATTGCACGGCCGGCGCAACTGCCACCACCTGAACACACACGACCCACTGAAAGCAATGGGTCTGGTGGCTAACGTGGACGATCAGGCGGTCCTGACAGCGCAAGCAGCCGTCCACTATCTGACAAAGTACATCGGCAACCTGCAGCTTCAAAATGTCGTCGTACATCGACGAAGTCATCTGCAAGATGCCAGATGACCAAGAGATGACCGTAGCGTCGCTCTTGTCCAGGCTTTTCGTCCACGCCGCAGTGCCGCAGGAGATTTCCTCCTTGGAAGCATGGCACGTGCTGCTGGATTTGCCACGCACGCTTTCGTCGCGCCAAGTCATGGCGCTGAACGCGAAGGACACCCAGTCCTTCAGAGACATTTCTGAGATAGAGCGTGGAGTCTGCTCTACGGCCGAGAGAGGTCGAAAACTACATGAGCCGCGTGGGCAGCAAGCGGGATGAGGCATTGCGCGCGGAAGATTTGCAGCTTGGGCTAGGTTTTTGAGCCAAGTGGCCCGGGACGGACCGCCTGTCGCTCCGCAAGCCGTGTGTCGGGGAAAAGCCGTCCTACAGCTGGATGCGCGGCCCAGACAATACAGCACGGCTTGAGCAGACGCAGAGAAAAGGCGCTCTCCGGGGGGGGGGAAGAAGGAAAGTCGAACTTGAAGCGCTCGTTCGCTTTTTTTGCTTTGGTGGACTGGGATGAAGGCTTTGGAAAAGGACAATAAAAAAAGCTGAAAACAGCACACAAGACCAAGAGAGAGAGAGAGAGAGAGAGAGAGAGAGAGAGAGACAGAGAGAGACAGAGAGAGACAGAGAGAGACAGAGAGAGACAGAGAGAGACAGAGAGAGACAGAGAGAGACAGAGAGACAGGCAGAGAGAGAGAGAGAGAGAGAAAGAGAGAGAAAGAGAGAGAGAGAGTGAGAGAGAACCAAGGGGCAAAGAACAGCTCTCCAAACTATAGTTGTTCACTGCGGAACTTCCGCCGCCCGCCTCTGCCGGACCTTACTTGTATCGACCAGTGTTTGGAGCAGCTGTGGCAAGCTTTTTGATGTCTGGCAGGAGGCGTGCGACATCCAATCTCGGCTTCCCTGGGCCCGTGTTATCTACCACTAAGTTGTTGAGCTGTGTGCCCCATGCTTTCCAAGCCTTGAAGGCAGCAGTGTCTGAAGACGCGCGTCTTCGTGTCTTCGCATGTCCGCCCAAGCCTTGCTGACTCCCTGAAGACCTGAAGCCCTGAAAACGCGTGTCTTCGTGTCTTCGTGTCTTCACCTAACATCCGAAAGCGTGCAAGCACTACAGCCTTGAAACCTTGATGCCTTGAAGCCCTGAAGATGCGTGTCTTCGTGTCTTCGTGTCTTCGCCTGACGCCCTGAAGATGCGTGTCTTCGTGTCTTCGGGCCAAATTTCGCTGTAACCCTCTGCGCCTTCAATGCGCAACCGGTTGAAGTTTCCGGAGCCGAGATGGAGAGTGCCCTGATCGAGCGACTAGCCTTGGAAGATGCAGGCTTCTTTGAGGAGTAGAGAGGGAAGTCTTCAAACAGGAATAAGGGTTTTGGTGGCGTTGCAAAGCTCAATAAGGGTTGTTTTCCTGCCAAACTCAATGGATGATGCTACATCACTGTTGGTGGAAAATGGAGGCTTGAAGTTGAAGCAGGTTTGCACATTACCAATCGATCATTTTGAGACAATCAGGTTCAACGCGTCAATATGTCTCTTCCATGGTCGGAGGATAAACATTCGAGCCACATTGGCAAGTTGAAACAGGACGCGGCAATGGTCAAGGCATCATTTTTTGTTTTCAAAGGCAGATCAAGGAAAGCACAGTTTCATTCATATGTGCTAAAAAAAAGCTTCCCATACATGTCTGTGTGTGTGTGTCTAGGCACATGTTGTGCAAACACTAGAATGGGCAGCGTGTGTGCGAGTAAGCAAATAAGCGAGCGTCAAAGATTTGACGAGTGAGCAAGATAAAGTGTGCAAGTGTAAAACTTGAGGGAGCGTGGTTGTGTGCAATTTGCATCAGCGGCAAGAGCAAATCAATGTGGACTCCCTGGCAAAGAGCAGCGGCGTCCTGCGTAGTAAAAGTTATCAGCAGTGTTGATGATAAAGCTCCTTAGTGGGAGGTTGAACTACAGTGCATCGAAGGACATCTCCCTCGCCCCACACACACACACACATATACAAACACGCGCGCGCACGCGCGCTCGCGCACGCGCGCATGCGCGCACACACGCACGCAAACACACAAACACACAAACATGAAAGCAAGACACACTTTCGTGACACAGGTTGACTCCTCATGGCCCATGCTTCTTGCAGGCGCCCGAGAAGCCGAACCACTTTCCAAGCGTGCAGCTAGAATGGCAATGCACTGCTTGAACCACATTCCAACTGCGGAAAAAGAAGCGTTTTTGGCTGTCTCGTGAGCCTGCACCAAATGTTTCTGTTGGCCATGGCCTTCAAGCCTGCTGCTCAGGGGCGGTTTCCTCTCCCGAGCAAGATCTGTCATAGAAGTGGCCACATTTTGCTGGGCATAGTGGTCACGCCAGAAAGCATCATGATCCTGGGAGGCCAATATGGCAATATGCAATTGTGCAATGATGTGCAATGATGTGCAAATGTACACAAGGAAACAAACCGTGGACTCACATTACACGCAAAGGATCTTCGGACTGAGAACCCTTCGGATCTTTGAGGCTTTCGTGAACAAACGAGATCGCGGGCAAACGTATCCCCACATGATCCCTCTCTGACCCGCTGGCATTTCGTGAACATGTCAGCGTCAAGGTCTGCTAAGTCTCCGGGTTGCATCGATTGTTCTTGGACGCGCCTGCAAAGGCGGCTCACGAAAGGAAGCTGGAGGATGCTGGAGGAACATATGTGTACTTTGTCGCCAATGAGGCGACCTTTCATTTCCGAGGCTCTGAGACTGACGCATGGATTGAATGATTGATTTATTGATATATGGAGGAAACGAAACATAGCCACCAGTCATAACCTGCCGTGCAACTTCAGGGTCTGTATATATGCTTGCAAGAGAAGTCCATTGGGCCATTGGGCTGAGAGCGCGCTGATGGCTCCAAACTGAGAACTCTGGCAACTAGCAGGCTTCCAGCTTATGAAACTCACCTTGCCTCATCTCGCTCCCCGTGAGCTATGAGCGTTGACTTTCTGTGTGCAATGTGTTCGCTCCGCGCCTCCTTTGTCCCAACTGCATTCCAGGTGCATAGAGCCGCAAATCGGTCGGCCGCCCCCCCATGATCTTGTAACCTGGCGCGTTCATGCATCCAAACCAAGAGGGCCATCACGTTGCCTCGGAAAAGCGGCATGCAACAGCTCAAAGTCCTTATAGCTGTGAGTTTTTCCAACCTGCTTGACCTAGCTGCTTGGCCTAGCTGCTGGTTTGCTCCACATTTTGTTGAAGGCCAAGCTAGACAGCTGCAAACGTCCCAACATCCGGCCTTAGCGGCGGTCGTGTAGCCGTTTGCCTTCGCCTCCTTCCAATGCTGGGGCGACCTGGCTCCCCGGAAGCAGTGCGTGTTCCACATCCTGAGCGGCGATCTCTTCTTCCAAATCAAATCCACTGCAGTAAATGCACAAGCAGAGAGCTCCAGTTTTGCAAGAGCCGCATAAACACTGTACACACTCAGACTGCCCCTTCCCAAAATCAAAGAATGGACCTTAGACAGGCACGGTGTCAATCGTGTTTGGACAATGAGGGTCGTTTGTACCAGGGCAGAACTACAACACCGCCCACCTCTGAAATGGAAAAAATGAAAAAGAAAGGTTGCCTGCCTTGCCTCAATGGAACGCATTGGCTTTCTCAACGGGCTCCGAAAGGCTTGCGCTTAACCGGAGGCTAGAACCTGCCTGGACATGTCTTTCTTCTACTGGATCCGGAAAAACTATAATTGCATGTTCTTTTGCGCTGGATTGACTTGCTGCAAAAAAGCAAAGTTCCCCTCCCGACCTCTTGCAGCGAAGTTGCTGTTCGGTCCAGTCACTTGCCATGTTAATGCCGGTTCCTGCAAGGTCCGATGTTTTGCAACGTGCGGACGGATAAGGCTGATAAGGAAGTGACACTACCAGCCATTCAGGCGGAACGTTTCAACCTGGCTGGTCTTGTGAATAGAAATGCCTCTCCAAAGCCCCGGTCCTGGGTAGGTACCCCAATCCTTGGCCACAAACTTGACCCACAGATTCAGACTTCATTAACAGACTCCACGCGTTCCGAGCCTGATCACTTCGACAAGGCCTACACATTTTGGAGCACTTTCATGACACATTCAGGATTCAGGGAGCCATATCTCACCTGCAAAATTAGTGGATCAAACACTGCCTCTCCTTGACAAAGCAAATCCAATGAACCCAGCCATCAAACCCAAACACAAAGCACACACAATAATCTTGATGCGGGCTATCACCGTGGCCGAGCTGCCCCGATGACGAAAATGTGCACATCTTCCGGGTCGCCATTGTCCGGGAGCAAAGCAGGCAGCGGCTTTGTACCCAGGCGCCTGAACTTCTTGAGCGCCTCGGCCCTGGCTGTCGCAAAGAAGTCGAACCGAACTCATTTGATCAGCTGACTTGTCATATAGGCATTTGCCCACTGACTTGGGCGAAAGTGGATTCTCATGCCAGGCAGGAATTTGACCCGCGAGAAAATGCCTGCAACGAGTTTATTTTCCGTGGCACATCATCGACCAAGATAAAGCCTATTGTAGTCTCCACCCTGACCTGAACGACGTCTTTATATCTCTTGTGGTATCGAACGCTGTCACATCAGCAAGAACTGCTTGCGCGTTTTGCAATGGAATTGACGAGTCTATGATAAGTAGATTCCACTTCCCGCACGCCAGTCGCTCGCTTGGCAACTGTGAGAAGCTGACAACGTTACCACAATAAACCCATAGGGATCACCAAAAAACGATACAGCCAACAGGGGCCAG
>CAUJNA010000815.1:0-5000 GCA_963377175.1 Effrenium voratum | reverse complement strand
CAACAAACAACACCAACAACACCAACAACACCAACAACACCAACAACACCAACAACACCAACAACACCAACAACACCAACAACACCAACAACACCAACAACACCAAAAACACCACCAACACCAACAACACCAACAACACCACCAACACCACCAACACCACCACCACCAACAACAACAACAACAACAACAAACAACAACCAACAACCAACAACCAACAACCAACAACCAACAACCAACAACCAACAACCACCAACCACCAACAACCACCAACAACCATCAACAACCAACAACAACCAACAAAAAACAACAACCAACAACAACCAACAACAACCAACAACAACCAACAACAACCAACCACCACCAACCACCACCAACCACCACCAACAACCAACAACCACCAACCAACAACCAACAACCAACAACCAACAACCAACAACCAACAACCGCCAACCGCCAACCACAACCACAACAACAACAACAACAGCAGCAACAGCAACAGCAACAGCAACAGCAACAGCAACAGCAACAGCAACAGCAGCAACAGCAACAACAGCAACAACAACAGCAACAACAGCAACAGCAACAGCAACAGCAACAACAACAGCAACAGCAACAGCAAGAGCAACAGCAGCAGCAGCAACAACAAACAAAGGACAACCAACAACCACCACGACAACCAGCAAGAAGCAAGACACAAGAAACAGGGAAAACAAGCAACACACAACACACAGCACACAACACACAACAAACAACAACCAGCAACAACCAGCACAGCCAGACAACCAACGCAATTCACACAACAAGCAACACACAAGAAACAACAACAAACAACAACCAGCACAACCAGCACAACCAACGCAACCAACACAACCAACACAATCAACACAACAAACACAACCGACACCCGACAACCAACAAGCAAAACCACAACAACAACAAGAACAGAAACACAAAACCAAGAACAGAAGCAAGAACAACGGCAACATCCACAGCGCCAGCATTAGCAGCAGCGACAGCAACAGCACAACTGTTGATTCTCTTCAACGCTTCCTTTTCAAACGAAGTAGGAAGCCCCTTTTTGGGGCCAATTTCGGGCCTGTTTTTGGGCCGGACTTTGCGCCAGGTCCGTGGATTCTGGGGGGTTGGCTTAGACAGTTCATGTGCGTCGCGGCAACAACAAAAAAGAGCCACCACCCAACTGGCGCTACTTGCTTGTTGAAACTGGGAAGCGGGGCTTCCGTCCTCAGTCTCACCAGAGCGGTGCGAGCACATCACGCCCCATCCGTTGGTTTTGCACAGCTTCACTGCCTCAATGGACTCGGAGACAGTGCCAATCCTCGGAAATCGGTCTTCGAGGGAGCCAGCCACAGGCGGTACATATATATATATATATATTATATTATGTGTGTGTCTTCGACTTAGAATAGCGGAGCCCGAAAACTGGATGGTTTTCTTTTGGGTAATTAGTGGTTACTCTCAAACAACAATCGCATATCTAGTGTCACTGTTTGTTTGTCCTCTTCGGAGTCCTCTTGCTCGCTGCTTCCCTATTCTGCCTCCCTAACTATTGTTTGCTTTTGGGAAGGAACCACGACTGGCCAAAGAGAGCCTTCTCACGCAAGCCCCAATGCTTGGTTTATTATTATTGTTTTTTCAGACCCGGACAAACAAAGGGAGTCCAGATTCTCAGAAGTGCTGCTCACGACAAGCGGCTGGTTCACCTTCAGCAGCAGGGCGTTGCAGGCCTTGTCATCAATGGCCTTCTTCACACGGGACACGTTCGTGACGGTCAGATCGTCTCCTACAACCTGAGCGTGGCTCAGATCATGCTTGACCCCGAGCTGGTCTCAAAATGTGTTCAATGCGCAAATTCACATACACACAGAAGTCTAGGATTTCAACTCTTCCGAATCGGCTCGTACTTTTGAGCCACAGCGACCTGAGTCGGTCCTCCCACCTTGCTTGTGAATGTGGTCCATGCCGCCCAATCATCCTGATCAAACGGATCCTCAATGGTGATCAGTGGATAGTTCTTGCACAGGTCGGCATAGAAGTCTGCCAGCGTCTCTCCCGTCATCTTCAGCTCCGGGGTCTTCTCAGCATCAGGATACCAGGTGCCCAGGTCATAGCAGTCTGCACCTTCCACCTTGAACTCGGAAGCGGCCACGTCCATGCCGATCTTGCACTTGTCCTCCGCACATTTCAACCCTCATTTCAAATCACCGGAGCATGTTTGCTGGACAAAACACGCAAAGCTGATCAATGGCTATGATATCAGGAAGCAACATGGTATGTCTGGCACACACACTTGAACTCCCGAAGGAGGGTACTCATCAAAGTACTGAGTGGGTCTTCAAGTAATAGTTTCGGCTCACAGTCACTTGGCTTCCCTTTAGCTACTTTAACAGGGAACCAAGAAGCAACGGCGGCTCAGGGGAGGCAAAAGGACATTCAGAGATCACTTGCAGCTACGCATTGAGGCGTCCCTCAACGCTTCCGGCCAAACTTCCATAGCTTCGTTGGCGTGGAGGAAGATGGCTGCCACGCACCCTGCGGTAAGCAGAAGTGGTGCAAGATCTGCCACTCCGCACACACACGCCCCTCAAAGAGGGGCGAGAATCACTTTTTTGGGGGGGAAAAACACGCGCCCCAAAACCGGGCGAAGACCCGACAGAAAACAAACAGAGCAGGAAAACAAAAGAACAGAAAGGCCCCACGTTGGGTCTCCGCGGGCAAAACCCAACCAAGTAACACGAAAAATCGGGGAACCCGAGTTTAGGGTCACCGCCAAGGGCAAAGAACCCCAAACAGCCCAGAAACCCTCCTAAACCTGGTAGAAAAAGAGCACCGCGAAGTTGAAGAACGACACCACGAACACGCCATCCCTAAACGGGCGAAGAGGAACAACAGGAAGTAGTAGGAAAAGAGGGAGGAGAAAAAGAAGGAAAGTAAGAAAGAGAGAGCGAGAAAAAAAAAAGAAGAGAAAGGAGGTGAGATGCGTATTTAGGGCGCCGCAGCCCGCCCGGGGAAAGGAGAAAGGAAAGAAAGGGAAAGAGAAGAAGAAGAAAGAGAGAAAAGAAGACAAAGGGGGCGAGATGCGTATTTAGGGCGCCGCAGCCCGCCCGGGGAGAGGAGAAAGGAGAGAAAAGAAAAGCAAAGAAAAGAGAAGCAGAAGACAAGGAGACAAAAGAAGAAAAGAAGGAAGAGGGAGGAAAGGAGAGGGGGGGAGGGGAGGAGAGAGGTTGTAGTATGCGTTTTTAGGGCGTCGCGTCCCGCCCAGGCAGACACAGAGGATGAAGGCCAAGGCTCGAAGAGGAGGGCGTCGAATCCCGCAAAGGGGCCAAGAAGACGAACACGAAATAGCAACGGAAGGGGAAGAAGACGGCAAGCCAAACAGCGCGAGGAAAACGAGGAGTAGGAACAGGTAGACAGACAAGAAGACAACGACGAGGAGAAAGATGGACGCCGCGAGGACAAACAGGCCATCCCTAAGCGGGCGAAGAGAAGGACGACAAACACGCGGGTCGCGAAAACCAGAAAGAAGAGACCGGGAGGAAGAGGAAGCCATCCCTAAACGGGCGAAGAGCCAGACGGGACACACGGACGACGAAAGCGAGGAAGGTGAAACGTAACTATGATCGAGTGGCTGTCTTCCCTTTAGTGAAACCTCGTTCCTGCTTAAACGTGAAATTCCGCTGGAGTATGATAAGAACGTTGAGGTCAAATTTTCCGGCGAACCGGCCCGGGGTCACACGATGGGTACACCCGAGGTTCCCCCAAGATGGGGTGATCACACTTGAACTCCCGAAGGAGGGTACTCACCAAAGTACTGAGTAAGTCTTCGAGTAATAGTTTCGGCTCACAGTCACTTGGCTTCCCTTTAGTACTTTAACAGGGAACCAAGAAGCTACGGCGGTTCAGGGAGGGCACCAAAAGGACATTCAGAGATCACTTGCAGGTACGCATTGAGGCGTCCCTCAACGCTTCCGGCCAAACTTCCATAGCTTCGTTGGCGTGGAGGAAGATGGCTGCCACGCCCCCTGCGGTAAGCAGAAGTGATGGCAGGGTATTCTGGCACTCCGCGCACACACACACACACACGCACGCACGCACGCACGCACGCACCCACGCACCCACGCACCCACCCACCCACCCACCCACCCACCCACCCAGCCACCCAGCCACCCAGCCACCCACCCACCCAACCACACACACACCCACACCCACCCCCACACACACAGAGACACAGACACAGACACAGACACAGACACAGACACAGACACAGACCCAGACACAGACACAGGAGGCACAGGCACAGGCACAGGCACAGGCACAGGCACAGGCACAGACACAGACACAGACACAGACACAGACACAGACACAGACACAGACACAGACAAAGACACAGACACAGACACAGACACAGACACAGACACAGACACAGACGCAGACACAGACGCAGACGCAGACGCAGACGCAGACGCAGACGCAGACGCAGACGCAGACGCAGAGACACGCAGAGACACACAGAGACACACAGAGACACACAGAGACACACAGAGACACACAGAGACACACAGAGACACACAGAGACACACAGAGACACACAGAGACACACAGGGACACACAGAGACACACAGAGACACACAGAGACACACAGAGACACACAGAGACACACAGAGACACACAGAGACACACAGAGACACACAGAGACACACAGAGACAGAGAGACACAGAGAGACACAGAGAGACACAGAGAGACACTGAGAGACACAGAGAGACACAGAGAGACACAGAGAGACACAGAGAGACACAGAGAGACACACCGAGAGACACAGAGAGACACAGAGAGACACAGAGAGACACAGAGAGACACAGAGTGACACAGAGAGACACAGAGAGACACAGAGAGACACAGAGAGACACAGAGAGACACAGAGAGACACAGAGAGACACAGAGAGACACAGAGAGACACAGAGTGACACAGTGAGACACAGAG
>CAUJNA010000814.1:95000-149044 GCA_963377175.1 Effrenium voratum | reverse complement strand
ACCCACACCCACACCCAAACTTACACCACCACACCCCGCCCACACACACACACACACACACACACCAACACACCCCACCCACACACCCACCTACCCACCCACAGACACCCACCCACACACCCACGTACCCACCCACAGACACACAGACACACAGACACACAGACACACAAAGACACGCAGACACGCAGACACGCAGACACACAGACACGCAGACACACAGACACACAGACACACAGACACACAGACACACAGACACACAGACACACAGACACACAGACACACAGACACGCAGACACGCAGACACGAAGACACGCAGACACGCAGACACGCAAACACACAGACACACAAAGACACGAAGACACGCAGACACGCAGACACGCAGACACGCAGACACGCAGACACACAGACACACAGACACGCAGACACCCAGACACACAGACACACAGACACACAGACACACAGACACACAGACACACAGACACACAGACACACAGACACACAGACACACAGACACGCAGACACACAAACACACAGACACACAGACACGCAGACACACAGACACGCAGACACGAAGACACGCAGACACGCAGACACGCAGACACACAGACACACAGATGCACAGACGCACAGACAGACAGACACACAGACACGCAGACTCCCAGACACACAGACACACAGACACACAGACACACAGACGCACAGCAGACTCACAGACGCACAGACGCACAGACGCACAGACGCACAGACGCACAGACGCACAGACACACAGACACACAGACACACAGGCACACAGACACGCAGACTCCCAGACACACAGACACACAGACGCTCAGACGCACAGACGCACAGACGCACAGACGCACAGACGCACAGACGCACAGACGCACAGACGCACAGACCCACAGACCCACAGACCCACAGACGCACAGACGCACAGACACGCAGACACACAGACACACAGACACACAGACACACAGACACACAGACACACAGACACACAGACACACAGACAACACACACTAGACAACACAGACACACAGACCACAGACAAGCCCAGGACACCCAGACAAACACCCAACACCCACCCACGCCACCCACCACCCACCCACCCACCGCCCCCCCACCCACACCCCCCACCCCAACCCACCCACACCACCCACCCACCACACTCCACCCACCCCCACCCACCCACCCCACCCACCCATCGCACCCTCTCCACCCACACACACCACCCACCCACCCACCCACCCACCCACCCACCCACCCACCCACCCACCCACCCACCCACCCACCCACCCACCCACCCACCCACCCACCCACCCACCCACCCACCCACCCACCCACCCACCCACCCACCCACCCACCCACCCACCCACCCACCCACCCACCCACCCGCACACCCACCCACACCCGCACACCCTCCCACACCCACATCCACACCCACACCACCACACCCACACAAACCCACACCCAGACCAACACACCCACACCACCACACCCACACCCACACACCCACACCCACACACCCACCCGCACACCCACACCCACACCAACACACCCCAAAAATTGGCGGCCGCCGTGAGCCAAGACTAGTACTGTGGATTGGCAACATCATGCAGGGATCAATTAAACCCTATTGAGATGAACCACCCAACAACCAGTGCATGCCGTGGATTTTGTCCATTCAGTGTAAGGCCATGTGCCCATGGGCATGCTTTGTTTTGGAACCCCCATGATGTTTCTCAATCCTAAACGTTCCTGTACAACCAGCCCTATTTACCATATATGTCCATGCGTTCACTTCTGGAACGACCCTCAAGAAGTGTATTGTCAAAAAGACAGACCCAGATTTCCAACTTGCAAACATCCCTCTTAAGCATCATCAACAACACTACACATCTCAGACATTCGGATCCAAAAGGCGATGCAATCAAAGCCATTCGCCACGCAGATGGCAGGTTCCTAGCTCCCGTGTCCAATCCTCACACATCAGCCCACTCAACGAACATCCACGCGCCTTTCCAAGAGGCCATCTTACATGTTGAAGTCTTCCAACTTGATCGGCCCCATGTCAACCACCCCATAAAAGATCGCCCCCCTTTTTCGGGACACTCCCAAAGCTCAAAGCCACCAAACAAACATCAAAAACCAAAACAGGTAACTCCCAAAGCCCACAATCACCCAAAACAGGGAGTAGAGCCGTCAAAGCCCGTTCTCCGAAGTCGGCGAATGCGAGCTAAGCAGCCGGGCCAAGGCCCCAGCTGCGAGAGAGCCACCACCTGCGAAACGGAGAAGGCCAACCATTGGGCCATGGGTCAAAATCCCCTACCGCCAGTGAACGTCCCAATCCCCACTAAAATAGACTAAAATGTGTCGTGCACCTACCCCAAAATGGAACCATTGGCTTTGACCCACAGCCATGTCAGAAAAAATGATGCTGCCCTACCTTCCCATGAAAAAGAGAGAGAGAGAGAGAGAGAGATAGAGAGAGAGAGAGAGAGCAGCGGATTTTCCTATGTCCTACCCCCAAAGTGGATGGGTGTGTCCAAGAAGTCCTTGTGAATTCCCCGGTCTCAAGGTGGGAAATGAGGAACCGCGAAAGCCGGGTTTCCCTTTGGTGCCGAGATGTCCCTTTGCTCACCTGAACATGGCCGTTCATGAATTTTGATGCATAAAATCTGCTGAAAGGACACAATCCCTGTGAACCCCAGTTGTAAGAACAAGTGGAAACATGTTGTGTTGCAACTACTAGGTTGCTGAGAATCAGAACATGTACTTATAAGGGCGAATCCTATACCAACAAAGGGACAACTGAACATAAGTCAATCTGTATTGTGGTAGAGCAAAAGTAGCCCAGGGTTGAGGTTGAGTGTTGCTCCGGAAACACTCGCTTCTGAGATTCTCTGCGAAGCCATCTTCTCCCAAGAAGTGCTGCTCTGTCGCTTTCCCTTGACCTGCAATGATACCAGCGGTGTCTCTGGCTCCTCAGATGCGGTTCTCTTTGATGGGCACGGTAAAGCCCCCACTTGGCCTGTGTTCGCCCCAATGGCCTCATACCGACAGTTGGCCCCCGGCATATCATCTATATACAAAACTGTAAGTGCCCATTGAAAGCAGCATCCATATGAAACCAATTCCCACAGCGAGCCGCTCCAGCCTAGTCCGAAACTAGTACGTCAGCAAAGAAATTGGAAAAGCCAAGAGAGACACATGCGTTGTGCGTTTGGACAAGATGCTATTTGCTTCTTGCAAAGATGAGGTCGGCAAGGGAAACCTAAACCACAGGAAACCAAACCAACCTTGTGTGTTTTGGGAGCGCAACCCCGATGTTCGTTGTGCATCTTCGTCTGGAGCCTTACCTACTGGCTGTGCTGGTTCCCTCCCGAACAAAACGGGTGTTCAGATTCTGGGCTATATCTAGTGAAGCTTCATATACAAAAGGTGCCATGGCCAAAACTCCTCTGTCCGTCATGATCATGGTTGCCCCTTACAGTGGTTGTCCAAAACCTTAAGGGGTCCAATAACCACCCCCACCAACCCCAAGATTACCCATTCGCAACAACCTGCATGGAAAGAACGGTGGGGTCCCTTCTGGTGGACAATTGCATGGGATGGGGATTCATGTAATCCTGACAAAAGACGCGAGTTCAAGCTCACCGGTCTGAGGCTACAACAAGCTCATAAAGCTTTGATTTGCCCCAAATGGCGATGTTCCTTTGGAGTTGCCTTTAAACCAACCTGAATAGAGTACCCGCATTGGTCATCGGGTGTGCTCAGGGGATCCTACACTGAGCTTTCCCTAAGGAGCTGCTGAAGGCCTTTGACTGAGGCCCCTTGAAAACATGCGGGACTGTTTCAATCCGTCCCCATCAGCACTTTTGCGCGGTATTCACAGCTCTGCAAAGAGACCGATGCTCGTATGAAATCGAAATCCCAGCGGTGGCCATGTGTGCGGGACCAAGATGGCCGTGCAGCTTTGATGGGAATGCCATCCAACATGGGTGGTAAATGATGTCCGCCCAAGAGGCCCCGACTCAACTTCAGAACAGGATTGCAAATTGCAAGTCAAGTCGCTTTGGTTCTTCTTGGGTTGGTCTCATTTAGAGGGGAGCCCAAACGGGTGTGTTGCCTTCGGTTTCGCTTGACCACTTTGGTTTCCCTTGAAAGCAACCTCAAACAGGAGATCCTCCAAAACGGAGACACACACACTCACACCATGGCGGGAACCTACTTCGCGACTTGCCGAATTGGGCGACGGGCGGCTGAAATGACACTCGCCCCATGAAGGCCCCCTGATGGAAGCCCCGGAAGGAAAAAGAGGTCCTGGGGTCCCTGCAGAACCAAAAGGAGACCAACGACTGACAGACCAAATCGCACCACTTGGGATGAAGGAAACTAGTCAGCTCTGAGCCTCTGGCGGAGCCCACCAGCCCTGGCGAGCCAAAGCCGGAAAGCCCAGCGAGCCCTCCCTGTTGATGGGCAAAATCCCCTTTCGCCACCAGTTGGAATTGATGATGCATCAAGTATTCATAGGTGGTTCTTTTGTTCCATGTAAATGACGTGTTTTGTGGAGTTTGTGCACAGTATCATGGCCCCAGTGCAAACCTCCTGAACTTTTGGGCGGCCGGCCTTTACCACCCTTTGTGGACATATCTATCTTCCATGGCAGGGGGAGGTTTTCAGGATGTTGATGCGAGACAGCCATACGCTGAAGACCCATCTCCAGCACTTTTGTGCGGTATTCACGGGAATTCAAAGAGATCGACGCGTGCGTTTGTACATGAAATCCCCGCAGTTTGCAGTTGGTGGTCATATTTGTGGGCCACATGTATATTGCTTCAAGGGAATTACCGCCATCAATGGGCGATAGAGATAAGTCTCCATGTAAATGATGCACACTAACAAATCTAAGTAATGCATGCTCAATTGGTTGCACATGTCCTGATCACGGTCACGAAATTGCCATGAGACAAGTCCATGTCAGGTTGTATCCTGTCTCAACCTTGCCCAACCCTGATCTTTCTCTCTCTCTCTCTAACTTGCTCGAGCACACCAAGGCCCTAAGGTCAAGGCCCAGAAACTCACGTCGGCATGTGACCCACGGACATGCTTTGTTTCCCAGGTGACATCTGAAAATTCTGCGGCCCCGGGTTTTGCTGAGCCCCAACACCCTCTGCATATTGTTCAGCCCCTCATTTGTGTGGTCTCGCAAAGTGTTTGAATGTTGGGTTGGATGTCAGCAAGTTGTGAACTGCCACCCCTAACGCGAGACTGCTCACGTGCCGATGGTTTTTAACGCCGCAGCTTGAAGCCACCTGGGACGGCGCCAACGGCCTGTGTAAGCTCAGGCAACCCTTTGGGTGGTTTGATTGGTGTTTTGAACCCCTGGTTTTGTCGAGGTAAGGGGAAGGTTTGCGGATTTGAACCCCTGGTTTTTGTAGAGCTTAAAAGGGGAACCTCCCCTCCAAGCCACCTTTCACCGTGTGGTCCCCCTTCGGCGGGTTCCTGGCGGGGGCAGCTCCGACGCGCGCTGCTCCAGCTGGGCCGCCAACTGGAGTTCAGGTCACGAAACAAGGGCCTTCCACCGAAAATGCCTGGTATTCAGAACCCCATGGAATTCACGTGTGAAGTTTGGCTCGTTCCAAAACGCGGTGCAAAAGAAAAGGGAGGGGAAAGATCAGGACATTGAAGCAGAGTTGCTCACAAGGAGCGCAGATTGGTCGAAAGACTGTAAGCATAGGCAGAGATCGGCCGGTCATGTTGCTTTCGCCCTAGGTTCCGATTGACTTTCGGACATTCGGAGTCTTCAGGGAGCATCATGCACAGAGTCCGCCAATCTATAGCATCCCATTTCCGTTGTCCAGCCATACCAAGATGAGGCCACTGGCAAGGGAATTGCAAGGTTTGCTTTGAAGGGCCGATTGCTGCGCTACTCAGCAAGCACACGACTGGGACAACTGGTGAGGGATAGAGCGATGATGAATTGGGACAAATGATGAGACGATTTGCTTTTTGGTTCTCTACCATGTATTGGTACCACTCAGCAAGTGAACGATTGATCAGTGCAGTCACCTGAGCTCAATAGTTCAAGCCGAAATTTGACTTCGCTTCGACGAAGAGTGGGAATAAGTAACGAAGCATCAGCACATCACAAAATGCAACGAGACAAAGCATCAATTGACAAAGATCAAATGCGGAGCTTTCAGGTTGATAGGTGCTGACAAAGCACTGGCTCTTGCCCTGCAAGCAAAAAATAACAAAACATCAAAAGACAAGTGGGAAGGCACAAAGTTGCAAAGCTTCAGCTGAGCACGCCTAGCCCGAAGGTGATCCCCATCTTTGATTCGCTTTGCAGTTGCTACCCCATGGCCCACAAGCCCTTATCATGGACCTCCAAAGGAGGGCCAATAGGTCTAGCCAAATTGCTCGAATTCACACAACCATAAATGAGGAGTCCCCAAGCAAACTTCATGGATGGAAGCACGCGTTTCAGGTTTTCAAGCCAGCGGTTTCTTCCACGTCAGGGCATCCTAACCTCCGTAGACCCCCCCTGTCAGGCCCTCCTCAGAACTCCTCGTCAGGCATCCTTTCACTCAATGCGCTGGGAACTTTGGTGGGTCAGCCGTCCCTCCCTTTCCTTCCACTTGAATTTGCCCCCAAGTCCACCCCCACACTTTGCAGTGCACCTCCGGGGTCCAGGTAAACAAATTTGTGGCAAACCTCAGCTCAAACACGGCCCGTCCCCTCTTTGGACCCCGGTGCCGCCTTTTGATGACCGCACTTTAACGGAGACACCAAAAAGTGCCCCCCAGTTTTGACAAGCCCTCTCTGAAAGGGAGCGCTTCGAGCTCAGAAACCGGAAACCCAAAACCGCCTCCTGCAGCACTTCCGCGGGCTCTCGGAGCTCCAATTGGCTCAGCAGCAGTGCCAGGTGCACCTCGCTGGCTCAAAGGGTTTCCAGGGTCCGCGCGAACCGGGAGGGGCGGGGATTTATTTGCGCCCGGAGTCATGTCCACCAACCATTGAGGTGGTTTTGAAGTTCAAAACCTGGGGGGAGGCTCAGAAAAGCGGCCCATTGGTTGAAACCACCACAGGGGCTAAATCCTTTCGTAGCCCTGCACGAATCATAAGCCCTGCTGCATGGCAAACGCACAGCATGGCAGCCCGAATCGAGTGAATGAATCCCCATGGGTCCTTCATGGGTGAGCTGTGTTATCCTCCGAGTAAGGGTCCTTCATCTCGCTATACCTAGTTCAGATGGATCCACGGTCCTATGTGTTGAGCGAACGTCAAGATCGATTCAGATGGTGCAAATCAAACCACCTCTGGGTCTAAGTCTGAAGTCTCCCTGAAAATAACCCAAACATGGGACCACTGATGCACATTTCGATTCATGGTTTTACATAGCGAATATGTTAAATACAGGTACCTGCATAATATGTATATATGTATATATGTGTATCTGTTCATCCATGAGTTTTACTAGTGACGGATTTCTTCTTTTATATGTATATCTATGTCGTACAAATCACTCCCTTCTCCCCCCGCCTCACAAAATCTCCTTGTTAAGCATCTTCTCTCAGAAATCCGAATCCACTCCCAGTCAATGGACAAAAAGGAGGATGTCTCCCATGTCTGGCACTGTCCACCCTCCATTTGGGTGGCTCGTCTTTGAGGTACCACTTGTTTGGCGGTTTTAAAGGAAGCCAACAGGAAAAAAACAAATCCATGTTTGGGGTTCTCCCATTGAACTCAGAGGGTGAAGCTTCGGGTTTCGGCTCATCGAGCTTCTTCTTTGAGGATATCCCTTCTCTTCTGGCTTTACCGGAAACCCACAAAGAAAACAGAACCCATTTTGGGGGTCCAAACCTGAAAATGACATGGCCATGAATTTTACTAGGGAACCACCTCAACAGTGATTGGTGGACATGAATCCCCACCTAAATGATGTCCACCAAAGGGTCCCTTATTCAAATTCATGCCCACATCAATAGTAGGCCCAATGCCGATGCCCCAACTCTTCCAAGCGCACGCCCCGCTTTTTGGGCCCGGCTCGCACAGCGGCAAAGCAGCAAAGCGACTGGCCTGCGCGGTTTTGGCCGATGGCGGCTGTCCTAGTTGCAGCGAGACACCCACAAGAGAAGTTGCGTTCAAGGGTACCCCTCCGGGGGTCCCCTTTGGGAGTGTCTCAACACAGGCTCGTCACTTTTCTTTTTTTCGGAGTTGGCTTGCTCCGTTTGGCGGGAAACCAAAAGGACAACCCAATCCTGGATGTGGGGGGTCCAACCCAAAACCTGCAAAAAGACACAGCCAGAACACTGGGTGCGTACGATGTGCTTCTCCCTGAACCGCTGAAATGAACAGAGCTCCCTCCAAAGCCTATGGTAGGTCATGTCTTGAGTCAAAGGCAAAAGTTGACCCCGAACCAAAAAGCAACCTTCAGTGTTGGTGTTAGGGCGACTGAAGCCAAGCTCACTTGGCAATCAGCTGCTCCGTGATATCAGCTACAAGCTCCTACACAGTTTGAACCATTGCAAAACCGTATTTTCTGCAACTGACTCCTGTCTTGATCCTCCCAGACATAACGAATGGACATGTGCAGGGACCTTCTTACATGGCCAAATAATGTGTAGCCTATTTGCCAGGAATTCCCTCCAGGGCCAACCACGTGACTGACATTAGCTCCCTTGAACCAGGGTCTGATCCTTTAACACAACCCTGGTTCCCTCTCAAAGGTCAGAGCCGCCCGGTGACTTCGCGCCCAAACAGCCGCTGGGCGCCTAATTTTGGAAGCGCTGGGAGCGGTTCCAGCGGAAGCCGACGCCGTAGTAGTCCGATGACTGCCACAGCCCGGAAGGGTCGAAGGGATTCTCACCTCAGCCAACTCTGTGGAGGTGGGTTGACGCCTCATCAAGGACCCAGCCTTTTTACAGAGCCGTAGCAAGGCTTAGCAGGGCTTCAGGGGGGGAGTGTCAGGGGAATGCTTTAGGGAGTCCAGTTAGAACAAATGGGAACAATTGCGGCCTCCACACAAGCGGAATGATGCAACATCTCCAAAACAAGAAGCAAACGCACCTTCGCTTGACATCAATCCGAATACTCTGCCTGGATATGCGTCATGCGGGCATTGTTCACCATCGATGCCAGCGAAGCTCAAGCTCTACGCAGAAAGGAATCGGTACATTGTAGGAATCGGTGTTCCACTCAGCGATCAACAAACATTTTGTTCAGAGATCACGGACAAGACCATCCCGCCCGATTGCAACCAAGTCGAAAAGACCCTGGTGCTTGCCAAGCTTCCGAATATGTACAAATAGGGCGGAAGGCCCTCTACGCCCAGGTTCTTGTTTCCTGGCGACCGCGCATGGGGTTGATCAAAAGGTCCGGTGAACCTGGGATGACCATTGGGGGAAACCTCTAAGATTTTGCATGTTTCAACGTGGGAACAGGTAGCCATGGGGAAAACTGGGGGCCTTGTCGGGAATATTGTTCAACCCCAAATTTGAAGATTTTTCTCTCATCGCAAACTCAACTTGTTTCCCTGCTTTCAGCTTCGAGCTTCAGAACTTTGTCTTTTTCTGCATGTCTCACATGGCCAGATCTCTGCATTGAATATCCAACCTCGCGGGTACCTCCAGCAGGCATGTCCTATCCTAATCGAATCATCTTACTATCGCACCCTCCCAATCAACCAACCCTATTTGACCAAGCATCCCCCAATTGCTGTCTTTCTGGCTCCACATGCCACTTGCCCCAAGTTCCCACATGCCCAATGTTGAAACATCAAAAGAAACTCACGTTAAACACGTGCAACATATGGCGCTCCCTGAAACCCGTTTGTCGATGGCGTGGCTTCTCCATAGGAAGCATCCGTATGGCTATGATTCTGAATCGAAATTATGTAGCCTACATGTTTGGGTTAGCATATAGCCATATGGCCAGTCTACCATCGCGGAATCCCAAAAAGGCTGGTTCCCCCTTCCTTAACAGTCATACAGGACATCGAAGCACTTTCGAGGTACACCTCCCAACTCTCTCCGAAAAAAAGAAAGGGACCAAAGTGATCTTTGAAACCACCTTGGAGATGGGGAGCCCAACAAAAGCCCAAAAAGGCATCCCTACTGCCATCCCTGGCTCCCCCCCCCCCCCCCCGCGTCCCCAAACCGCTCCTCGCACGGTGGCGCGGTGCAGCACTCGCAGCGGAGCCCAGGCCGACGCCTCAAACGCGGCCTCCGAGGCGCGGTGCAGCACCGCGAGGTTGTCGACCAGCACCAAGTCCCCGGCCTGTCACCCATGACCTCTGCAACTCAATTTATATGAGACCCGACGGCAGATGTGCTTGCAGGACACCAATTTTGGAGTTGGCTTTAAAAGCCAACAGGGCCAAAACCCATCCTGCTCCAAAGTCCTATTTTGACGAGCCATGTTGGGGGTGACTTTCAAATCTTGGGTTCCATGTCGAAATTCCCCTTTGAGACATGGGAGTTAATCGATATCGGCTTTCAAAGGGGCTCTGCAACCACTTACTGGGCGCTTGCCACCTTCGGGTTTTCCGGGTCCCATAGGTGCCCTTTTTGATCGTGTTGGGTTAAAAATAGATGGCCCTGGTTGCAATGTACCAGTCTATTTTCCCAAAAGGACACCTGGGGGTCCCGCTTTTTGGGGTGACTCCTTTTTTACCTTCAATTCAAACTTCAAACCACAAAACAACAGGCGCCCAAGCGAGGCGTTGGGGTTGTGTGCATCGGGAAACGGGATAAGAAACGAAAGGAACTTCTGGTTCGGTGGCTGGTTCCTTTAGGCCATCCAGCAGAGCGTCACTGAACTTCCTCTTGCCATTTGCTGGTAGGGTCCCGACAGTGAGCAACTTTCGGAGATAAGGAACAGCTAGAATCCAAACCTGGCAAAGGGGTCCACCCATATCCATGTAAGGGATCCGAGGGTGGATCTCCACACCTAAGTGTCCCTTGACCTGCATCTACCATCTGTTTTGAGGACGCGGCTCTTCCTTTCGCCCCCCACCTCAAGAAAATAACTGGGTTTGTCTCAAAGACAAGCGACCCCAGCAAAAAAACAAAAACAGTTGTGTCCTTTTGGTTTCCCTTGAACCCCCCCAACCAACCGCGGGGAAACCCCGCGAAGACGGCCACGCGACCGGCCGGCCGCGCCTCGTAGGTGTAGCTGAGGTGCAGCTCCGGGCGGCTCAGCAGCGCGTGAAGCTGCGCGAAGAGCGCCCGCACCTGGCGGTGGCCTTCCTCCGATTTCCCCCCCCCCCCCCAGCCTCAGGGGTTTGTCTCTCTTTGCTTCCTTTGCTTGCCCCCCCAAAGACAAAA
Organism: Effrenium voratum; assembly: GCA_963377175.1. Classification (NCBI taxonomy): domain Eukaryota; class Dinophyceae; order Suessiales; family Symbiodiniaceae; genus Effrenium; species Effrenium voratum. The sequence goes on along the minus strand of CAUJNA010000814.1, from coordinate 137,711 downwards.
ACAAATAAACAAAAGAAGAAAACAAAAAAACGAAAGAGTGAGAGAGAGAAGAAAGAAGAAGAAGAAGAAGAAGAAGAAGAAGAAGAAGTGGCTTCACTTTGGCTCTCCCCCCCCCACCTACCCCTCGAAAACGAGGAACGGCTCGTTTCCGTTTGGTTCGCCCCTCCCCGCGCCCGCCCCAGCGTTCCCAACATTGAACCTTAACCCCCAACGTGAAGCATTGAAATGGACCTAGAGGACCCCTAGAAATAGAATGGGATCGCTTTTTGGAACCTACGGGCTACATATGGAAACCAAATCAGGGAAACCAAAAGGTGTCAAAAGGTCGATTCACTTTGGGCAAGTGAGCATTACGCGGAACCTGACTGGGCATGAACCAAATGAAGACCTGGTGACCTGGTGTATACGTCCACCTACCGCACTGGCAAGGGCACCCAAAAACGTATGACCACCTGCTTACCCCTTCCGGGGGGGGGAGGGTATTCATCGTTGGTCAACATGATGTGATCTAAACACGGAATGCTCTTGGCGCCGCACAAAAATTCAACAGAACCCCAAAAGCAAAGAACTCAAAGCACACACCAGAAACAGCTCAAGCAGCGGCACTTGCAGTCATCCAGACTGTATCGACACGCCAACACGTCGCGTATCGCAATCCCTACTTTAAACTTGCTGGTTTTCAGTAGGGGATTAGGGAATGACACCTATAAACCAGCCCTTGTGGTTTCCTCTCAGTGACTCAGGGGATCCCCTTCCGCTTCATTCCCTCAATTCATAATTCGGTGCTCAACAAAAAGCCTGGGTTTTTCATTGGGGTTTCAATGCAACCTCTACTCTGTATGGGCGAAATCTTGTAGCAGTCGGCATTTGTGTTTTCTGTTCCCCGTAGTCTCGTGGTTTCATGTGTAGCAACTGGTGCGTTTTGTGGATGTCCACAGCATGGTTTGACTTCCCTTCACATCTCAAAGGAAAAACCAACAAATTCTAGGCCGAGCGAGGGCCCCTGGCACCGATTTGTCTGATTTGACCCTATTTGGAGCTGGAGATTCAACAGAATTTTGTTTGAGGCTCGCTACTCTTTCAAAGGCTTGGTTTAAAGGAAAGCCAAAAGGAAAGTGGTTGGTTTCCTCTTGGGGTGATGTTATTTTGGGGAAATCTAAAGAGCCAGGTGTGTTTATCATCAAGCCACCACCTTTTGGGGGTCCCTTGTGGCGGAATCTTACCTCCGGAACAGCAAGCCGCAACCGCTGGCCTCTGACTCTGGCAGCGCTCCGAAGCTCGGGTCCGCGAGCTGAGGCGGGGACCATTTAACAAGAGCTGACCTTCGGCTCTATCATGGCGGTACAGGAAAAGTTGCATGTGGACAAAATCTGTTCGCACTCCCAGGCTTTACTAACTTCACTACCCCAAGACCAGGTAGAACCATCTACCTTTTGGGCGCTCAACTGAACTGACTATTTGGGTGTTTCTTAAAATGGCGGATCCGCTTTTGAATAGTACTGGTGAACCCAGAAGAAATCCATCCACTTTGGGGATCCCGTATTTGCAGAACACCCATATGGTTGTGTCCTGTTTGTTCGGAATAACCTCTGAGATTGGATGCAAGACAAATCCGAGGAAGACCAGCCTTTTTGAGGGCTCCTATTTAAATATAAGCCCATGGTTTTTTTCAAACAGCTTCCCCCTCAACCACCCATTTACAAATAGTTTCCCACACGTTGCCAGAATGGTCCAAGCCAACTGCGGCACCCTGAAACGGAGGGCTTCGCATAACAGCCTTCAATGTCGTTTTCGGCCGGAGTGGTTGAATCAGCTCACCACCCGTATGTTCCGCATGACAACACCTTTCTCAAGCAAGTGCAAAGGGTCTGCCGCAAAAATCGCGGGTTGGGGCAAAGTCCTGCTGCCAAGAGTAAAGTACCTGTTGTCTTGCCATGTCTTACACTAGGGCACAACCCCCCAAGAAATTGTTCTCTTGAATTTCCTTTAAATCCCCCCCTTTGGGGCACCAACTCCAACGGGGGGGCACGCCCACATTCTGACTCGGTCCGAACCATTCCGCGCGCCTCAGAGTTGAGGTCCCTGACGCGACTTGCCGTGTCTTCCCCCATTTTCAGAAGGGGCCTACAAGTTGCAGGCCAAAGGGGTCCCCAAACCTCCTCTCAAAATGGAGGAGGATTTCGTGTCCAACGAGAGTTCCGCGAAGCCTCCATGGATCTGCCGATGAACATGGCATGGAACTAAGCCCACTAAACCAAGTCTATACCCGTCGAAACCCGTAATTCCAAACCCACCCTTAGCCCATCCGCAGCCAACAATAAAGCAACCTCCTGAGCCCTAGTCTGTGGGAACCAACACTGAACAAATCCTAAAGCCACCCCAAACCACCCACCCTGAACCCAGCCTGTGCTGTAACCTAACAAGCAGGCTGGGCGCTGCTCACGCAAACCTGGTGTCGCAAACCAATACTCTCAGAGGCAAACTAAGCATTCGGACCCCTTTTCGGACCTCAGCCTTCACCTTGAGAAGATTCCAGATTAACAGACTGCCAAGCTGATTTGGTTTTCGCCCTGTCCAAAAGCTCTCGTTGGGATATCCATGATCAACCAACTCACTTCCGGTTGGCCTGTGTTTGTCCCCATAAAGTGAGCTGCAAGTGTCTGATGGCAGTATTCCAGTCTATTCCAAACCTCCGGTTCTAGCCAATAAAGATGCCCTGCAAATCCAACTCCACACTCCCAAAAACCACCGGTGGGGAACCTCCACATTCCCCTGACGTTCGTGGGAACTCCAAGTTGGTGCCAGGTTGGCAAACTCTTCCCAGGTGAGCAAACATGCGATCAATGCAGGCTGGGTGCGACCGAGTGATCAAGGCACCAGTCTGCCCCAGGTGCAGGAACAAGACCTGGAGAGGTCTTTGTGCCAAGCATTTGGGTTTGTCTCTCGGGGTTCCCCAGAAATTGGCGGTTTTCCCTCAGTCTCCCTTTAAAGCAACCCCGGAAAAAGTACACTCGAAAAGACACAGGCGCACACACACACACACACACTGATGTCATTTGACTTGTTGTTCCGTGACGCCACAGGCTGAACTTTAGACCTAGCGTGAGGAGCGTGGCGGGCTTTAAGTCCTCAAGAGATCCAGGGTTGCTTGACGAACAAGTAAAGTTGGCGGACAAAGTTCTTGCTGTTTGGATGGGGCCCTAAGTCAAACCTCGTCGTCGAACAATTCAACAGAGCAAGAAAAGGAGTTTCGGCACAGCTCACCCGAGTCATTCTTCGCCGGGTCGAACATCCTCATCAGGAACGCCCTCGTTAGACCACGGTTACTGAATGCTCTCGTTCACCGTGGGCGCGTCCAACTCCAATCAAAAACAATTGTGGCACTGAAAGTCCATAAAGAGGCGCAAAACCCGCCAAGTGCAAAGTCAAGCTAAGTGCAAAACAGCTAAGCTGCCCCTTTTCGGTCGTCAGGGGTTTCACACACCAGGCAGGAGCAGAAAAAGAGAACCCTTCTTGGGTACTAGCAGAGAACCCCCAAACAATACGGGAAAAAGCGCTGGACAGCTTGGGGCACCGCTGAAAGCAACTTGGTCAAAGCAACTGAAACACCAATCACAACATGGTAAGGGTTCTACCCAAAAAATGTACGAAATCCAAGGACCCAGAAGCAATAATGCGGCAATTGAGAACAACACTAGTTGACAAATGGGGTCGAAAGCAGAATGGATAAGCAAGTACTTACGTGGCAACGGCTGCCTCAGCAATCATCAAGAATGAACATGCTTGGGCAACGAGCCTAGAGCAGACCTGACGAACCCACCCACCCCCAACGACGAATGCTAAAAGTGTAGTCGCAGGCCTCCAGAGGCCATGGGGAAAAAGGACAACCTTCTTGGGTGCTTGATTTTCTAGGAAAAATATAAGGGGAACTCCCTTCAAAGAAAGAACTGAAGGTCACCACCGGGTACATGAACAAGAGAAATAGCTAGGCCACTACGTGCGTGGCACACTTGGCAGGTCCATCGGTCCATTATCCACATCTCATCCTTGTTCAACTTTGAGCCAGGCAACCAGACACATGAGCAGGAAACAGAGACGTCGCGTTGCAGAAACCAGACAAAGCTCTACCAGTTAGCCAAGCCATCCAAACGATGGGTGTGCATTCCGGTAGATGTTTCTTAGCTGGCTTTAAAAAGTGACAGTCCAGTCGCAAATGTTGGCCAGCATCTGGCAACTATGGTCCAACAGGGCCTGTTGTTTTGTCTTGAACCATCAAACATCAGCCAGAAGGGACCTACTGCCGTGGCTCATTGAGGACCCAGCCACACGTTTCCTTTCCAAGTCGACCGTTCAAGCGACCGACTTGAGTACACTTCAGGGTCACTGGATGTCTCCTGCAAAAATTGCAATTTAATGGTGGGTGCAAACACAACTTGCCACGAGGTTCAAACAGGGGGATTCAGCGACCCCTGTACAGAAACCTCGCCTTTTTGCCAGAGACCGGGTGCTCGTGGACCAAAGGATGCACTGCGCCAGAGTAGGCATTCACCGAGGCAATCCGCGCCCACTTCTCCTGGCTAGACACCACAATGAGAGCCAAACTTTGCATCCGAAATTTGTGACCCAAAGTACCTGCCCCCGCATTTCCAAACACAACCAACCAAGAAACCATGAGGTCTGTTGGAACCCCTGCCGGTGCGCGTCCCAACCCGAACGTTGCAGACTTTTGGTTCAGGCGGGGGGGTATCTTTCCATAACAAAGGATCAGCAAAACTCAGCTTTCCCCAGCCAAAGATACGTGTTTTGTTTCGGTCCATATCTAATTAATACCCATCATGTTTTGAGGTTACCCCTTTTCGCTTGAAAACCAAAGAGACACCAAAGCCCGTTTTGCTGGTTACCTGGAAGAAATTTGAGCAATCAAAGCCTTGTATCAAATCGGTCTACCCAAAAACTCATGTAAAGAATCAAAAGGGTGGATATCCGTGGCCATTTGTGCTTGTAGCTGTCCCTTACTCACCTCTGACCATAAGGGCTGTCGGGTGCTTCAAATTTGAGTCATGATCATAGGACAGTATGTTGTTTTTTTCACATTTCTTTTCAGCCCCTTACTAACCTTCAAATGCTCTCCTTCAAAACAACAGTCAAATGCGACCCAAATAGCGGATCCACAAAATGAGGTTTTGAGTTTCCACGTTAATTTGCAAACCTCCAGTGGATTTCACATCGTTTCATTTCAAAAGGCGTTGCTTCAACAACTACATGCGATCAGGGAGATTTGATCATGGCTCAGTTTGCCCAGAGTACGCCAAAAAATGTGATTTCCTTGTGGTTTCCCAACCTAAAAAGCGGTACCCTCATCCACCCTCACTTACTCCCCCGCAAATTAACAAACCCAAAAAGGGGATCTTCAAAATGAGTATTTGGATTCCTCCCGTGCAGGGGACTCAGGTTTTGAGCAAGCTCAGCTTGCTGGTTCTCAGTAGGGCATGAGGGAATGACTGACCGCGAAAAACCATCCACCTGGGGTTTCCTTCAAGGGGATCCCCTTCCCGCTCGTTCCAAAAACCGTTGATTCCCTGCAAGCTAAACATGCTTAAACCGGAGTCCTGGTATTTGGGTACTCCAACATGGAATCAAACTCAATGGCTCATGCCCTCCTCAAATTCCCCTGAACTCTGACGTCGGCCCCAGATTGATAGGGACACTGGAGATTCATCATTTTAGAGGGGAACACCCCCCTAATAGGATAGCTTGTTCACTGAATGAGTTCCTTCGGAATCTAGTGCACTGAAGTCGTAACTGGCTCCATACATGCTTCAATTCCACAATAGGATCGGCTTTTTCATCCGGGCTCAACATCGTTCCCTAGCCGTCCACTCCGCGTCGTTAAGAAAATCCGACTTTGCGTCGCCTGCGTCTGTGGCGGCAGCAGCTCGAAGGCCTTCCGCGCATCTGCGAAGAGCGTGGCCGCAGATCGCGTCTTCGCGTGGAAGAGGAGGTGGCCTCGTGGGACATCGAAAAGCACCGGGGAAACGTGAGCCCTGATTTTAGACCGCTTCAAGTGGTACCCGGCGAAAATGGGAGAAAAAGGTCTATATGAACCGGAAATCACATCACCCCCCAAAGGAAACTCTAGTTGAAAGGCGCTGAAAGTTGTGTTTGGAATTGGGGTACTGAAAGGGAGATTTGACAGAAACCCGCGTCCATTTTGGAGGTCATCCCTATTTCGGCACAGCGCCCAACCGGCTGATTCGCAGTCCCAAAGGCTGAAGACCTGCTGCTCTGTACTGCCATCCTGGTGCCACTGCGGGCCCACCCCCACCACGCCATGCTGCGCCTCGCGGTGCAGACACGGGTTACCGGCTTGAAGAATTGAGAGAAGTCTCCTTTAGGTGTTCGGAAATGTCTCAATCTGGCTACAACTTGCCGTGACATCATGTCTACAGTCTAAGGTTAATCCCGGAATCAACTTGGCGGATATAATAGAGGGTGTGAGCCCAAAAGCGAGTCCTTCGAAATGTTCCGCGCCCTTTTCAACACATCAACCGACCGGGGCTTATTATCCTGAATCGACAAGCATTTAGTCAGGGGTGACCCCCAGCAGTTTGTGCCAGCGACATCTACAAGCATGGAAGGAGACACGGGGCTTTTCCAAAAGGAAAGTAGCCTTCCAAATCTTCTGTCAGCCATTGGAAGGAGCGTAGGGTTCCATCACTTTGCTACAGAGATCGCCTCCCTTCAATAGCCCATAGTGCTCGGGGAGCCCCTGCATGGTTGTGAAACATCGCCCTTGCTTCAGAAGGGTGCCCTAAATACATACTTTGAACAACTATGTGTTCCCTCCTGGCTCCCCCCCTTTGCTTGCGCACCGTCCTGATTCGAGAGCCGAAGAATGTCTTCGCTGGGCGACTCCGGGTGGACAACATGCCTGCTGATGAGCTCCTATCCGGAATGGGCCAAGGTGGGGAAGCAACTGGGCGTGCCATGGTGTTTCGAGGGCTTGGTAGACTTGCTGGTTCTCAGGGAATGTGAAATGGAATGACCCCAATCCATCCCGCATGTCCTTTCAGGACTCCCCTTCCGGTTCCCCTCCCCAAGACCCGGAGGTCATTCCCCATCGCACCAGCAAGCGCCGGAGTCCGACACGGGCCCTTTCTCGGCTCGGAGTCCGAGCTCGGATCTCTCAACAAAACGAGACTCGGGTGCGCATCTCCTTTCCCAAGAGGCCGGAGATGGACAGGAACTCGCTGTCACTGAGGTTCAGCCTCAATCCATTGGTTCCCGTTCCCGGTCAATGTCACTACAGGAGTTCAGCGCAACAGCATCTACAGTTGGATGAAAGTAGATGGCACAATCCCCCCATTTTCGGGCTCATTCTTTTAAACGAACAGCAAGGACATCATGGCATTGGTTTCCCCGGGCTCCATGCACATTGGAAATTCAGGCCCTTGCATCCTAGGCTGCCCTGTCCTCCGACCAATAGCTTTGTCAGCTCAGCTCGGCGCAAAAAACAACTATTGACCATAGGCTCTCAGCTGAAAGGACTGGTTCCCTTCTCCCAAGTTCACCTCGAAGAAAGGGCTCGCCTTCCTCAAGCACCCGAAAAGTCGACCTGCCCTGCCGCATAAAACAAAGGGGAAGCTGGCGTCAGCCTCCTGAGCCAATATATGAGCGACCAATGGAGAAACGACTCAACTGCAAGGGGGCCCATGGCCGTCGCAACGAGTCACCTATCACTGCCTAAACGGCGGGAAACACCAAGGGGCCGGTCAGGAAATCCATGGGAAGAAAGGGGCACTTGGTCCTGGGAATCCAAAAGCCGCATGGAGCGATAGATTGGAAGACGTCAGCTTGACGAAGACACCCTGCAAGTCAGGTTTGCAGGTTAAAAGGGAGCATGAAAAAAAACACAAAAGGGCAAAAGGGCACAAAGCTTAGTCGAGCAATGGCAAGAAGTCTGAACTGCCAAGCCCCAAAGACTAGCGGACTCTTTGAAGCACCACAATCCGACCTCCAACCGTCCAATCAGCTCAAACACAAAACCTGTTTGAGTTGTCTTAGTGCTTTGTTGATCCCTTCCTGTCCAAAAACAAACATAGTGGGACGTGTCACAAACCCCACTAAACGCCGAACATCCCAGTATGGTTGGGAGCCCCCAAGTCAATCACCCCCTCTGTAGACAGTTCCCTTTTCGTTCTTGGACAGGTGGGGTCTCCTATTCTTCAAAGTGCTGAGTAATAATTAAACACTAGAGTCCGAAAAAGGGTAGGCTGACAGCCCCATCCCATTGAAGCTGAACGGGCGGTGTTCCCTTATGGCAGCTTCCCCGAACCGAAAAACCATCACAAACGCGTGGATGTCCATTTGGGAAAAACAACGCTCGGCTCTTAAAATAAAAGGGAGCAAGCAACCCACCGCTCTCTATCCAAGGCCCCCCCCCTTATTTCTCCTAACATCACCCCATCAAAGGGAAACTCGCCTTGGCAACAAAGGCCTGCTGTAACCATAGGACAGCCGGATCCATCCCCCCGGCCGAGTCCCTCTCCAAGACGCCCTTTGAAGGCGAGGACCCCCCGCTCCGCCAGCTCCGCAGACAGGGCCTTGCAGGGCGCTTCGGCTTCAAGCAGCGTGCGCGGGTCCAAGTCCAAGACCTCACCTCGCGGCCGGGCGCGTTGGGTGTCCGCCCGGCAGTGGCCACCCGAAGAGTGACACAGACCCACAGTATGTGAGGGATCCGCCAGAGTGGCTGAAAAATTGCTGCTTGGGGGCAAGTGTGTCATCTTTCATGACTCAAATGGGGGGGATTGCTACACGCTGAAACCTACTTACAAGGGTTTGCAGCGAGGGTTACTAGGGGCTGAGTGGAGGTAAACAGGAGCTACGTAAAATTCCCGGACCAGCTGAGTAGCGGCCAAGAGCCGCAGAATGTGATTGAAATCAAACCAAAAGGATGTCCAACGAACCAAACGGTTTTTGGCCGCAGAATGAAGCAGTGAATACTGCCCCTCAAGAAAGCATGTGTTCGTGCCCCATGTCAAAATGTGAATGATGTTTTTCACGACTCGCTGCACAGGAACCAGCATGAACATGAGATCCGCCATTCTTTGGGAACCCGGAGAAAGAACTCGCATGCTTCAGAACGCAGGCTTCGCTCTCTTCCCAGGGTTCAAGAGGGGTTGTCACGGGGGCAAACCCATGGAGGTATCATAGGTTGAAAAAAGAGAAAAGAAAATGGGTCGTGAATTTCAAGATATGACCCCCCCACCCCCCCGAGTATGAACCCCGGGCCCCTGGGGTTTTTGGAAGCGTTGGGGGGAAGATCTCATATTTCACAACCTTCGGGCCAACAATTTTCGACCACTCAGGGAAATCACCAATCCTGGAAGTCTTCCAATCCTTCCTGCGCCTCAGATGTTTAACCAACGCCGCCACTTCAACAGGCCGACCGCGCTCCATGGGCAAGCCCTTCGTGGAGAAAAGAGCGGCCCCTCCCCTCGCCGTCCAAGCTGCCCCCCAGCGGCCAAAACGGGACCACTCGGAATCCTGGGCGGGGCCGGCGGTTGGCCTCCATTTACATGACCCACCAGGTGCCCGTCATGAACACTGCATTGCGCGTCATTCTGCACGAGTGATGATAACCCCTCCTGCAAGTGGGCTCGCTTTCCCTGCTCAGGGAAAAAAATACCTGAAAAAGATATACGATGACTCTGTTCCAAGACCCCAGAAAACGGGTGGCTTTTGCTTACGCAAAGTTCCCTTCCACTCGCCCAAAAGCCCACCACAGGTCCCCCTTCACCGAGCTGCGGCAAGCAGCTGCGGTAACAGCCGCAGAAAATCGCCAGCGCATGGCCACGGCAACAGAATGAAGGAGACGGGTGTCTTGGTGTATGTTACTTGGTTTGTGTGGGTTGGTTTGGTTTGTGGCTCGTGATCGTTGTTAGTTGCTTGGTCGGTTGGTTAGTTGGTTGGCTGGCTGGGTGGCTGGCGGGTTGGTTGGCGGATTGGTTGGTTGGTTGGTTGGTTGGTTGGTTCATTGGTTGGTTGGTTGGTCGGTCGGTTGGTCGGTTGGTTGGTTGGTTGGTTGCTTGGCTGGTTGGTTGGTTGGTTGGTTGGTGGGTTGGCTGGCTGGCTGGCTGGCTGGCGGGTTGGTTGCTTGGTAGGTTGTTTGCTGTCCTTTCTCCTTTCTTGGTGTGTCTGCTTTTATTTGTGTGTGTGTGTTGTTTGGTTTGTCTTCTTTGGACTGAGAAAAACAGAACCCGAAAAAGCAACCCACTTCTCCTTCGGGCTGACAAAAACAACAACTCATCCATTGATTAAAAAAAGAAACGGGCAAGCACCACATAGTTTAAGGCAGAGGAAACTTTGCCAAGTTCATGTCAAACCATGTCACGTGGTCATGCTTGTTTGACAGCCTGCGTCGTTTTGTGTACCTTTAGACTCTATGCAATGGGAGCCCAGTATCAATAGACCCCTGGTGATTAATTGAGAGCGGGCGTCCCATGTCAGAGCTGTTCCTGTACTCTTGAAGGAAACGCCAAATCCGGGGTCGGATTTGTGGAGATGTTCTTTCTGCATGAAAATGATTGCAAGTCTTGGCCCGCGCCAAACTTTGGGCCGAGCTGAGCCAAGACGCTGGAGATGAAATTCCAGGCATCCACCATGAGGTTCAGCCGTGTCTTCCCGAAATACGGTGAATACATTGGCCTGTCCCCCCCTATGTTAGAGCAACCAAAAAGAGTTCTTTGAAACAGGGGTTGATGTACGCATCATCATTCCGACAGCCACATAGCAGCCAGAAGTCAAATGGGCCAAAAAGGGGAAGGTGATCGAAGAACGTGGTCAAGTGTTGCTCGATCGTACATCGAACCCAATCCGCCGAGGCGAAGTCAAGATGATCTCACAAGCTGCGAGCTCCCTCACACCTACCTCTAATAAGCTCAGGTGATATCCCCAACAGCATGCGGTGCTCTTTTTAGTGCTCGCACCACCCCGCAGCCCTCGCAGAATCTCGTGGAACCCTGGTGGAACCCTGGTGGAACCCTGGTGGAACCATGGCGGAACCCTCGTGGAACCTTACCTCAGCGCCGCCCCGGACCACCGGGGAAAAAAAAATGAACCCCGGAAAAACCAGAAAAACATCCTTGTCCTTTTTGCGCTTTCCTGGAAACCTGGCGATCCCATCCCATCCGATGCCATCCGATCCGCGCCAGCTGCAGCTCCGGCAGCTCCTCCGCGGCTCTGGGCACCGCCTTCGCCAGGCCGCCTGTCCCACGCAAGCAGATGGACGGTTTTGCCTGGGATGGACCGGACCCCCGAAATGGGGTAGGTGGCCGTTGAAATCAGCACCACCACCAGCAGCACCACCAGCACCAGCACCAGCACCAGCACCAGCACCACCACCACCACCACCACCACTTTGCTTTTCCCGCCTGACCAGAGCGCTGGCGGCATGTAGGCCGTTTGCGCAAAGGCGGCCACGACCGCCTGCCAGCAACTCTTTGAAACATGTGGAGGGACCCCTCTTTGGATGGCTTCCAAGTGCAACCGCAGGGGAGAAAGCCACTTTTTTTTGGGGGGGGCCTGTTTTGAGAAACATGTAAAACCAAGGTTCTACTCTTTGGGCAGCCCATGCAATTAACACCATTGGGCCTTGGGTCATCACCAACTGGGATTTATATACAAACCTTCCCTCTAAGCAAAAATCCTTTAATTTTAAAAGGTCAAATGGGAAAACCTGGTTGTTGGGCAAGTTTGGGAAAAAATAATGGTCTTCCAGGGAAAAACCCGGTATTTCACTTACATCCTTTATTTTGGCACTTTTCGCAAGCGAAATGTCGGATGTTTGAAGAACAGAGCAAAGGTGCCGGATCTCGAGCAGGTGTTGAAAGGAGCCGCCAGGTTTCTTTCACTGCCAAATTGTATATTGGGTTTCTAGATGTTTTTTGGGAATCTCTTGTGGTTTCCTTTTGTACCGCCAAGTGCGCGATAGCCCCCTGCTCCTCAAGATTGGAGCTCAAAAGGCAGGGGTAGCCGCGAGGGCGTGGTCAACCAAAACTCAAGAATGAAGCGGGACAACCAACTTGAATGTACAAGTGTGCAGTTCACTACATGACCATCAGTAGCTCTGCGTGATTGACACATCATGCTCAATCATGGTACTTTTTTGAATTGTTTAAACATCAGGCAGTATCCCAAAGTGTTCGTTACTCGGCTCGGCGCACAAGCCAAATGCCAACAAAGCTGGCCTCCGCCTAAGTCGCACTTTCTTCCAGTACCTAACTTTGATTCGATGGGAAGCACAGTCCAAGCCAAACATGTTGCGTAGTACGTGTTTGTGCCCGAAAACCTTCGGATGTTCTACCACAATGTCATACAAAACCAGTTCGCTGCTCGCGCAATCTAGCTGTGTGCCCGCTTTTCTTTGCTGGAAAGCTTCTGGAAGGGCGAGCGCGTGCGAAAAAAAGGAAACCCATAAAAAGCCCATACGAATCCCATAAAAATCCCATACAAACCCATATTTTTCCGAAAACCCGGTTTTTCCTAACCCGTACAAAAACCGTACAAATCCCATAAAAATACCGTACAAACCCGTACGCAATTTATGGGATTTTCAGCCTCTGCTCAAGCAGCTTTCCAGGCCCGAGCTGCCCGAAATAAGCTTGCAAGGTGACCCTGCGAAAAGCAGTCATTCATGTGTTCATTTTACTACCTGCTGTCCAGTGTTCAAAGTGGGTTAGGTTCTTTTGGCTCGCTCCAAAAATGATGTTCCTGCGACGTTTTAGACAAGCCTGCGAGAAGCTCCGGGATCAATGCTTTAGCACGGGACTTGGTTGTCAAACAAGTGAGCATTTGCAAGACGGCCCTCCAGACGTATCCGACGCGAGCTTTACGCAAACAGTCCCAAGCAGATTGCTCAGAGCCATACACAATATGTATACACGTGCAGCTACCGCCTGCGGTAAACTGGGACTACTTGTTGCCCTTGTCAGAAAGTTCATATTCCAATGCTGTTTTAAACTTCCCGAGCCACGATCTGGGAAGCCTTCCCAACAAATTGCGGATTGACCATTGTTTCGAGTTCAGCAGGTGATTTGCAACAGGTGCCATGCTCAATGAGCTTGCTTGGATGGGATTGCTAGTCGGCCGTGGAGCGTTTGACTGGATGTAGGAGAGCCAACAAAGGGATTATATTGAGGGAACCACAATCATAACTCACGCAAGACCATTCTGATTACAATGCAAAAAGTAAAAACCCGGTAAAACGGATATTTTGCCATACCTTTAAAATAAACGGATATTTGCTTAGAGGGTTTTTATATATATATATATATATATATATACACCCTGTGGCAACCAAACCATAGAATCCTGGTTTGAGCTTCCTGTCTAAATTTGTCAACAATTTGCCTTCAAAAAGGTCTTTCAACAATCTCCTTTTGATGTCCATTTGACGGGCGCGAGGGTCTGACCAATGTCTGCCCCCCGCCTTCAGCTCCTCCCCCGACATACCCTCCGCCGCCTGAAGCCGCAAGCGAGGGACCCCAGTTCTCTCCCACATGGACCGTCGACTCTGCCGGTGGTTCGATGTCCCGCTCTTTCCCGTCTAAAGACACTGATAGACAAATAAATCAGATAGAATACGACCAGCCAACGACACTGATAGACAAATCAGCTAGATTCCGACCAGCCACGCAGGTGCATCTTCCCCATTCTTTCAAAGCCACAAAAACACCTGACAAAAACTGCTGGTGTTGGACAAGGATGGTGGAAAAGAATGAGAATCAACCCATAGAACCGCTTGTTTGGTTGGTTAAAAATCGATTCCAAGCCAACACGTGATGAGTTGGCTGTTGGTCAAAGAGAAGCCCACCAATCAGAGAAACGTTCAAAGGGATCAAACTTGAGACACCCAATCATTTTGAGCGTGTTCTGGGCACCGGTGGTGCAACGGGTACCTTGCTTGAATGGTTTCTTGAGGAAAATAGAAAGCGGCGCGCTTGGTCCACGCTCACCGTGTTTTCCTTGGGAGGACAACGCGCCTCACCCAGCCGCGCCAGGCGTTGATGGCACGCCCCGGGCCCCTCGCGGCTCAAGACCGCCGCCTCGGACGCCGCGCAGCCGGCGGTTCCGCCGGCGGCGCGTCCGGCGGCTCGGCGCAGCGGGAGGCGCAGGCGCAAAAGCGCCGCGCGCATGGCGGGGGAACGCGGGCGAAAACCAAAGCGATCAGGGGGATGGGCCAGGTGTTCCAGGTGCTTGGGGGATGGCCGGGTTTTTTCTTTGGGGTAAGGTGGTCTTGGTGGTCTTTTGGGGCAATCCGCCGGGCTGGGTTTTGGTTGAGCTTTTCGGGTTGGACATTTCCGGAAATCTGACTTTCTGCAAGTCTCAGGTAGCCGTGCTGAGATGTCTTTCTTCTGTCCAAACCTGGCACAAAGCCAGGGGGTCGCCAAGATTCATGGGATCCTCCAAATGTGTCCATGGCTCCCAAACGTGCAGCTCCGAGCCACGGTCAGAATGGCGCCTTGCGACCCGCAGCGAGCTGTCCTTCTCGTTCCAGCAAACTAACTGATGGGATCTTGGGGCCAAGCTTTCAGGAAACTTCTCCGTGCACGATATCCTTGGATTCCTCATGCCCGCTATCAATACATGCCACCTCCAACACGAGTAAGTTCCCATGTCCAGGACCCTGGCCAAATCCCCCCAACGCTCCAATACTTCTCTGAAAACCGATGCTCTGGGATGAAAGAGTTTGATGCCAGACTCATCCGAAAGGTGGGAACGGCCTCAACCCAAACCTTGAACCCCTGCCAGAAAAACATGTGAGTGCTGTCCATGGCTCAACTCCCCCAAAACGGTGCATCGTTGAGTCGGTGGAGCCTCGTAAATCCGTTCACAAAAAAGGGGGTCTTGTGGGAAACAATCATGAGCCAGGGTCAAGACTATTGTTCCACCGAATACCCTCCCACCAATTAACCTGGAACCTGACAAACGGTCCCTTGAAAAGGAAAATGGTCCAAACCAGGACACCCCCGAAAGGTCAGGTTCCATGGTGATTGGTGGGCGAGTAATTGGAAAATTCGGGCTCGCCCCGGAGTTGTGTGAGAAATTGAGTCCGCTGGGCTTGTGTAAAGTGAGCCCCCCCTTCTCGTCCCTCCCGAATGAACCATGGACCGGACATGTTGACCCAAGCTCGCATGAGCAATGGTCCTGAGGGGGCCTTCATTTTAAGGACATCCAGTTGCCTGTCTCGGTCGCGAGGCATAAGGAAGAAGGGCAATAGGAAATGTGGCAGAGGAGTGCAGGTAAAGAGGTAATGCGTCAAGCTCATTTGTGAGACGTCCTTTTCCCAAGGTCCCTCACCTTTTTTGCGGGGCTGTTTGAGGGAGTGCCACGTCCAATGCAAAATGGGAAACGTGCAACTTGCCAGTCGTACTGTTAAGTTCAGAATACTCCAGGCAAACATACTCATCAAAGAAATCCCCTAGTATGAGTTGGCTCCCCAACGAAAGGAAACCACTTCAACACTCAACCCTAGCCCCGGGATCTAAGTATGTTCTTTAGTCAAGGGCAAAAATCTAAAATGTCTCCAAACAGTGGCCCGTTACACCACTCCTGACTAGTCAACCCGAAGTTGACATGAGGCCTTTCGGCCAGCAAAAGCACAGGCGCCAATCTTTTGATTTTGATGTCTAGTTCCGGGGCGGTGCCTTCGGCAAACCGCGCGGAGTAATTGGGGCCGTGTGCCTTCCATCAAGGGCTCTAGAAATGCAAAGGACTCTGCAAATGCTCCTGGGCGTGTCTTTTTAGGGGCCGTCCCTAAAAAGAAGAAACTGGTGCCCTCCAAAACAAGCAACCCCGCATGTCCAAAAGCCTGAAATAAGAAGTGGATCCGACCTCGCGACCTCTAAGGAGCCTTTGTGGGCCTCCATTTCCCCAAGTCTGTTAGTCGAGAAGTGAATCTGCGACCAAGCGAATGATCGCGAATCCTCATTCCACCCGATACCAGTCTAGTGCAAATTAGAACAGAAACCTCTGTATGGCGTAAATGCACACAAGCGGGCGTGAGATGGATTCCGACTCACTCGGGGTCTCCAGTGCTGGGGTCGCACGGGTCTCTTTAGCCCCAAACATTTAGCAGGCCCCAAAGAGGGAAGTACCTGGGCGACCGCAAGGTGAGGCGCTGCTTTCCCACGAGTTCCCTCACAACTAGAGCTGAGCAAGAAGGCCGCAGCCAGATGGAAGTGGAAGCGGGGGCATCACGCTTTGCGATGCATAATCTAAATCTGAAATGCTGTTCAGAATATACATTGTACTCATGCCAGCCTCTGGAAGCAAAATGGCCCGGATGGTACCGATCTGGTCTTAACAATGCATGAGTTGGGTTGAATCCCCCTTGGCTCCGCCAAGAAAGAACACCCTGGTTGGCCGGGAAAAAACGCTGCCTAGCAGTTCAATCACTCGGATGACCAGAGTCTGGTGCTCCCTCGTTTACCCTCCCACCAATTAACATGGAACCTGACAGGGGGTTCTTTTCAAAGGAAAACGGTCCAAACCAGGACGCCCCTTTCAGGTTCCATGTTCATTGGTGGAAGGGTACATGACATGGTATCATCAAAAGTGAGTCTCACAAACTGCAGGCACCGCAGTCTGTTGGAGCAGCTCGTAAGAATAGTAGTGATAATGATGATAATGGTAGTAGTAGTAGTAGTAGTAGTAGTAGTAGTAGTAGTAGTAGTAGTAGTAGTAGTAGTAGTAGTAGTAGTAATAGTACAAGTAACCATAAGATGGAAAATATCGTAACAGTTAAGGACCGATGACTTATAACTAATACGCCGTAATTTGTATTATTTTTGACGATGATGACAGTAATCATAATAAATATACTAACAATGAAGAATAAGTTGACAATGATGTTCATGATCAATGATGACGATGGAGAAAAACACTGACAACAAATAACCAACAAATATCAGGTGAAACACACGGATTAATCACAATTTCGAATTATTGTTAAGAATCATGATGATAGCGGTGATAAAGAGTATAGACGATAAACAATAATCATAAGCATAACAATATCAATGATGACAATAATATCACACAACAATAGTACTGATGATAGCGAACAATGGTAAATAGTTAAATGCTTAATCCTGAAGTAACAGCAACAATGATGATGATGGTTATGCTGAATGGTAGCAATACTGACAAAAAATAGTACTATTATTCGATTAATCACTTAACTCTTGAGACTAATAAAAGCGATAGACGTGATACAGCCATGTAGTATTGTCCTAATGAGTTCAGCAACATAATGGTGATGTTGACAGCATCATGCTGATACACCAGCAACGAACCCTTACGCTCTAGCCGCGCTACATTTAAGGCAGAGACGACGTCCTTGTGAGTTCGACAGCATCATGATGAGGCGAAGAGCATCATGATGCGAACAGCACCATGGTGATGCAGACAGCGTCAAGATGACACAGCCATTCGACATCGCAATCAAGTCTGGCATCATCATGATGATGTTGACAGAACCATGGTGCTGCATGACCCGCGAACCACAAGCGGCATCGAGATGATTCCAGCAGCATCATGGCATGGTTGGCGCCATCATGACGCCACGAAACATTACGACAAAGTCCCACTGAGTTCAACAACATCATGATTGTGCAGTCAGCATCGTGACGAATACCACAACCACGAATCAGCATCCCCCCTAGCAGCCTGCCGTCAATCTCGACAAAATGCGCCCTTAAAGTACCGACACAGCACCTGCACCAGCCCTCCCACCTGCATGCCCCCTAGTACCCTATCGTCAATCTCGCCAAAATGCACCCACACCGTCACCAGGATTTCGACGAGCACCCCAAACAGCATCTGCCCTAGCACCCTGCCGTCCATCCAGCACCAACACCTCAAACGGCGCCCCAAAACAACGCCGCACCCGCCGTCTATCTCACAAAATTGCGCCCACACCGTCACCAGCACCTCAAACAGCAGCCCAAAACAGCGCATGCACCAGCACCCCAAACTGCATGCCCCCTAGCACACGGACGTCAACCTCGCGAAAATGCGCCCACACCGCCAGCGCCTCCACCAGCGCCCGAAACTGAATGTGTTTCAGCACATGGCCATCAATCTCGCGAAACTGCGCCCACACCGCCAACAGCAGCTACCCGAAACAGCACGCACCTGCACCAACGCCCCAAACTGCATGTTTTGTAGCACCCTGCCGTCAATCTCGCTAAAATGCGCCCGAACCATCACCAGCGCCTCAAACAGCAGCTCAAACAGCATGCGCTAAAACCCGGCCCCATCTCGCAAAAATTCGCCTGAACCGCCACCAGCGCCTCAAACAGCAGCTCAAACAGCACCCCCAAATTGCATGCCCCCTAGCACCCTGCCGTCAATCTCGCATTTCACTTCCCCTCTTTATTGGAAGTTAGAACCCCTATGGCTGTCAGCTATCTGGGGAATACTAGTGAATCGTAAATAACAATCATGATGAGGATATTGATCATAATACATACAATAAATCATAAATATAAAAATAATAATAACAATAATAATGATAATAATAGTAATAATAATAATAATAATAATAGTGTTAATAATAATAGTATTAATAATAATAGTAAAAATAATAACAATAATAAGAATAAGAATACTAATAATAAGAATGTTGATGATGTTGATGATGATGATGGTGATGATGACCATGATGATGCTGGCGATAATAATAACAAACAATAACAATAATATAAATATAATTTAAAAAATGGTTAATATAAAAATAATGATAAGCATTATAGTGAGAGGAATACTACATAATAAGAAGGCAAACAATAGATGACAATGATAACAATAATAATGATAGTGGTGCTGATGATAATGATAATAATATGAATTAAGTAATCGTAATTAATAATAACCAATAACAAAAATAACAGTAATAATAGTAATACGAATAATAAAAATAATAATAATAATAGTAATAAGCCTGAATAAATACAAAGCACCGCAGCACTCATCCAAGTCGACAGCCAGACGGAACAGATGTCCTCGTACCCTGGCAGCTGACAGCTTTGTGGAGCTGGGCAGCTCTACTGCTGCAAGCTATGTGCGCCCCGATTCCGGATGTTTAGAGCTGCGGGAGTTTCTCAAACTGAACCTCCCTTTTGGTTGCCATCTCAAGGAAACAAATGAAACCCTTTTCGGGGACCCCATGCCTGCAAGGAAAAAAAGAAACCATGCATTTTAGGGGACGCCATTTCAGAGAAACCCGCCAGAGCTCGTAGGCACTCTATGCCCAATGTAAATGGGAGCATGGCATGTCTGAGCCAACCAGGATGTACCAAAGGAAAGTCCGAACGATGCCAATGAAAATAAAGTCCAAATAGACCTGTCCGTCTTTTGGGGAGCCCTCTTTCGGTTGGTTTTTCAAAGGGAAACCAAAAGGAAAACCCACCATTTCGGGGGAGTTCCACAAAAAAGCCAGACCCAAATCTTGAAATGTACCACACACCTCCGGAATCTGGCGCAACCAAAACTGGTTCATCTCGCTTCGCTGGTCCTGAGTGTGGCAGAAGGGAGCCTGCAGCAAAAAGGTAAAGCAGTGGATTCATTCGCAGGTAGAAACAGTGGGGTGGCAGAACCTCCATCTCTCGACTGAGCGCCCCACCAGCGAAGCTCTAGACTGCTCTGGCATCCTGGCGAATCGAACCTCGTAGCCTTTTGGAGTCGTGGGTGTAGGGATTCAGACCCCAAATCAAACCTAGGCTTCGGTGTCCATTCGGCAAGCTTCCCAACAAAGCCCAAGGGTACCCTCGAAAAAGCCCTTAAGGTCAATTGGGGTAGGGGACCCGCAAAATTTGATTCGGTTCTCCTTTTGGTCTCTCAACCAAAAAGGGTGCCGAGCTACCCATTTCTATGAAAGGAATTTCCAGGACCTTCACAAGCTTGTCCGCAGGTTCTTTCGGGGATCTGCAGGAAAAGCCTAACTCGGGTTTCGGAAAATTTCAGTGTGGGTTGAACCTTCAATGTTTGATGGACTGTTTACGTGCAAAGGGACAGGTAGTGAGTCTATGTCAAAACACTTTTGAAATTGACTGGCAAACAACAAGGCGATAGTGGCTCTTTCAGTAAATGGCCCGCTGCTAAAACAGTGCACTTATTTCACAACATGAGAAGCTCGGGGAAGAACAACATCGCTAAGACACCCATCCACCAGACTCTCATCGCACAATAGGCGGTGATCGAACTGGGGCGTGCGCCGTTCCCTGGCACTTAAGCGGGAACGGAACACAACTTGTCATGCTGTGAGCTCACCAATCGCTGTGGCAGAGGGGCCTTCAACCACAACTTCCTCCTACCAGCAAAGCATCTGTGGAAGGCTACTTGGAAGACAGACTTCCGCATTCAAAAAAACCCTGTCAGGTGCCATGGCAAGGGAGCAAGGGAAGCCTGCGTGTGAAAGGCTCCCTCTGTGGGGTGAATCTTAGGGCGCACGCCAAGATGAAGCCTTACCAGGGGCCAACTCGGCTTTTTCGACATTCCCAACTGCGTGCTGCAACACAAATGAGCACACCTGACCTGCCACTGGCAGGAAAATTGTGGTTGCCCTTGTTCCCTTCAAACTAAGGAGAAGCTCAAAAAGACACACACACACACACAAGTCTGCCAGGCAAATCAGCCAGCACCTATCTCCATCCCCGTTCCGTGCCTTGTTACTCACGAGGCGCGCCCTGTCAGGATCAGCGAGGCAAGAGGCAGATTTGAACGGAGAGCCAAGATCCGAACGGCCCCCCCTTTTCTTGGACCAACTGTAAGTTGTTGTCCATTGACTGCCTCAGATTTTGCCTCTAACCAAAGCTATGAGCGGTTGAATTTGTGATTGTGTGCATCAATCGATCTTGAAGACCTATGCTTCCAACTCATTCAGCCCGAAAACGGTCCAGAAGGCGCGTCACTGGACTGATAGGACAATGTGTTCTGTGGGTCAAAAAAACATGGAACCCTAGTAATTGGAACCAAGGACTAAAATCTGCGGTCCCCTGGTCGTTTAATATTGACCCACCCGTGTGTATTGTGTTCAAACCTTCCCAAAAATTGGACGGATCAATGGCGAGGACAAATCTCAAGTGTTTCGACCACGGCTGTTCCTATCCAACGTGTAAGGCTTATGATGAAATGGTTTGTGTAGTTGTAGAGGAGCCTCTCTGTCCCTGCGGCGAAGGGTGAGGTGCGCCTCGCGTGAGATCGCCGCTCTGCTTCTTTTTGCGGCTCCGTGTGGGAGACCTCGGGAGGCTTTTTAAGCGCGGAGTCGGTACTCGTTTCAGTTTGGTTTCAAGAGGTCCCAAATTTGGAGACAACATGGCGTCTAGAACAAGGAACCCAACACATGGTTGGGCTGCTTGCATCCACCTCTGCATGAGGGCAACTGAAGCACATGTGGCAGTTGGTATCCCTATAGTTTCGCATCAAAACAGCCTCCAAAAGAAGATCCTCAACAAATGCACTGGCCACCGCCTTTTCCACATCACAAACGCCATGCTTGATTCTGCACATGAGCACACTATGACACATCAGGTAGCTCATCCGGTAAAGGAAAGCCTTGCCTCCACTAAATCCCGGCAACTTTTTAGGGTTCCCCAGCTTGGGCCCTTGAAAGGACCCTTTTTGAAACACTGAAAATGTGAACCCAGCGGATCCCAGAAGTAGTAGTGGCTTGAGAGAGCGGATAGGCTGCATACAGCAGCCCCACTCATCATCGTCCATCTTCTATCCAACACCTGTGCGGGGAATTGTGAAACTAGCCGAATTCTGGGGTTGCTTGCCGGTGATACGTCGTCGTGCTTCCGCCGTCGTGGTGCTACTTGATGCTGGCGTGTGAGAGATGCGTTGGTCGTGCAGGTGCTGGCGAAGCCAGGGTGGTGGTGCGTGATACGTGTTGGGGGAGGGATTGCAAATGGTACGCCTCATGTTGGCATGTCGGTGTTTCCATGGCCACTGCCGGCCACACCTCCGACACCAAAGCCTGCCAAAGTCATCGAGGCTGGGGTCTTTCCCGACTTTGCGGTTCCAAATCAGCTCGTGGTTTCCCTGGTTATGCTGCTGGTGCAGATCCCGCTCAAGTTCATCAAGCCGGGTTTCAGAGCACGGCGCTCCAGGCTCGGTGAGCCACTGACACTTTGGAAGCTGCGCGTGTTTGCACGGAGCATTCAGGATTTTGAGTCACTGATGTTTGATGTGCTTTGTTTGCTTGCCGCATTTGACACAAAACACACCTCCGGTCGGGATGACCTTCAACACATGCCCTCGGCGAGCTGTGGGTTCAGGTTCGTTGGCCTGCTCGGGCGGTTGCCAGGCGGAGGGTCGTGGGGTGGGTGGACAGTGTGTTGCTCGTCCTGCGTTTCTGTCCACTGTTGTATGTGGCGCTGCCACACGTTGACAAGGGCTTCTTGTATTGTTGTGACCTCGTTGCCGCTGATGCGCATGGTTTCGGGCACTATTGTGGCAATCTCAAAGCATGTGGGAAGCGCGTAGGGAAGCTGCGTGGCTATTCTTCTCGCGGGCTCTCGTTGCGCGTTGTAGAGGGTGCACTCCCAACTGATGTGTTTGAGGGTAGGTTCTCCAGTTCCACACGCACACCTGACACTTCCTTCCCGCTTGCGGTGTCTGTGGTCCCGCTCTGGGGTCATCAGCCCAGCGGTGAGTAAGAGCCGCAGCACCTTCAGCTTGGGTCGGGGGTCCTCGTTGGGATCGAGGGTGGCAAGTCGGGAGTGGTCCTGCAGGTATTGCACCTGGTCAGCCTCTTTCGTCCACTGCCGTAGCAGCGTCGTGGTGAGTTCCCGGTTGACTCCCCCGTGTACGCCGGCGAAGTGCTGGGGTCTGTCTCTGGACAGCATTTTCCAAGCGTGTTTCCGCCATCGTTCTCTTAGGTCGTGTTGCCATTGTCCCTCTTGCTGTTGCTCCTGCAAGAACTCATGAAGCGCTGGTCCAAACACTTCGTGGTCTTGGAGTTGTTTCACGCGCGCCAGGGGACCTGCTTGGCGGTCTATCCGGGGCGCCCTCAAGCGGCGTTCCAGTTGCTGCCGGGAGTCGGTGTCTGCATGGACACGGCGCATAAGGCTGAAGGCGGAGAACTGGAGAACCCAGCGGATCCCAGAAAGTCTATACCCTCCTGCACAACATGGAACCCCCTAAAACTCGCATGATTTTAGAGCAATCCCTCGCATGGGGGGGCCACCTTTCCGGGGAGCTTCTCAAAATCGGGGTCCCAAAAAAAGGGAGTGCTTCCTTCAGTTTCCAGAAATGCCCATGTTCATGTGCTCCAGAGTTGCTTTTGAATCAGCCCTCTGCCTTCCGAAATGGGTGTCTGAACCACCTTTTCCCCAATCGAAAGCAAGTGCGAAAACCCGAGAACCCGAAAAAGTCCACCACGTGCGCCAGGGAGCCTTTGACATCGTGGCCCAGTCTTTGGAGGGCGTGGGGAAGAGCGACCTGAGCGGGAGCTCCAAAAATCGTGCGAGAGGTTTTGTTGGGAAGCCAAAAGGACACCAAACCCCTTTTTGGATGTAAAAGGAATCCAAAAGACGCCGAGTTGGAGGCCGGGGGGATTCGATCCGACCGGAAATGCGACTGTAGCCTGCGCTTGCAGACGCACTTCCGACTGCGCTTCAACACTGCACTGATTTGTGGACTTCCACAGCGGGGCTGTGGCATTTGTCTCCTAGATCTGCGTAGCCACTGACTCCCAGAAAAGACCATCAGGGCCAAGTGCCCTGGAAGCGCAGTTTGCCTCCTGGTGATGCTGGGAGTCCATGGGCCAACCTCGTTCCTCGCTCTTGTTGGTTGTTGTGTTTCAAACAAAACTGGTTCATGTCCTTTTGCGGAGAACCACTGTGGAAAACCATGGGCCCAAGTGCAACGGTTCTTTGTGAGAACATTTAAACCATGAGATCCTCACCAGGAAGTCATGCCCCAAAAATTGTGGTTTTCCTTCTGCTTTCCCTTTCAACCCTCGCCCCCCCCCCCCAAATATATATATATATATATATATATATTTAATAAAAAAAAAAAAAAAAAAAAAAAAAAAAAAAAAAAAACAGTGAAAATGACGAGCCACCCATGTATCAAAGGCGGCATAGTCAGGGGATGGGGGACGAGGCCCCGCGCCCAAGCAGCGGAAAGCTGGGCGCCACCCGTGTCTGGCGGGTGAGTTTTTGAGCCCAGCTGCTTAGTCCAACAGCAGCCCTATTTTTGCTCTGCAACAAATTCTCAGGTCGACGCTTTGGCTTGGCCCCTCGGAAAAACCAGGGCCCCTTCTTGAGCATCCCCTATGTTTTTTGGCGGGAATTTGTAGGTTCATTCCCGACACCTTGACTCGGTCATTCCCTACCTATTGCACCAGCAAGCTTTGGGATGTGAGACTTCCATGTTCCAAAAAGCTAGGATCTCGTCTTCGACCCGTTATGAGTTTTCATGAGACTCCTTTGGCCTGCGCACGGGTTCGCCTATGACATGGCCATGGCTCCAGTGGCAATCCTTTTGACAGTCCAAATCCCTACAGGGTCCGACCATCCCCAACCCCAACAAGAGCCTTTTGACCCGACGTGTGAGACCTTGCAGGATGGATCCTAGCTTGGACACTTATATATATATATATATATGTATGTATGTATACATATAATATGTCTGCTTCCCTCTAAGTGAGTGCTCCATCGTGTCTTTTGGATTGTCTAAAGGAAAGCCAAAGGTTCCTGTTGTATTTGTTGAAACAAACCCAAGTCAACCCACGGCCCAAAATCGACAGAGCGGCTTAGCCCCATACGCCCTAAGACTAGTCCTGTAGCCTGGCATTGCGGCCTCTTCCAACAAACAGCTTGGTGCACCCCCCCAAAAAACGATCCACACCTGCATGATTGCTGGGAGGGTCTTCGAAAGGGGAAGCTTTGCAGCCGCCTTGGAGGGTAAGCCCTTAAGCTGACTGCGGAAGAACCGGGCTCTAAACATACCTCAGCTTTGGCCCGGCCAAACATGCGATATTTGATTCTGGCCCATATTTAGTTCCCACCAACTAACACGGAACCTGGCTTTCCTGGTTTGGACCAGTTTCCTTTTAAAGGGATCGGATCCCCGTCAGGTTCCATGTCAATTGGTGGGAGGGTAAAGTTTGGAACAGTTTCAAAAGAGATCCAAAAGCAGCGGCACCTCCGAACCGACACGAGCTGGGCTTTACCTCAGGAAAGCCGGCATGTCCGTCATACCGTTGCCCAAACCCATCAAAATAAACTGCTTCCAAAGGCCAAACATATCACAACACCAGCAAATTCATGGGTGCCCACCAAAGAAACCTGCCCAAACCGAGCCAATTCAGGTCCAAGGCAATTCGGAGTCAACTTCCACAAATCAGTTTGAACCCCACCTGCCTCCAGATGCTTGTTGTTGTTGTTTTCCGGGGGATTCGCCCAAAATGCAACCCCCAAAACAGGGGCCCAAACTCCCCCTTGAATCCAAACTAGAAGGGACCTAGTCATGGGCCTAAGTCCACTGGCATTTTGGGTGGTTGATTGTAGGAAGCCACATGGGCACGGACCCCCAAGGGGCCCAGACATGGGTCCCCCCACCCCTGCCTGGGTCCTCTTCTGATCGATGCTGCGGTTCATCCGCAGGTTCTGCAGCCGCCAGGTGGTAGACTGGCGGTCGGCTTCGCCACTCAGCGCTCGGTCGCGAGCCAGAAGGCAGGGCGGAACAAGAAAACCAACTGGTCAGCCACCGGGTCCTGTAAGATGTGTGAAGATTGGCTGTGTGTGTGTACCCCCTTTTGTTCTTGCTGGTTGGATAGGCAAGGAATGACCGCGTCAATGGGTTTTGGGAATGAACCCAGAGGTCCCCGACAAACGGAAACCACAAGGATAGTTTAGAATGGTTTATAGGGGTCATTCCATTTCTCATTCGCTTCTGAGAACCAGCAAGTTTAAGGTTGGTTTCAAGGGAAACCGAAAAGGAGAACCACCAGTTTAGAGGCTGCCTAGTTTGACACACACCCAAAAATTGGAAGATCCCAAAGGTAAATCAGCTGTTTTGTTACAAGAGATGCAAGCTACAAAATCAAGACATGAAAGGCGGCTTCAAAGAACCTTCACCATGGAGTGCTATGTTTTTCACTTCCAGGTGAGCTCGGCATAAAGTAGGCAAATGGAGAAAGAGAGGGCACCTGGTAGGCTAGTTTGAGGCGCACAAAAGACTGGCAATACTGGTGGGGTCCCATTGCAAGGTGAGGCCGGGAGGGGCACCCTAAAAACAACAACATTGGGCTCAAAGCAGAACACCGTGTGGGTGATACGTCAAAAAGCTGGGACAGCAGGCCATTTGGGACATGCTCAGCTCCTGCGGACGTTGAAGCCCTTCCTATTGCAAGTGGATTTGAGCCCCTTTGTGATTTGGATTCGTGGACCAGATTTGAAGCTCAAGCCTTCTGAGCATTGTGGGAGACTTAAACCCCACCACCCATCGACTGGTCAGTTCTTGCCACTGAGTTGATCACCGCACGATGTGCCAAATGCCGCGGGGGGACGGTCCTAATGCCACCCAACCTGGCCGTTCGGGCAAAACCAACACATAGTTGGGTCGCAGCCTGTCTCTTTTCCATTTGGATGGGTCTGAAAAGACAACTTCAAGCTGTTTGTTTACCCCTTTTCCAGCAATCACGGAAGTGGTGTCCACTTCCACTATTGCTGGAAGAGGCTACCAATGAAACTGGACCTTCCCACCAAGGCCCAGAAACCGGTTGGAAGTGTTTACCATGGGCACAACTCCCATGCCAGGTTATCCAAAAGTGGGTTTCCTTAGGAACCTTTGCATTCCCCTGCAAGTTGATGACCCAAGTCAACGGTTTTTCATAGAAACCTGCAAGATGTCTCCGGATGGCGTTCATGCTGGAAGATACTTTGACTTGCTGGTGCGATAGGTAGAGAATGACGGGTGCTGGGAATGACTGTTGGCGTTCCCCTAAAGGAAACCAAATCGGGGAT
Organism: Effrenium voratum; assembly: GCA_963377175.1. NCBI lineage: Eukaryota > Dinophyceae > Suessiales > Symbiodiniaceae > Effrenium > Effrenium voratum. The sequence continues at coordinate 110,670 of CAUJNA010000814.1, read as the reverse complement.
GGTGTTCGCAAGTTGGTCACGAGCCATTTCTTCCGATCGCAAGTTGATCACAGACCCATCCCTCGCGCCCTGGAGATGTACTCCTTGAGCATCTCTGCCTGAGTCGCTCGGGACTCGATGGGTCTCATATGAGGAAACCGGCAGGAAATCAATGCCTGGCGATATAAAAGCATTGATTTGGGGTTCCCTTTGAAAGCCAAAAGGCTTCACAGTTTTGGAACCTGGACAAAAAACATTCAGTGCCAGCATAGACCTCAAATAGCAGGGACAGTTACAACAGCACCCCGGCTGCATCGTCAAACAGTCAAGCAACTGACACCGCGCCTTGCGTACACCAAACAGCCCCTTCAACAGCACCCACACAGCACCCGGACCAGCACGCTGACCACCGCCAGTCACCACCAGCACCCTGACCAGAACCCTGACCACTTAAAAATAGGAACCCTGTTTCTCAAGCCATCTGGGGAAAATGACTCATCTCATCACAATGAATGAATTATACTAGCCCTTGCAAACCTCTGAAGGGAAATGAAGTGTCCAAACTCGTTGCGCCCACAAATACCCTCAAGGCTAAGGCGGCTTTGAAGAGCCGTGGAACTGTGAGGAAATGACAAATGATGGTGGAAAGGACCAAGCATCAGCCTGGTCACACAATCCACCAGCAGACCGGCAACCCCAAAAACTAACCATGCGGCAACTACATCTGCAAAATCGCGTGATCAAAACCTGTCCACCTCTGTGAAGCAAAACACGACGTAGCTGGTCTGGCTCGGCAAGAAGCAAGGCACACCCTCCTCCGCTGGTGCAACCGGCTCCGACTTCTCAGTTCCGCTTTCGGGTCTCAGCTCCCTGTGAAGGGGTTGGCTTCACGGAAAAACCGAAAAAAAGTTCCACCGAAATCCAAATTTGTGGGGTCCCTTGTTTGATGTGTTGTTTGCTTTTGTGTTTTAGTCCCCTTCTTCTTGACACCCAGATAGTGTGTCAGTGTTCATGAGGTTCTCTGGTTCCGTGAGGTGTCTGCTTCCATGGCTCATATTGCTGTCGATCCCCTTCGGCGGCTTGTGATGAGAATTAGGGCGAACAATTCAGAGTTCAAGCAACGAAACCAACCAATCCGAACCACCAAGTACCGGTCACCTGAAATGAAACAGGCTCGTAGCCTTGCATTTACAAAAACAAGAGAAGCGAAGTCCAAAAAATTGCCCGCTTCGGTTTTCCCCACATGTCTGTTGAAACTCCCCGGAGAGAACAGACACCGAAGACAAGAACATCAAAATCGTTGCGCTCTTTGCAGCAATCATGGAAGTTGGGAGGGTTTTGGAAGCCTACTTTTTCTATAGGAAAGCCCCGCTGTCCATCTGTATAGACGCTGGCAAGAGGGTGGAGAGGTACACCATAACCTCTAGACTTGAAACCACCAATCCAAACTAAGCAAAGGCAAGGTTATGACAGGAGTTCAACTCCATTGCCCTCGTTCCAACAATCACGGAAGTGGACAGGAGGCTTCCCCGAAACGAATTTGGCCTTCCAAATGCTCAAAGTAGTGCTTCCATGATTGGTAGCTGGGTAAACCAAAGAACATGGCCGGCTGGGGCTGCGGACCACCACTCTGGGCAACTTCTGCTTAGCATCGCTGCTAATGTACAGAACCTGATGCCAAAAATTCGCCGCTGGTCAGAAATTTGAAACAGGGCATAAGCACAAAATAGAACAAAATCGCCAGAACTGTGGTTTTCAAACTTTGTCCATATTTGGGGGAACTGCCGGATTCCCCACAGCGGCAGGGCACACGGTGCTTGCTTTCTTCGAGTGGTCTACAAATACGAACCTTCAGCCTCCATAGCTGAGGGTACCCTCGCAACCATTGGAATCCTGACAAGCAGTCAGCGCTTGAAAAACAAACGAAAAACAACTAGGCGCTTTCTAGGCTTCATGTGGGCTAAAAAAGCGTAGAGAGGGCCAATGAAACCTTGTCCCACATGGATCCTATCAATTGATTTTGGAAGGGCCTCTGAGCATGCGGCTGCACAAATCCGGTGCACAAATCACCTTGACCTTCCGGCCTTCGGCGGTTCATCCACCGAAGGCTTTAGGTTTCGCGTGATTTCGACCCGTCGCGTGATTTGTGCTGGTTGTCTTCTTCCAATCTCCTCAACACCTGGTCAAAGAGGAACCAGAAGCTTGGCCGAAGCTCGCATGCAAACCCTTTCCATAAAACTAGACCACTCAGGGGCCATTCGGTCTCCCCAAACTGCACCAAGGTCGAAAGTTCTTTCAATGCAACCCTCACAGAAGCCGGCCCCGGTGAACACATCCCCGCAGCCCAAGGGAAGCCACCCCAACTGTTCAGGGGAGCCGGGAAACCCGCAACTGCAAAAAGGAAAAGCAACCAGCTTTGTCAAGAAACCGTTCTTGGGGGGATCTAACCATTAAAATTCACTGCCATACAGGCGGGTCTTTTCTTGAGGGCACCCCTTTTTAGGAAGGGAAACCAAACCCAAACCCCCATATGGGGGTCTATCATTCTGAGAACTCCAAGAATGACAAAAGCCCCATTTTAGGGGGTTCGAATCCTGCAATCCAAGGGCGCCCCCGTCTTTCTCACGAGACAAATCCAACGCGCCTGGCCTCCACTTGGGCGGACTCCGCTACCACCGTGAAGGGCTCCACCTCCCCCAAGCCGCTCAGAGAGCCTCGGATCGGATCGCTCGAGCCGAGGCGGGCCCTTGGACTGTGTCGTGCTCTGCGGTTGCCTCGGATTTTTGGGGAAGAACAAATAACGGTTGATGTTTGCATGTTTCGCCTTGCTTTGGGGCACTTACTTGCTGGGTTCTGCCTTGTTTTGCTCGGCGCTGTTAGTCCTCTGGTTGTGGGGGTGCGCTTGGTTGCTTGGTTGCTTGGTTGCTAGGTTGGTGGGTTGGTCGGTTGGTGGGTTGGTGGGTTGGTGGGTTGGTGGGTTGGTGGGTTGGTGGGTTGGTGGGTTGGTGGGTTGGTGGGTTGGTGGGTTGGTGGGTTGGTGGGTTGGTGGGTTGGTGGGTTGGTGGGTTGGTGGGTTGGCTGGGCTGGTGGGCTGGCAGGCTGGTTGGCTGGCTGGCTGGCTGGTTGGGTGGTTGGGTTGGGTGGTTGGGTGGTTGGGTGGTTGGGTGGTTGGGTGGTTGGGTGGTTGGGTGGTTGGGTGGTTGGGTGGTTGGGTGGTTGGGTGGTTGGGTGGTTGGGTGGTTGGGTGGTTGGGTGGTTGGGTGGTTGGGTGGTTGGGTGGTTGGGTGGTTGGGTGGTTGGGTGGTTGGGTGGTTGGGTGGTTGGGTGGTTGGGTGGTTGGGTGGTTGGGTGGTTGGGTGGTTGGGTGGTTGGGTGGTTGGGTGGTTGGGTGGTTGGGTGGTTGGGTGGTTGGGTGGTTGGGTGGTTGGGTGGTTGGGTGGTTGGATGGTTGGATGGTTGGGTGGTTGATGGCTGGTGGTTGGTGGTTGGTGGTTGGTGGTTGGTGCTTGGGTTGGGGTTGGGAATCGGGGTTGGTTTGTGGATCGGTCAGTCGTCGGCAGGTTTGTTGGTTTGTTGTCGTTGTCGGTGTCGGAGTCGTTCTAGTTATGGTTGGTGTTGTGGTTATTGTTGCTGCTGCTGCCGCTGCCGCTGCCGAGGCCGCTGTTGTTGTTCTAGTTCTGGTTCTGGTTATGGTTATGGTTATGGTTCAGGTTGTGGTTCTGGTTCTGGTTGCGGTTGTGGTTGCGGTTGTGGTTGCGGTTGCTGTTGCTGCTGCGTTGCTGCTGTTGGTGCCGTTGTTGGCGGTGTCTTGCTTCGTTTCGTTTGGCGAACAAACAATGCCAAACGGCAGAATCCGAACAAACGACAGAATCCCCATAGATCCCCGACATACGACATAACCCCCAAGCCTCAAACAGGTGCCATCCCTCTGACCGGAGCCAGGGCCACGGACCGAACACGCCGCCCCGAGTCAGCGAGCCAATCCTGCAGTGATGTGACAGGCCGCCATTCTTGTTTATCATATTGTTGATTTGATTTGTTTACCATTCTGATTATCTTCTTCTCTGCTTTTTTCTTTGGGGGGAGGTAGAAGGGGTGCAGGGAAGCTGTTGAGTCACAATAAACACCCGGCGGATACATCGATGATGAGGGTTTGCAGGGAGTAAACTGCAGGTTGACAAGAGGTCAGTTACTACTTAGCTAACTCCCGCACTGCTAAGTGCTACATGAGTCTCTGCCCAAGAATCGCCACGCATCGAGGTTTGGGTGACGCTCTTCAGGGACTGAGTTGAGTCTCGCGTGCTCATGATGCTGGTGCTGTTGATGAAGGTGATGATGGGCGTCTCTTCGTCAATGATGCTGGCGGTGCTTGCGATGTTGCTCTAGCAAAGCAATGAAACAAAGGCGTACGAATTCGAATGGTGAACAGCACCCTTAGAAATGGTTTGAGGGGATAAATCCCCATGATGATGTTCAAGTCCGTATCCACATGGAGCATGAGACTGCAGTAATAGTCAGCATGGTTTACTGGTGGCTTAGGATGAAGCAAACATTAGACATGTTTTATAACCTCCCCTAAAGCACTGATTGTCGACCATCGACCAACAGTTGTTTAAATCTGACACGTCTTGAGCAGCCTGGGGATACATTGGCTAGGCTTGGCTGGGTTTGTCTGGCAGAATGCTATGAGGCGGTTGGAGTGTGTGTATTCTTGACTCGTGTTGCATGAAGCGGCCAGTTGGGCAGTAATTGGTTTGGCTGGAGAGGCTGAGGCTACCAAGCTTTCGCTTGCAAGAACCACCCTATGCCAACACCTTGTCACCCGACGCGCCACTGTTGCCAAAAGCATAACGCTTTCAGTTGTTTTCCAAATGGTCATGGGTCAAAAGTAAACCACCAGGGGCACCGCTGGTTTGAGTTCCATTTACCAGGGTTCCATGATGCATATCTACTTTTGACCCACTGCCAAGTTGGTTTGCGGCGACAAAGTCAGCGGCAAGTTGGCTGCGTTGGTACTTGGGGAAGCCACTTGCGTTTGTGGCGCCAATCAAAAAAGAGGCCGACAAACATATAGTCCCAATGAGGACCCCTTTTGGAGGGTCTTCAAGGGAAACCAAAAGGACACATATAATGCAAACGGCAACCAAAAGGAAAACCGAAATCCACTTTGGGAGTCTTAAAACAAAGCAAAAAAACGGGACACCCACCAGGTTTTACCCAGATCCAGGTACATTTTCCAGATGGATCTCCTGCGAGTGATCTCCCGCCGCCGAGTTTGACCTTCACCTGGAGGCCCAAAAATGGAAAGCCCCCGAAGCCTGGAAAGAACCCTGCTGTAAGAACCCCTCCGCAGAACTCGCGATCGGTGCGAGAGATGCAGGGGCCCTGAGAAATGGCTCATCACCCAACTGGTGGTTTCCTTTAAGGAAATTGTCTGGGTTCGTTCCCTCATTCCCTACCTGCAAGAAAAAGCGCCTCACTCAGGTGGCTTGCTTGCCATGGCCCCCTGAGCGAAAACTGAAACATGTTGAAACAATCGAGAAGTTAGCTTGGTTGCTGCTGACTCCTCTGCAAAAAGCTTTTAACTTGTGTGTCCAATGGAAATCCAACCTAACAGTTAAAGTTCAAAGATCCGTTGCCAAATAGCCATCAAGCTGGGAAAACTAGAAGGTCAAGTTAAAGGTCTAAACATCCACCAACAGCAATCAAGACAAGACAAGCTCTGACAACCCATTCTAAGGGTAACTTAGTTCCTGCAAAAGAAAACATACACAAAGAATACACATGTCCTACCCAAAAATGGGTTTCATTGTTGTGAGGTTCGGAGCAACCTTGAAAGGGACCAGAACTGGGCTGCCGAAGCGGCAGACTGCTTGCTGCGCATGGGCTCGCCATGTGTTGAGGGAATTCGGTTTACTTGTTTCGTGATTTTAAAGGGAAACCGAGAGGAAAACTACCGGGGGGCAAAAAAAGACACACCCGCATGTAGATTGAAACTACCGATTGAAAAACGGCCACCAAAACGTGGGGGTATGGGGTATCACCGTAGATTGAATGACCTGGGGGTATGCAGTATGCACAGGGTTCCTGTAACATCCCAAAACAACCTGAAGAGAATCATGCAAAGATGGCAATTGTGATTTTCCAATACTTGCGGCATGAGAATTTCAGGCGGAAGCAAGCTGAATGTTGTGTGCGTGATGGGGCTGATGTGCTTCATGTCCACAGTCAACAGGGGTGAATTCACATATTACATGACATGGCAAGCCCCCCCCCCCCCCAAACCACCGCTTCCCTAGCAAGTTCAAGCAATGAAGAGTCAATAGAGCTGAGTGGCAAAGAAACATAATGCTTGTAGTGAAGCTTAACATGTGAAATAGTGTCAAAAAGAGCCAGAAAGCGTGCTGCATTTCACAGTTTGAGAAAGGAACACTTCGTTGCAATGCGCAATTATCATTCAGACCTGTTGGCAGTGTTTTCTAGATCCGGCTCTACATACACTGATTGATCTTTCCTGGCGGTGCCTGCAGCTGGGAGCATGTCACTGTCGACATTCCTTTAACCGCGCCCTAATACTAAGCCTTTCACCGAACGTGCCGCACACATGCACACCTGCACACCTGCTCCGTTTGATCGGCGCTTTTGTGGCAAATGGGGATGTCTCTAAAGTGGCGAAACTCCAAATGGGTGGTTTGGACACCTCCACAAACATTACCCTCCAAACAGATGCACCCAAATCCTCCACCCGTCGAAGGGTCTGCAACATGGCATTTCTCACTTGCATCCTTTCTTTACCCAGTGCAACTGTGCCAGTCGCCTGGTACACTGCTCATGTCTTGCTGGAGGTAGGGAATGTGTCCCAGCCCCCTTAAAGGAACCCACCAGTTTGATGGTTTACTTCGGAAGCCATTTCTCAGGGCCCCTGCATCTCTCTCGGACCGAACGCAAGAAATGTATTGGTCAGTTGGAATGGCCTTCCATGACTCCAAGTCCAGTTGACAAAAACCGCCTGAGGCGCCAAACAGGAATTGCACCCAAGAGCAAACGTTTCAGCAAATTAACAAAACAAAACTGAACATGCGGTCCTTTCACCAAAAGGAGGTTCCTCTACGATGACTTTTGTTGGGTTCCATGTTGGTTCACAGGTTTCGTTTGGGGGATTGAAACCAAATTTGGGGTATTCAAATACCTGCCGAATCCTTTCAAACCCACCCCTCTCCATTGGGCCGTGCCTTTGAGGGTACCCTTTATGGGGTTGGTTTAGGGGGGAAACCACGAGGAAAACCACAACTTCGTGGGGTCCCGAAAAAATGGCAGACTTCGCTTGGACACCGCACTGGTCACAGTCTTCTCCTCCTTGCCAAAGCCCGGGCTTGCGTCCTGGAAAAACGAACGGAAACCACCCTCTTGGAGGTACTCCCATCTCCATGGAGCCCGAAAAACACGGCGTGTTGTTAGAGGAGTCCCGAAAATGAGCCCTGGGTTCAAGAAGCGGCACAACACATGCGCTTTGGTCATCTTTATGCTGACAGCAGCCCTGGCAAACGTGTCTTTTGGCAGGAGAAGTGGAGCAATAGTTCTGAATCGTAAAAAGGGTTGTAAGGTCCAACCATGAGCAACCAAGTCCTTGTATAGGGAGCCAGTATATTAAATTGTTTTGATTTTTGCAAGCCAACTTCGTTCGAGTGAAACCTTGGGCCCCTTGGGCCGTCGCCAAAGGAGGGAACAGGCTCCCCAAAAGCAACCTGGCTCAAATGGGCGGCGGATTTCTTGTGGCTCCCTTTTAACGACCCTAAAAAGGGCACCCTCCCAGGGAGTGTTTTTGGAAGACGGATTTCCTTTTAGACAGGGGGTGTGAGCACCAAACCAAGTTGGGAGGGTACGATTTCGACCGCCACCACCACCAACAGTAGCAGCAGCAGTAGTTTCAGCAGCAGCAGCAGTGGTAGTAGTAGTAGTAGTAGTAGTAGTAGTAGTAGTAGTAGTAGTAGTAGTAGTAGTAGTACTAGTAGTCGTGTGGGCACTTGCGCAGCTGCAAGCACACCACGGTCGCCCCAAATGCTCTCCGATCGGCTCCTCCACCCAGGCTTGACGGGAGCCCGGGCCTGCACGGGAGCCCCAAAAACCCGAAACGCGGGGTGTCGTCCATTCAGGCGCCCCTTTCGGCGTTGAAAGATGCCACTATGTGTGGTGGCGGGGGGAGGGGTGGAGGGGGGGATGCCTTAACACCTTGTAGGGTTTTGTTGTGCATGGCAGCAAGCAGTTAGTGAAACGTGTAGCCGAAGCCGGCCACCCTGTCGGTTGCTTCTGTGCAGTTCTGAAACTTGAGGCTTGGGCGAACGTACCAGAATTTGGCTTTGACCATGCTTGAGTTGGGTGTTTCCAAAAACAAGAAACCTGTTCGCCAGCTTTAAAGAGAATGCCTGGCAAACCACCATCAACATGCTGTCTGTACACCAAACACCAATTTGCAACATCTGGGTCAGACCCAGAGGAAAGGAAACTGGCACTTTCTAACCTTCACTTACCTGGATGAGGACAAAATTATGTCCTCCCCAAAACTATAAGCAAATCATAGACTGCCAGCTATTTTTAGCTGTTGCTCAGATGTTGATTGTGTCGCTATTGTCTGTTCAGAAATGGTCCCTTTCTGGTGCCCCAAGACAATATTGACCAACCTTGCCCCGAACGTGGCAGGCTCGCCACAGCTCTTCCCCTTGTACAAAGGGTGGGGTTGCTCATGTTGCCTTTAGGAAAGGCCACTTTGAAGTGAGCTTCCGTTTGGAGGGGTGCTGTTTATGGGATGGAACTACAGGGGACTGCGTTGCCAAGCTCTCGCTGATTTGTTTGTCTCCGCATTGGGTTCACTCCAACAAGCACATATCTCTGTACGCAGTCGGGCTGGCTTCTTCATTTCGCAGAGTACCTGCTTTGCGGCGTTGCGCAGCAAGATAGCAATGGAACCAGAAGACATGCTCACGTCTCGGCGGCCACGGGAAACCAACGGCTGTTTGTCTTTGGTCTTCCTTACAGGAAACCCCATGAAGAAGCATGGGGTGCAACCGGGCCACTGGTTGCATAGCTCTGAACACTCGCCAGACAAGCTCCGCCCCGACTTTTTCCACGCGGCGCGCTGCCGGCTCAAAGCTTGGAAGGCAAGAGATGAAGGCCCACCACGCCCTGCGGAGAAACAGGCGCCTAGGGGAGGGGGGGGTGTCCACATGAGGGCCGCTCGGACTTAAGTTGCAGCCTCATTTGGGCAACAAGAAACCTGGGGTGTGTCTGTTTTGGAGGGGAACCTGTTTCAAAAGGAAACCAAAAACCAGTTTTGAGATGGTCCGGGAGTAAAGTGGTTGCTCATTTGATGCTGGCCTTTAGCGAACTCCCAGTTGACTCCCCTGTAAATCCTTCGAAGTGGGGTTACTGATCATTTAGCGATCACCCCTAAAGTAGCTACCACGCCTCAGTGGCCAAAGGAAACTAACTTTGACAGGTGAGCAACCTGTTGCTTCACAATCGTCCCGTGTCTCAAAATTTATGTCTCTCAAACAAAACAAGGGCAACACCCGAAGCAAGGGATTGCTTCCAGTTAGTGTAAAACAGCCCCAACAACAACCCGGGAAACCCAAAAGAAGACACATGTCAGATGAGCGCATGTACTAGTTCTCTTCCCCAATCCTCGCGTGGCTTGCAAAGGTGTTTCGCTTGCCACGCCGCATAAGTCTCGTAAACACTCCTCATAACATCTTACGTCGTACGGACCTGACCGCCAGACCATTATTCATGGCTAGTTACCGGGTACTCTCGCTAGATTCGCTGTTGCACACTGGAGATGGGACAACACGCCCAAACCCATGCAAGCTTACGCAAATCTAATGTGGAAACCTAGTTTTAAAATAAATTTCAAACAAAATGGGGGGTCCAAATCCTATTCTAAGACCCTTATGAAGGGAAACCAAAAAGAAGGCCCGAAGTCCACTTTTGGTTATGTTGCCTTCATTTAGAGCCGCGCCCATTTGGGTGAGCCCGTACCATGTGTACCTCGAAAGAAAACAACACCCCCCCCCCAAAAAAAAAAAGTACCAAAAACCCAAAAAGCTATGCCCAAACGAGGGTTTAGGGTTGCTGTTGAGCCTTGTGGCGGGCTTTAGAGGGTCGGGTTGGGTGGAGATTTGTACAAAAGCCATGGTAATAAGGGGTTACAACCCACTTACCATGGTTATAAGGCTATAACCAGGCTTAGCAACCACCAAGTACCCGATCGCGGCAACCGGATCAACCCATCTCGATCGCCTGGAGCTTCCTCAAGGCCTCCAAGTGCTGCTCGGAGTGGGAGTTCTGCACGTGGATCGTGAAGATGCCTGGGCCGGAAGGAGGGTTGGGGGAGGGGAGTGTTGGGGGCTTGCCCAGGTATTGCGGTAGTGTTGGGGGCCCTCAAAACACCACAACATATGGCAGTGCATTTTGAATTCCCCTAAGAGGTCGAGATGCTTTTCCTCACATAAATAATGTCCCAATTTGTCCATTCATACCCACCCATATGCTAGGTTGTCCTTCATACCCCTGAAAAGAGCAACTCCAAAAATGAGTTGCGCCAAAGGGATTCCAGGGTACTTGCGGGGGTTTAGCCCTTCACCAATCGGAAGCACACACACACACACACACACCCCGCCCCCGCAGCTTTCGCAAGAAAATTCAACCCGGGTAGCACAAGGGGCTAAACATTTCTTTTGGTTTACCCCTATGAAAACTCAATCGAATTCTTGAAGCACTCCACAACCCCTTATGAAAGGAGAACTTCCCGAGTCTAAAAGCCCGGGAGAAAGGGCTGGCTGTTAAAACGAACCAGGGTTGGAAAAGAATTCGAAAAAAGCTCAACTCCTAGAATTTGCCTTGGTTAACAGCAGAGTCAACACCAAAAAGTCCTTCGTTCTCGTCGCCGGCCTACTTTTACTTTTAATCCCCCCGGGAACAAATAAACATGCTGTCCAGTGATAGATTCCTGTTCAAAAACAAGGGGGGAAGAAACAAACTTCTTCTGCGCCCGGCAGAACTTCTGGTCGAAGGGAGGCCCGCCAACTCGAATTGAGGCCCCCGGGCCCATCTCCGCGGCAGGCTTCAGGTTCTTTCCGATGTCGTCCAGGAAGATGGCCTGGATCGGCGCCAAAGGCGCGTCTCACAGCCAAACAACTGGGTAGAAAAAAGGACACCAAAGGGAACCAGAACGGCACGGAAAGAGGAATACAAAGGTACAAATGCAAGTGTTGTAACAGCACTTTTATGTTAGGAGATGCCACCCCTCTCTAAGCTCATAGGGATACCAAAGCAAACCCACTCGTGATAAGAGTTGGGGAGGGGTTGGGATCAAGGGTTGGGCACCATTCAATCCAGGTGGGTTTAAAGCAGTGGCATTCCACTTAGTTTGGCGAGATAATACATGCTACAAGGAGAGCAGCGGTAATGTCATGCTCACAAATGTACCCCCCAACAACAAAATAGCTCGGGGCACAAGCTCCTTTTTGGAAGGTTACCGTTTTGTTGGAAAGGTTTCGCTTTGTTTGTTGGTGGGAGAGAAGCCTTGCAGTGCGATTGTAAGAAAGACCGTTGCCGCAAAAACCAACGAGGGGGTTGTGCACCGGCTCGTGATGGTTGGTGAGACTCAAGATGACTGCTTAATTGGTGTCAAATTGTTCACACTACCACCTTATTTTTCACGTGCTCCGGGTAGCAACCCACTGGACTGAGCCCTCGTAAGCGCTAGGGCTGGACTCTGATAGCCTGATAGTCCCTGACAGTTTCAATCCGATTGAAGGAAGAGGACACCACAGCGAACCAAGGACACCACAGCTGGACCAGACATGTCCTTTTGCCGAGTCCCTTTAAAGGAGAGGTTGGGCTCGACAGGACGAAACTCTCAGGACTTGGCCATGCTGCGAATGAACGAACTCCTGCACCACTTGGGATAGACGAAGCCCTAGATGGGATGAACCACCGACCGACTGGTGCAGCAATTTGTCCATCTACAGTACTTTTGTCTAAGACCATGCCCAATGTACAGGTGATTTTCATTCAACTGCCACTTGGCTTGTCTAACAAAGGGGCGACCCCGGCACCCAAAAGAGAACTCTTGCAATCGCAGACGATTAGGGCTTCCCGGGACATCTGTGCGGCAAGTAGCCCCGAAGAAGAGATTTAACCCCGGTGATCAACAAACAAACCCATGCGCGAACATCACCACTAAAAGTGGGTTTTACAAACAAACCCATGTACGTAACCCATGTGCTTGACAAACAAAAACCAAACTGAGTGTGTGTTCATGAGTTGCGCATTCTGAATTGCAAGTCAAAACTGTGACCCAAAAAAGTGCAAAGCAAGCATCACTTCCATTCCCCCCGACAAACCTTCTCAGCTCTCTATCTCTCAGCGCCTCATTTGGCTCACAGCCTGTGGCTGGAAATGCGCCCGGCGATGAGAAGCGGATCGATTTTCTTGCTGGTGCGATAGGCAGGGAATGAGTTGGAATGACCACCATCCCCTATGGTTTCCTTTAAGTGAATCCCTTCGTTCCCAACACCCCTGGGCCGCTCGTGAGAAGTGCTTCTTTTGAGGTGTCAAGGGAAGGTTGAAAGAGAAAGCAAAGGAACAACCATCCATTTTTCAGGTGACCCATTTGGAGACAAACCCGAGCCATGCTTGAACAGCTTCCTTAAGAATGGCCCAAGCACCCAGCCAAGGCCCAAGTGCGACACACGCGAAGCGATACATCGAAGAACCATCTTCTTTAGAAGGAGATCCTCTAAATTAGCTGGCAAAGACGGCTTCTTGACCTGCTTTCAAGTGCAGCACTCTCTACGCTGCACAAGAAAGGATCTGCTGCTCCATCTCGTCGAATGCGTCTTTTTGCTCAGCCCTTTTTTGGGTTCGTGGCGCTGTAAAGGGAAACCAAAGGCAAGCCCCCCCCCCCTCCCAGTTTGGGGCTTCTTGCATTTAGAGGCAGATCCAGTATTGTTTGTGGTAGTACCCTCCCACCAACAAACGTGGAAGTGCACAAACCCCTTCGCAAAGGAGAGTAGTCTTCCCAAAAGGGTCCATGCTTGTTGGCGAGACCTTGTAGAGCGTTGTTGTGCATTGCCGCAAGCAGTTTAGTCAAATCTAAATGTGCAGTCAAAGCTGGCAACTATTTCGGCGGCCTTGCAGTTCTGAAACTCGATGCTCATGTGTAAAAATGTGGGATTGTGCATGGTTGATGTGGGTGTCTGGTTTTAAAGAGAAAAACGGGTAGAGGGATTCGTAGTACAGGAGCATTACTTACGGGCAACAATCCAAATCTGGCGCTTGAGGTGTTTACCCATGGTTAACAACCAAGAGACCTTCAGAATCACCCATAGCCAGGGGTCAGCCTTTTACTCACCTTCTACCCGTCATCCTTTGATGGTTCAGGGGTTTCAAAAGGGCCCAATTGTCTGCCAATCCCCCACGTGCCTGAGTAAAATACAACATGTTACCTTCCAGCTTTAAATTTCTGCCAACCCTCCCCCCCCCCCCCACCCCCCCATGCTTTGACCTTCCAGCTTTGTTTTGTTTCTTGCCAACCCCCATGTGCCTGAGTAAAATACCTTATTTGGCTTTCGGCTTTGATGAGCTTTGAACTTCTGCCCACCCCCCTCCCTCCAACCCCCCCCCCACCCCCCACCCCCCACACATCTCTCAACGCGTTGGGCCTATGACGCGCAGGGCATGCTCATAGAAGCGCGGCTCTGGTTTGCGCATGCCCGAGGCAGATGACCTCGATCGCTGGCAAGTGAAACGCAGAGTCACTTCAGGTCACTAGGGGCTACTAGGCATGGTGGCCATATGCCAGTTCATGTTTTTCTCCCTTTCACTCGGGGTTAGTAGGGATGGTGGAGTTTTTGAGAGTTTAGACAAGAGGGTTCCTATTCACTGGGCTGTCCGTTTTCAGACCCCCCACTAAAAGTTGAAAACTGTTGGTGGGTTAAGTGGAAGTCCCCACTAAGCACTAAAAAGCAAAAATAGCAAGTAAGGGGATGGCCGGCAACCGCCAAGAATCAACCTGGCACCGAAGGGGGTCTAAAAACCGAAGGGGATGGTGGGAACCACCAAGAATCAACCTGGCACCGAAGGGGTCTACCCAAAACCCAGCATCATGGCTGTAAAAATTCAGGTTGTTGTGCTACCAAAGTGATAGATTCCCATTCCTTAATACCTCGCGTTGACGGGGAATTCTCTAAACCCAGGGTATAAAAGCAGGAAGATCGTTGCTTGCCTGCAGTTTGTTCCCCAGTCTTCAATTCTGCCATTCCTTTGGTCACTTTGGAAGCGACTGGCCACTGGCAAGTGTGCTCCGCTGGACAATCCTACCCCGATTCTAGGAAAACGCCACCGGGGTGTCATTTACGGGCGGGGAGACATGCCTTCCTGGGTGATGCTTGGATTTCTGTGCTCAATTGCGCGTTCCAAGATCATCGAAAACTGTGAAGGTCTGGGACACTAAGCCGGAATTGTACAAATATAATGTGCTCAAATCGTAGGATGCCAATTGTCTAAATAGCCATCTGAATTCTTTCTCAATATCTTGCCTACTATTTTCTGAATCTTCCATTTTCTGAATTGACTTTATCATACATAAATTCAAAGCTGCAGTGTGTTCCAATGGGGCCAAGATTCAGCCTGGTGGCTCGATGAAGTGGTCGAAGAGAAGCGGCAACCTTCGGAGAAGCCCTAGACTTCGAGCCAAGTCATGTGGAAAATGGGTACCCCTGGGGTTGGTTTCAATTTGGGGGGGGTCCGACCATTAAGAACGACACACCCATATATATATATATATATATATATATATATATATATACACCCTTTGTGTGCTGCCAGAATCGTTGATTCCCATGCCGGTCACTTCTTTGTCTCTTTCATCCTGGTTGCCCCATCAAAAACAGTTGCTTGCCCACGGCTATGGACAAGTTCACAAGGAAGATTGCCCTTACTAAAACATCTGCTGGTGAATTTTCGCTGCGAACCTCCCGGCCGCAACCTGAAGACCTCAAGAGAACTGGGCATGTTGAATGGATGACCTCGTTGGTTGGTTCCAAGGGAATGTTTGGCGTTTTGCCCCCCATTGTAGGGGTTCGGAAACCATTCTTGAGGCTTGGTTCAAAGGGAATCCAAGGTTCCCTAGCTTGGGACAGGCTGAGACAAGCACTTCCTCCACCAAAAAAGGGGTACTCTCCAGAAAGGGCACACCCAAATGGTCTTCCCAAAACAAAGAAGTCCAACTCGAGGAGTGACATTCCCAGCCGGAAAGATTTAGGTCCCCACATTGAGCTTGTGCAAGTCCTTTCTTCCTAAAGCTCATTGTTGGTCGGTGGCTCAATATTAATAAATAAACCATGCTTGTTTCGACCACCAAAACTAGGCGGGGTCCCTTTGGTTTTCCTTTGAGACGACCACAGAAATGGTACCGTCAAAGAAAACAAAGTGCCCCCCAAGTTGGAAAGTCGGTACGGAAGAGCAAGCGGTTGGCAATGTCCGAAATTGGAACACTGCATTGAACACAAAATCCGTGAAGAATCGGGGCAGAAAGTCAAACTTTACGTTCAAAAACTGGTATGAAAGGAGTCTGGCCAACAGCCCACAGGAAAAGACTCAAAAGGACGGTTTCCTGCCGCTGTTCAGCATG